>RQOL01000374.1:2935105-3047817 GCA_013076295.1 Sanderia malayensis | reverse complement strand
ATCAAGGTTAATAAGGAATTAGATTTGGATAAAATAGCCCTTGTGAGCTGAATATGTTGTTATTGAAAAATTGCTCTTTCATAATTAGCGACTTTGTTTAACTGGAATAACAATTGGGACTTTTTTCACTGTATTGTAACGTAGAATTAAGAATATATTAAAAGCCCTCATAGCCAAAATTAAGTGTGACTCTTGCAACACGGCAAAAGATTTCAATGGCTGGGATTGGTTTTACATTAGTTTCAATCATATAGAACATAAGGATAAGCACGGGACACCGTGGATAACGAATGCAAAAATACTTCAAAATCATCATCAATGGGATGGGAATTGCATGGAGAAAGGAGTTTCATAGGAGTATTGGGCTTGGCTGGTGGTAAGGCAAAGAAGGCAGCCACAAAGTGAAAAGAAGCGACTCCAACATGCGGCTACAGGATTAAACACTCTTTGTGAAAACATTAAATATAAAAAGCTACGAAACATAAGCGGGAAGAAACTATATGTTAACAATGAGTGAAACAATTGGCCTAAGCAATTATATGGGAACTTGAATGGGGTGAAACTAAAAATAAAGTCTACTTACTCCTGAGCTGCGGCAAAATGAATGTTTCTCTCAGCTTTACTTTCTCTTATTTCAGCATCAAGTTCCGTTGCGATCCAAGATTTGGGAAACGAATGTTTGGACAGCACAACCGCCAGCATGATAAATTGCTACGTTGATGAAAGACAGCATAAATCAAAATCATGCAACAAATTCTATTGTTATGCAATCTCGCTTTTACGTAATTTTCTGATTGAGCTGGATTGGACTGAACAAAGAACATGCTGGCAATGCGTCCTTCCTTTCATCTTTCTATTCTGTGAGTGGGTCACAGGCGATGGTAAGTAGGTTTTCCAGATCGTATTATATCATTGCGATCTTTCAGGTTACATCTTTAAAATAATCTATAGCGTTTCTGTGAAGGTTTTAATTCATCTTTCTAGCGTATAAGACTTTAGCAAATATAGTATTTGACCACGAATCCCTTGAGAATAGGCCACATTTGAGAAAAACGGATGCTAGAGATAAGATACATTGTTCGCATTGGAAAATGAGATACGATTCTGTGCTACTTACGTTTTATTACACGTATTATTCGTGAATTTTAGGTACTCTCTCTGTGCTACTCTCTTGGTATGGGATTTGTGTGGTGCGATGTCAATGCAGGCAATTTTTGACTGTTCTTCGGGTAAGTATATTGAATTATAGGAGATCATTATGCATCCCAAAGGTCACATCTAGTTCATTTATAAAGACGGGTTTTTGAAATACATTTCTTGCAAATTTTTAGGGTTTGTGTCGCAACATGTGAAAGAAGAGTTTAAAGGTACTGTTGCTGATAAATATTTGTTGGCGAAATGCATGGTTTTTGAAAGGTAATAGTCTTGTTATAATTTTCCACAATATTATTATTATTGATGACTGGTAACTATAGTTTCTAGACAATTTACTAATAGACAGTGATAAGAAAATCTAACAGACAATTTAACAATTTAATGAAACAAACAAATAACATTGAAACAAAACGAACAAAAAACAAACACGAACGACTAACAACAACTACTTTTTATAACTGCCCCTTACCAAAGATACAATTTCTGTTGTGGGCACTTCTGCCCACATGCATCTGGTAAGGGCTTCCACTTTCTTTTCGTTTCCTTTTTTTTGTGTGTATTTTTGTTTTTTAAAGTTTTTTTTTTCAAAATTTTTATATTGATTTCCCCAGATGTCCTGTAGAGAAGAACAGATTGTTACAGAAGGAATTAAAAGTAAGCAATATGTTATACACACTGATGAGATGGGAATTTTGCATTGCAACTTGCGCTATTTCATCCTTTGTTAAATATATATTAATATATTAACATATTATTACTCTCTTCATATGGGATGAAGCTTCCATTAATTATTGTATATTATATTTTTTATTGGTATGTTTCACAGATGAGATGGGAATTTTGCATTGCAACTTACGCTATTTCTTCCTTCGTTAAATGCCTGCCTTCGGTGGTAACGAAGTGAAACTTGGTGCCTTTGTGAATGGCACTGAATTTGAAGGCACATTGCCTTTTTAGTGACCGAATATCAGTAAAGTCGATTAGCTAGGATTAATATGAGAACAATATATTAAAACCAATGACTCACATAGGACACAATTGTGTTTCCTTTTAAAGCAGTTTGATAATATATGCATGACATTTATATAGATTTATCAATATATGGATTATAGTATTTTTCAATGTTACCTCAGTTTCCTCACCACAATGAACCACTGTGGGTTCCTTCGCCACTTCAGGCTCAACTGCTGCAGGCTCAACTGCTGCAAGCTCATTAAGGATGGCAAGTTCCATTTCACTATCCATGTTTACACTATATATAAATATATTGTCATTGTCAGTCAAAGGTGAGTTAATAGGCTATCAGTTGTTTGAATTTGCCTCTACTGTTCTCTTAATGTAACAATAATATATACTTTTAATGTATTAATATGAAACAGTTTTATTTTCTGCAGAAAATCAATAATAATTATCTTTCTTACAATGAAGAGGAAAGACTAAAGGCAGGCAGATAATGCAGAACTGAACACATGAACTTACGGCAGCAGTATTTGCGAAATTATCTATTTCAAGTGAACCTGTTAAAGATAAAATTGTTATTGTGATAATATCCACTGCAATGGCAATTGTGACATAAAATATAGCACTTTGAGCTTTTTTAAAGCTGTTTAGTTATGAATAGCCTGTATTTTCATGTGAAAGTGAAAGCAACATTAAAAATACATGTACTTACGTAAATTGCTGTTTTTTCGTGGAGTTGAAAAAAATTTTTACGCATGCTAAGTCCTCTATGACGCAAGACAAATTTTAAATTTCGCGCCGCTATTGTTGTTGCTAGGACGCCGAAATTCCCGTGAATATCTGATGATAATAGTATTAGCTCCAGGACATTACGTAGTGTTGCATTGATCGTATTGTGATTGTAGTTTTCAAGAGCAACAAAACTTAGAATTATGCGATAACTATTAGAATTACAATTGCGATGAGAATACACGCTTCTTTTTATAAGGAACCTAGCTGCTGAGGGCCTAATTGTTTAAGTTCGTTATTTTGAGACCTCTTTGACCACTTTGTAGTTCTAAAAGTTGTTTAATTTTAAGTTGGCATTTGGTGGACATAATTAGTACAGATGCAAGGAAAAAATCAAATTCATCGTTTTGCTATGTGAAGAGATAAGAGGTCAACAGATGAAAAAGCTTCATAAAACATAAATTGAAGCAAGTGTCAGTGATATATACAATGAGAATGTTGCCGGCTAAAAAAACAGAAATACTTTGTCAGGCACTTTCCCACAGTGAATGAATGAGGAGATACCATACACTATGAGGTTCTGGTTGAGAAGATATCTACAACGGGAAACTATCATAATTTATCATGCAAGACTTTAAATATTCAAGTAAGATAACAAAGAGATATTTTGCACATATAGATTATTAAAATGCATTAATAATGTTTGCTTGTGTGGTAAGAGCCATCTTAGCTTGTTTTGTCCAGTGTAATGGAGGATTGTATCAGTGATTGATACAATGTATGCTTGCCAATAAATTTGAAAATCTTGTGTTGTAATGGTTGTGAAATCATTGTCTGTGCCTGGCACACTGAGTTTACAACAACACATCTACCTGATAAGGAATATCATTAAGTGACAATGAGGAAGAATTAAGTACCTACAGGATTAGAATACTGTAAGTGATTCGTTAAGAAAACATTTAGTGATAGTCAATGTAGAAATAGTATTCAGCCTTTATTTATTCAGTCTGCTTTTCAATAAGGGTGCATTAATTGATTTATCTATTGATCTGGAACAGAGAGCCCCATACCTTGAATATTATAACTTGGGAAATAATTTGAAGAGAACATTTTGAACCATAGATTGAATTTTCCATTGCCTTTAACTAAATGAATCTGTACAAAAAATAGAAAATTAATGAGTGTGGTAGACAAAAGAGATATGCAATGCATGTGCAATGAGGAAGGTGGTAAGCAAATAAAGTGTGGATTTTTCCCAGGGTTTGAACTTGACTTTCACTGGTTTCCTTCATGTACATCACAACAATTAAACATGTTCAATAAACAGAAAGTAGAAAGCAGGTTCATGTGGGCATATCAATGAGCTTTGCTTGTAAAACAAAGAAGGCAGCCACAAAGTAAATAAATTGGTTAGGAACTATATTGACGGAGATAAAAGCCCCAGGAAGATGTTGGTAGAGCAATGCACATTTCTTCTGAAAACAAAGTACTGAAAAAACATTGGAAAATTTCCAGAATTCTGGCCTAACAAACTATATGTAAACCGTGAGTAAAGTAGAAATGGCTAAGCTAAGCAATTTCCATTCAACATATCAAATTCAAAGGGATGAAAATGAAAATATACATTGTTGACCTCTGATTCATAGCAGCCTAATTTTCTCCTTTAAGTCAATAAGGGTATACATCTACATGAGCTTTATTTTCTCTCATTTCAGTATCAAATTGGGTTATAAATCTGAATATCATTGTTTGATTGTGCAAAATGAAAATGAACCTTGTAAATGAAAATTGAAAATCGCACACTGAAAAATTTACTAAGTACAGCATTCCTCAGCATAATACTAAAGAATATTTTTATACTTTTTCACAGGGGAATCGGAAATGCATCAATGCAACCTTTCAGGAAGTGGTATGGCCTTGTAAATTAAATAGTTTCCCTACTGCCTAAATAAATACAAGTCTCCATTTTTACTGCCACTGAGACGCAAGTCATGAAACAAACTTTAATCAACACGTTAAAGTTGTAGATGCAGGATACACTAGTAGTTGAAAGTCACCTGTTAAAAACAATTTAAAGTTCTCAGTTGTATACATTGGAAATGATAAACACTGCAACAGACATTTTCATGTCTCATTAATGAAGTTGAAGAGCATGGCGTGAATACAAAGAGAACACTTGTGTTCTGTGAAACACGAAACCAAGCTGCATTAATTTGGAACATGTTTTGCATAAATCTTGGTGCTGATTTCTTTAAAGATAAAACATATTTAATGACTCAGAGGCTGATTGAAATGTACCATGCAGGGACGCCACAACAGGTAAAAGATTTTATATTATAACAAATGCAATCATCAGAAAGTCATGTTCGTGTGCTGATATGTACAATCGCATTTGGTATGGGGGTAAACTGCAAAAATGTACTCAGAACGATTCATTTTGGACCATCTAAAACATTAGTAAATTTTATACAGGAGTGTGGCAGAGCAGGGAGAAGTTTGGATGACAGCTATTGTTTCCTGCTGTACAGTGGCTTTTTATTGGCTTTTCAGTTTGTTATGAATTCCAATGACGACCTGTTAGAATCATCAGAGATAAGAATTGTCACTAAGGAACACAGGAAACTGTTGAAAATTAAGCTTAAGGATCACATGAAATCCATTCATGATGATTTCCATTCAGCGGCCAAGAGTGTGTCATTTCCAAATTGTCTGATGCAGTTTTGCGACTTAAATATTGAGTAAATGCTTCGATCTTGTGAAAAGATCTTCAGCCTTCATGACATGCTGCAGAATGTAGAGATCTGGAATGCCAGTGATGCTGATAAAATTTTAAAGTTTATTCAAGAAATATTTGGTGATTTAGACGAGATGGATGCGCCCCAAAATTGTGTTGAGGCTCACGAAGACGACCTGCATGAAGATTGGTTGAATGTATGTGATGATTCAGAGATATCACAGGGGAATTTTGAATCCTTGATAACATGTGGCTATAATGCGGTAACCGCTGACACAATGATATCTCATTCAGAAATTATGTGGGAAAACTTCAACATTCATCAAATCTAATATTACTATTCTGTGATGTCACGTGACGGTGGCAAAACTCTGCCTAAAACAATAGATTCAACCCGAAACAATAGGTCGAAAGCCCAAAACAATGGGACGAAACAGCGAATTGGTGATCAATATGACTTTTTTCAATAGGGGCGCGCAAGGTTGGCACCTGCATGCAAAGGCTCCGTTTCTGGAGTAGGCAAAAGTTATCTATTTTTGGAAGCCTATTTTAAAAGAGATGACAGATAACCTATTGTAAGTGGGATTGGCAACGGCATGAGTGTTAACGAATGCAGCGCGCTATAATGAACTAGTGAATCAACTACCAGCTATAATTTTTCTCCATCTCTGTGAAGAAAGCATGGATTCAGGAGATGCATATGCTATGCTGTAAGCACCATCAGCTATATCTTCAAGAACTTCCTCAGTTTGGCCTTGATAAATGGCTGCTGCAGACAGTCCTGTCTTACTATTTACAAAATCAACTTGATCATGCATTAACGAGAGTAAAGGCGTTATGACAAGGATCTTCGGGTAGTTCTAATTGCTGGACCCCACGACTTGGGGATTCTCCTGACCCACGACTATACTACCTAATTGGGGATGACAGCTATTGTTTCCTGCTGTACAGTGGCTTTTTATTGGCTTTTCAGTTTGTTGTGAATTCCAATGACGACCTGCTAGAATCATCAGAGATAAGAATTGTCACTAAGGAACACAGGAAACTGTTGAAAATTAAGCTTAAGGATCACATGAAATTCATTTATGATGATTTCCATTCAGCGGCCAAGAGTGTGTCATTTCCAAATTGTCTGATGCAGTTTTCCGACTTAAATATTGAGTAAATGCTTCAACCTTGTGAAAAGATCTTCAGCCTTCATGACATTCTGCAGAATGTAGAGATCTGGAATGCCAGTGATGCTCATAAAATTTTAAAGTTTATTCAAGAAATATTTGGTGATTTAGACGAGATGGATACGCCCCAAAATTGTGTTGAGGCTCACGAAGACGACCTGCATGAAGATTGGTTGAATGTATGTGATGATTCAGAGATATCACAGGGGAATTTTGAATCCTTGATAACATGTGGCTCTAATGCGGTAACCGCTGACACAATGATATCTCATTCAGAAATTATGTGGGAAAACTTCAACATTCATCAAATCTCTTATATAATAAGATTGTTCCACACGTGACCAACCGGCGCTCAACAATGGACCATTGTCTCTTAACAATCGACGTGCGAAAAACAATGGGATCAAAGGAATTTGGTTGTGAACACAAAGGCTTTTTTTGGGGGTCAATAAGGGTGCAAATCGGTATAGAAATGATCGCTGCATTGTGCCGATGACAGTGTACTATTTGGCTAATTTCTAACCCCAGCGGTTCCGGAGTTATGCCCCATTTTGTGCTCCGACTTTCTAGAAAGTTCCCCGGATGGAGTTAATGAGATGCAAAACGAGCAGGGAGAAACAGGTGTTTTCGTAGTTGAACGGGCGGCAAGTTGCTCGGGTTTAAGCGTGAATACGTGCCGGAAATCAATTGTAAAGACATGTCAATTGTTGTCAAGACCTGTGGAGACAATTGGTGGACAATTATTTCAAGGTATTTCTTTTATTTAATTGTTTTTGGCTCAAAATAGCACGAGTTTTGTTTTGTTTAACCTCACGTTTTTTGTGTTGAGCCAAGGGCCTAACAAAAACACGAGGACAATTTTGATTTTCTCGGGTCGTTCTGGGCCGATTTCCTCCATTCAAACTTTCGATAACTGTTTATTTACACAATAACTAAAGTTATATGGCTTCGTTTTTTTTGTTTTGTTGATTTTCCTCTGTTTTTGGACAGTTTTGGAGGGTGTCTAGGACCAAAATTGGGCACGCTAATTTAATTTCAAAGTTGGTGACTCATGTTTTCAATGCTATTTTTTACACGGGTTTGATTTCATGGCTATTTTTGATGAAGAAAATCATGCCTTGGACTTCAAAAAATGTACAACTAAAATTGCGAAAAGCATTTCAAATGCACCCAATTACTTTCGATACTTATTCGCCAAGGTATCAGCTTCATGTTGGTGTAATTTGAGTAAAAATGGACAAAGTTTGACCAAGTTAGGGGAATTTTTGTGTTTTTAAAGTTGGCTTAGGAATAAATTTTTTCACGGCATTCGTGTTCCGCTGCAGTTAATCCTCTCTTAAAATTCAAAACAACAGTGTTAAGAAATGTTGATATTTTTCTCGGATTCGCTGTTTCCTCAGCTACAGTTTGATATATTTTTTATTACAGATTGAGTTTATATTTTCCAGGATTGATTAAATTTTTGAAGGCAACTTTTTTTTTCAAACTTCCTACTGAAGCTATCAACCTTCGGAAATGGCTTTCAGGGGGCAGCGAGGGCGCAGGGCGGTCGCTTGCCAGGGGGGAAGATTAGACCTCCCGCCTTTATTTTCTTTAGAAATGTTGCGTCGTTGTATGTATTGTAGGGTATGTATTGTAGGGTATGTATTGTAGGGTATGTATTGTAGGTATGTATTGTAAGGTATATATTGTAAGGTATGTATTGTAGGGTATGTATTGTAGGGTATGTATTGTAGGTATGTATTGTAGGGTATGTATTGTCAGGTATGTATCGTAGGGTATGTATTGTAGGTATGTATTGTAGGGTATGTATTGTAGGGTATGTATAGTAGGGTATGTATTGTAAGGTATGTATTGTAGGGTATGTATTGTAGGGTATGTATGGTAGGATAGGTATTGTAGGGTATGTATTGTAGGGTATGTATCGTAGGGTATGTATTGCAGGGTATTTATTGTAGGGTATGTATGTATGTATGTATGTATGGGCAGGAGCTGGAGCGAATGCAGCGCGCGAAGCGCGCCAACCACATTAAACTTTTGTTACTTGGGGGGTTCCGGGGAGGGAGCGTAGCGACCGGGCCCCCGGCTAGTCTAATATTACTATTCTGTGATGTCACGTGAAGGTGGCGAAACTCTGCCTAAAACAATAGATTCTACCGGAAACAATAGGTCGAAAGCCCAAAAACAATGGG
The DNA here is from genome assembly GCA_013076295.1 of Sanderia malayensis. NCBI lineage: Eukaryota > Metazoa > Cnidaria > Scyphozoa > Semaeostomeae > Pelagiidae > Sanderia > Sanderia malayensis. Next base: position 3,038,872 of record RQOL01000374.1, on the reverse strand, counting down.
ACGAAGCGGCGATTTGGTGATCAATAAGGCTTTTTTCAATAGGGGCGCACAAGGTTGGCACTTGCATGGAAAGGCTCCGTTTCTGGAGTAGGCAAAAGTTATCTATTTTTGGAAGCCTACTTTAAAAGAATTTGTGAGTTATTTTATTAATTACCCCACTAATTGTGCTATCACTAAAAAACGACAGTATACGCTGGCGAAACTTCCAAATTCGCGCCCCCGACTCCATTTTCGAAAAGAGTATTCGCTCTTCACGTGACCCGTTTCGCCTTTTCCTGCAATTTGATTGGCTCTTTCGCAACTTCACGTGAACAGTGACGCGTTTTTCGTTATCGTGCAAATTTGGCCTCGGCAGGCAGCAGGTACTTTTGGAGAAGACGCATGTTTTTGTTTTGTCCACAAAAAGTGAGGTGGGCGCCTTTCAAAGTGTTTTACCAGCTGAATTATCTTTGTAAAGAGCTCTTAATTGTTTGGAAGACCCCTGGAGAGTTGCAGGAAACAATAGAGAACACAGGTGATAGCTTTGTTTTGTTTTTTGAATGAAATAGTTGTAGGTTTTGTAACAGGCGACCGCCATTGTTGCTTCGGCATGCTTACAAGGCTTAGGCCATGGTTTAAGTTTTGAATTTTTCCGGCCCTATTTGCACGATATTCCCCATTTAAATTTTTGACAAGTGTTGTCTGATAACACAACTAAAATAATGTGTTGTTTTTTTTTGTTTTGTTGTTGTTTTTTTACGGTTTCCAACAAAGTTGCTTTTCACTCGGGAAGGAGCAATGGTCTCTAAATGGTCTCTAAGAATTCAGTATTACTTATTTAAAAGATGAGACTATTTGCAACGTATTCGCTGTTTCCTTAGCTACAGTTTGGTATATTTTTTATTACAGATTGAGTTCAAATTTTTCAGGATGGATTAGGTTTTTGAAAGTAACTATTTTTTTCCGAACTTCACACTAAAATTATCAACTTTCAGAAACGGCTTTCAGGGCGCAGCGTGGGCGCGGGGCAGTCGCTTGCTAGGGGGAAGATTCGACCTCCCACCTTTACTTTCTTTAGAAATGTTACGTCGTAGTATGTATAGTAAGGTATGTATAGTAAGGCATGTATGGTAGGGTATGTATTGTAGGGTATGTATTGTGGGGTATGTTTTGTATTGTAGGTATTATAGGGTATGTATTGTAGGGTATGTATTGTGGGGGTATGTATTGTAGGGTATGCATTGTGGGGTATGTATTGTAGGGTATGTTTTGTAGGGTATGTTTTGTATTGTATGTATTAAAGGGTATGTATTGTGGGGGTATGTATTGTAGGGTGTGTATTGTGGGGTATGTATTGTAGGGTATGTTTTGTATTGTATGTATTATAGGGTATGTATTGTGGGGGTATGTATTGTAGGGTATGTATTGTATTGTATGTATTGTAGGGTATGTATTGTAGGGTGTGTATTGTAGGATATGTATTGTACGGCATGTATTGTAGGGTATGTATTTTAGGGTGTGTATTGTAGGGTATGTATTGTAGGGTATGTATTGTAGGATATGTATTGTATGGTATGTATTGTAGGGTGTGTATGTAGGGTATGCATTGTAGGGTATGTATTGTAGGGTATGTATGTAGTATGTATGTATGTATGTATAGATGTGTATGGGCATGAGCGGCAGCGAATGCAGCGCGCGGATCGCACCAATCAGATTAAGCTTTGTTTACTTGACGGACTGGGGCGAACGAGCGAAGCGAGTCGAATGGTCGAATAGGTCGAAAGCCTCAAAACAATGGGGCGAACAGTGTAATCAAAAAGGGTTTTTTGTTTGTACATTATTTGTGCTAAATTTCAAATGGAAAGTGCCTATTATTAATTAGACCAAGGTTATTTATTTTTGGTTTCGTTTTTTTAAAGTTGTTTTGAATTATTCCGTTAATTATTCTGCTAATTGTGCTATCACGAAAAAAACTACAGTTTACGGTGGCGAAAATTCCAAATTTGCGTTACGAATTCCATTTTCGAACCACGTATTCGCTGTTCACGTGACCCATTTCGCCTTTTGCTGCAACTTGATTGGCTCTTTTGCGACTTCTCGAGAACAGTTGCGATGCTTAGGCCTAATGTAAACAAGCCCAAAGTTTTAATCAACAAATTATGAAAAGTGATTATCAGGCGAGTGAAGCGAGCCAAGCTTTTGTAAAAGGAGTAGGCAGAGGCATGAGCGTAAGCGAATGCAGCGCACGAAGTGAGTCAACCACATGCGAGCGTAGCGAGCTAACCCATGGTACGTGGGGTTGAAAGGGGCATGACAGTAGGCAAATGCAGCGTACGGAGTGCGTCAACCACGGGGGAGCGCAGCGAGCCAACCCATGGTATATTGGGTTGAAGGAGGCATGAGCGTAAGCGAATGCAGCGCACGAAGTGCGCCAACCACATTAAGTTTTTCACCTGCCCCCTCCGGGAAGCGAGCGAACGCGAGCGCCCTCGGCTAGTTCTGTATATATCTGGTGTAACAGTCTAATATATATATTCTACGGAGTCACGTGATGACGTACTTTCCTCGTTAAAAACAATAGATTCGACCCGAAACAATAGGTCCAACGCCCCAAAACAATGGGCCGAAACGGCAAACCGTGTGATCACAAAGGCTTTTTTGTATGTGAGTAAATGGCAATGAAATTCACACTGAATGTTTAGTTTCCTAATTTAACCAGGGTAATGGATTTTGTTTTTCGATTTTCTCCTGAAATTTTGAATTATTCCACTAATTATTCTGCTAATTTGTGCTATCACGAAAAAACTACGGTTTACGCTGGCGAAACTTCCAAATTCGCGTCCCGAACTCCATTTTCGAACATAGTATTCGCTGTTCATGTGACCCGTTTCGCCTTTTGCTGTAATTTGATTGGCTCTTTCGCGACTTCACGTGAACAGTCACGCGTATTTCGTTATCATGCAAATTTGCCCTCTAGTTGAACAGCAGGTACTTTTGGAGAAGAGGTGTGTTTTTGTTTTGAACACAAAGGATAACTCGGCACCTTTCAAAGTGTTTTACGACCTGAATTATCTTTGTAAAGACTTGCTAATTGTTTGAGAGACTTCTGGAAAATTACAGAAACAATTGAGAACACAGGTGATAGCTTTGTTTTGTTTTTTGAGTGAGATAGTTGTAGTTTAGGTAGTAGGCGACCGCCATTGTTGCTTCGGCATGCTTGCGACACTTAGGCCTAATGTAAACAAGCCGAAAGTTTTAATAAACAAATTATGATAAGGGGTTATCAGGCGAGCGAAGCGAGCCAAACTGTTGCAAGAGGAGTAGGCAGAGGCATGAGCGAAGCGAATGCAGCGCATGAAGTGCGCCCTATCAGTCAATGTATCTTGATAATAGATAGACAGGCGAGCGCAGCGAGCTAACCCACTGTACGTGGGGTTGAAAGAGGCATGAGCGAAGCGAATGCAGCGCACGAAGTGCGCCCTATCAGTCAATGTTTCTTGATAATAGATAGACAGGCGAGCGCAGCGAGCTAACCAATTGTACATGGGGTTGAAAGAGGCATGAGCGAAGCGAATGCAGCGCACGAAATGCGCCCTATCAGTCAATGTTTCTTGATAATAGATAGACAGGCGAGCGCAGCGAGCTAACCCATTGTACGTTGGGTTGAAAGAGGCATGAGCGAAGCGAATGCAGCGCACGAAGTGCGCCTTATTAGTCAATGTTTCTTGATAAAAGATAGACAGGCGAGCGCAGCGAGCTAACCCATTGTACGTGGGGTTGAAAGAGGCATGAGCAAAGCAAATGCAGCGAACGAAGTGCGCCCTATCAGTCAATGTTTCTTGATAAAAGATAGACAGGCGAGCGCAGCGAGCTAACCCATGGTACGTGGGGTTGAAAGAGGCATGAGCGAAGCGAATGCAGCGCACGAAGTGCGCCCTATCAGTCAATGTTTCTTGATAATAGATAGACAGGCGAGCGCAGCGAGCTAACCCATTGTACGTGGGGTTGAAAGAGGCATGAGCAAAGCGAATGCAGCGCATGAAGTGCGCCAACCAGATTAAGCTTTTTTTACTTGACGGGCTGGGGCGAACGAGCGAAGCGAGTGATGACCCCTAGTGCAACAAGATAATATAAACATGGATATTGATTGAAGACACTCAGAATATTCTGTGTGTACCAAAAACGCATAAATATTTGATGGGCTAGGATCAGTTATGTGTAATACAAGTTCTAAGTCCTCAATTAAGCCCGATTTTCTTGAAATCTTTTTCCTGAAAGGTTTCATAATGCTTTCCAGATCTTTTAAACGCCTTGCACTCACTATCGTGCATTTCAATTAGTGTTTTGGTGACTGTTAGTGCATATCTGTATATCCGTCAACAGCTTTTCTATTTGTACTATTACTATAGGTTATCTAATATATATACTCTACGGAGTCACGTGATGACGCACTTTCCCTGCCAAAAACAATAGATTCGACCCGAAACAATAGGTCGAACGCCCAAAAACAATGGGCCGCAACGGCGAACCGTGTGATCACAAAGGCTTTTTTGTATGTGGATATATGCTAATGAAATTTACACTGAATGTTTAGTATATTAATTTAACCAGGGTAATGGATTTTTTTTTCGATTTTGTCCCGATTTTTTGAATTATTCCATTAATGATTTTGCTAATTTATGCTATCACGAAAAAACTACGGTTTACGCTGGCGAAACTTTCAAATTCGCGTTGCGAACTCCATTTTCGAACAAAGTGTTCGCTCTTCACGTGACCCGTTTCACCTTTTCCTCCAATTTGATTGGCTATCTTCGCGCAACCCACGTGGGTTGCCCTCGGGTTGCAGCAGGTTCTTTTGGAAAAGACGTGTGTTTTTGTTTTGCACACAAAGCGCGCCTTTCAACGTGTTTTACGACCTGAATTATCTTTGCAAGAAGCTGCTATTTGTTTCAAAGACCCCAGGAGAGTTGCAGGAAACAATATAAAACACAGGTGATAGCTTTGTTTTTGTATTTCAAGTTGAAAATTGACATTGTTGTGGTTTTTGTAGTAGGCGTCGCTTCGGCACGCTTAGGCCCAATCAATAAAAACAAAGTCAAAGTTATGAATTTTTCTCATTTAAACTTTCCACAAGTGTTTCTATGTTTGTATAGTAGATATAGTATGTTTTTATAGTATGTATAGTAGGTGTAGTGTGTTGTTATAGTAGGTATAGTATGTATAGTATGTTGTTATAGTAGGTATAATATGTATAGTATGTTTTTATAGTAGGTATAGTATGTATAGTATGTTTTTATAGTAGGTATAGTAGGTATAGTATGTTTTTATAGTAGGTATAGTACGTATAGTATGTTTTCATAGTAGGTATAGTATGTATAGTATGTTTTTATAGTAGGTATAGTAGGTATAGTATGTTTTTATAGTAGGTATAGTATGTTTGTATATTAGGTATAGTATGTATAGTATGTTTTTATAGTAGGTTTATATGTAGGTATGTATGTAGGTATGTATGTCTGTATGTATGTATGTATGTATGTATGTATGCATGTATGTATGTATGTATGTAGGTATGTATTTATGTGTGTATGTATGTATGTATTTATGGGCATGGGCGTAAGCAAATGCAGCGCACGAAGTGCGCCCTATCAGTCTCCCTACCATGTTTCTTGATAATGGATAGACAGGCGAGCGCAGCGAGCTAACCCATTGTACGCGGGGTTGAAAGGGGCATGAGCGTAAACGAATGCAGCGCACGAAGTGCGCCCTATCAGTCAATGTTTGATAAAATAGACAAAGCAGCAAACCAGACGGTTGAAAGGGGCATGAGCGTAAACGAATGCAGCGCACGAAGTGCGCCCTATCAGTCAATGTTTCTTAATAATAGATAGACAGGCAAGTGCAGCGAGCTAACCCATTGTACGTGGGGTTGAAAGAGGCATGAGCGAAGCGAATGCAGCGCACAAAGTGCGCCAAGCAGATTAAGCTTTTTTTACTTGATGGGCTGGGGCGAACGAGCGAAGCGAGTGATGACCCCTAGTATTGCTATATTGCACTATAGGTCCCAAAAACCTAACAATATTTTTCATTGTGTTGTTATAATGCTCTAGCATTAAATCCAATGGTATATTTGGCCTATTTATGGACCCCTTATGAAGTCTGTTCCATATGATGCTATGAGCTGGGTGCGGTGGCAGCAAAGCATTGACTTGGGACAACAAGTAAAATGCTTCAAGTGCATACTTTTGACTCCTCTCGCCATCATTACGTAAATATGGCAACAAAAACTTCCAACATCTTATGACTCTCAAACCATCCCCCTCTGAGATGGCATTATAGAAATTTACCACTGTCATGCCATAGTTAAGTAAAGCCAATTGATAATTTAGCATATCATCTTTTTTGGCAGCATAATGCAGTTTAGTGGCAAATAGATGGAGTCCACGAGCCTTCTTCTCATGTTTGAATCTTCTCTTACCATTGCATTGAAATGTTTGTTCACAACCTTTAAATCTGCGCATGAACCGCCCATCTGCTGTCCTTGGGTTGACATTTTGCAGCTAATGATCATAGGATTGCTTCTCAAAAATACCAGCATCTCGTTCTGGCTACAACAGGAATTTAGATACAACATCAGTGCATAAATCGTGAAAAAAGTTTCTCTCCTCATGCTTTGATAAACTTTCAACTTCCTTTATCAGATTTTCAGGGATTTCATCATCCATGTCTTTCACGCCAAGATGTTCTAGAAATGCTGCAATTATCATTGCATTGACAGAAATCAAGAAAAAATTGTTTGTTTGCATCAAAACGTTTAGAAACATCTGTTACCACATTCCGACGGTTGACCAAGACTCTGTCAGTATATAGCGCGCATTTATCCTTCGTAGCTTTTGGTTGATAGAACTCATCGAAGCCAAGCTGTAAAGATACAAGAAAGTTAGAGATATTAAAACTTGGAGTGCATCCAAAAGCCTTGAGAGAGCCAATGTTCCACTCACCACTTGCCTGGAGTCAGGGATCCTTTAAATAATTCGCCATATGCAGAAAATTCTGTATGGGTTCCTTGATGGCACACCCTAAGGAAAATCAATAGTTTGGAAAATTTTGGGGGGATTATTTTATATGGCGCTGCCGAGAAACAAATATTTTAAAATTCTTGCCCAATAAAGAACAATGTAAGTGGTAGAAATAATTTGTTAATTTGGAATTCATCAGGAACACCTGTAAAAACCTCATCTTTGTTTTGAAGCTAAATTTAACTCAGAGAAAGGTTTCTATGAGGATGATATGATGCACATATTGGGAAAAACAATATCCACGAATCACACCTTTAAAGTAAGTAAGAATGTTGGACTTATAGGTTACAAAATAACACATTTGTCAGCCAGTTTCATAACTTATTCATAATACTTAATGAAAATAACAAGGTAATGGGATGGAGGCTGACCAGAAGTACATCACATGAAGAAGTCAAGGATTTATTAGAAAATATCAAATTAAGACTGGATGCTAAAGGAATTATACTGGATTGCATCAATGTAGATAAATGCTGTGGTGCAGGTGGAGAAAGTAAATTTTACAAAGAAATTTTTGGCTCAGATGTACCGATAAAATTAGATATTTTCCATGCTGTACAGAGAATTATTAGACCAGTTCTTACCAAATACAGCATCGAAAAAAAACAATTTGGAAAAGAATTTGGACTGATCTTTCGATATGACGGAGATACAGACAAAACAAGAAAAAGAGAAACACCTCCTCCTTCTGTGATATTAAATAATCTCGACATCTTTCTGCAGCGGTGGAGAAACATTTTCGCGAAGGTTGAGGGTGGGTGCTGGTCCCAAGTTTGTCACGAAATTGAAAAATTAAAAAAGCACATTGAAAACGGGTGCTTGTCAGGCATACAGCCTGGCAGTGGAACAACGGCCAACCAACGATTGCACCGATTTCTCAATCGGTCGCTAGTTGCAGGGTCTGCTAGCATCAGGCCAGAACTTGTATTCGCTGTTTTAACCATCTTTTTTTATAACCATTTTTATGAGGAGAGAAACATTCGTGTAATGCAAGATTAATACCGTGCAAGCCGATAGAGGTTTCTGGTATTTATTTGCCATCCGTCGACTACGTGAAAAAGCCAGATAGCTTCAAAACTAAAGATCAATCTATTGATAGACCCCAAAATCATGCTTCATCAACGTGCATTGTTCAGCAAAATGACTCTATAGCGACATCAGCTCATGAACTCGTGCAAGATTCAGTCTTATCCAGGCTGCTACACAAAGTGCTGTCCGTGCATACACTCCTACAAAACGTTAATAGAGTTTGCATTCACAGAGACTATGATGTATTTAATGCCCCACTTACATGTGTGGGTAACATGAATTTATTTCATTTATTTGGTCAAGAAGCATTATACAACGACCGGGAAATTAATATCTTGAAAAGAAATTTAGCTGGTTTTCAATTGAGACTCGTTCCTACACCTGGAAATGGAGATTGCGCTTTTCGCTCAATAATTAATCAACTCTATCAGTTGTTAAGTGTTGTGCCAAATGATATCAACATAGCTATTTCTGACTATTGGCGCAGCATAGGCCTTGGTCTTGTTGACGCGGCTGCTGATACGTACACTCTACGTCAAATGTTCGTCAATAAGATTGAAAATGATCCAAATTATGATAAATTCTGTTCACGAGGAGACAGGGACAAACCCTTGATAAATGAATTTCGAAAGTCAGGATTCTGGCAATCTAATATCGGAGATCTGGTAGTAAGAGTATGCTCGGATTTATTAAACATATCGATTTTTATAATATCATCACAAATGGAAATGCCAGTGGTACCATTCATACCTGGGGAGCTTATCTGCAGCGATCCCATTTATATAGCATACAGTACAGGGCATTACGACAGTACAGCACCAGCCAATATTGAGCATAGTATCGTCTGATACAACAGGTTTGCTTGCAGCATTATTTGACCTGATTGCTTTTTTTAAAGAGAATTTTTTTTAAAGGATCATATAAAGCTTTTTTAAAATCATATCAAATAATGCTTGCAGCATTATTTGATATGATTTTATTGTGTACAATATATTTAACAATTATAGTTACAACTTTGCTTAAACCTGCCACACCTCATATTTACAGGAAAGAAATGTTCTTGCGGAAAAAATTCAAAAGATGGAAATACTCGTGTCACCTGCATCTACAATGGCACCAACACAAAAATGTGCATCTGTGTGAAAGAAAATAGAGCTTGCACAAGAGAGTGCAAGTGCAAGAATTGCGGAAATAAATCCACATCAAAAAACGAATGTCCCGTTTCTTTGTCACATAACAGTTGCACATGCGGCAAGTATATGGTGCACAAAAATTCTAACTATAGGGCGTGTTCAGATGTACATAACCAACGAAAATCAAGATGTCCCTGCTTAAAAAATGGACAAGGTTGTTCTTCAAGCTGCTCTTGTCAAAACTGCAGCAATATACATGGTGCGCGTCATTGTGAAAACACAAATAATGATGAACACACTAAAAAAAGAAAGATTGGGAAGATGTGAATGACCTTGAAACATTTGACCGAATTGCAAAGAACACATTCAATAAGGTAGCATTCATTGTGCAATCTACTATTTCCGATATATAAAAACCCTTTGATGGTTTGCTACTTCCATTGAATAATTTGATTCACTCATCCTTCATCAGGCCACAAAGTACTTGGTAAACTCTGTAGCAAGCCCCCATGCAACATTATTAATGACTGCAAACATGGATTTCATACAAAAACTCTGTATGGATCCTCAAAGAGCAAAACGGTACGTAGATACAGATGAGTAGTCTTCTATATGTGATGTGTTTATGTTTGCAGAGAGTGATTTCCAAAAACTTGTTTCAGGCTGTTAACAAGACTACTTGTTGTGCCATTCAGTGGAATAAACATCCATTCTTCGTTTATTGATGGCTTAAGGTTTGAAAAATCTTTCAGAGAAGCCATTGCTGCGGCTGCAGACTTTTTACCAAACTATATTATCCTTCATAAATACTGTAAGGAAGACATGATTGGAGCAGATGAGAATAGGGAACTCAATGATACCATTGAGAGTATCATAGGTGATCTTGCAGATCAAAGGTCGACAATGAACTATGGTCGAGTGCTGTTCTTCTTGCAGAAGGTAATAGTAGTTTTCCATTTCACATCTACTTATCCTCTATTCCTCCATCTTTCCAGTTTGATGAGCTATTTGATATGTAGAATTATGTAAAATGCATTCTCCTTGTAGCTTCTACAACATGTAAATGCTGAGAATGTCTACAAACGTGCAGAGCAATTCATTCTCGCAAAATCCATACCATGGCTACAAAATTTAGGGAGAGATGAGGGAACCAAGGATTCTGAACAAGACTCTCCAGTCTTCAACCTCTTGGAATTTGCCACCAAAAATCCTGAGAAAGTATTTGCATATTACCATTCACCATATCAAAAACAATGTAGTTGTTGCTTCATACATCTATTGTCAACTTCTATATCTCTGCTTGCAGGTGCAACATTTTTTCAGATGTGAAGTAGAGACCCGAGATTGTAACTGTGGGAGTGCAATAATGTTCAGCCTGCCAAGCATGATTGAAGCGATGGGGTCTGAGAAATCGCTCAAGGCAAAGGTCAAGTTGGCCATCAAACAGCATCTGGGGTGTCTAAACAAAAGTGGGCAATTTTTAGATTGTGATGGGAAAAGAAAGACAGCAAGATTGGTGACCTGGAAAATCGGGAGAAAGGTAACACTGGGCTGTAATACATTACCATTCTTACATTATTACAGCAAATATGATTTCAATTTGGACAAACCTTCTCTAATTCCTTTCATAGTTGACTTCATGAATATATTGGAAAAAGAATTCATTGATATAGACTTGATTCAAATTGGAGAGGAACAACAAGAGCTCTTATCAATTCCGGGTGAGATAAGTTTGAATTGCAATTCTTTTTTGCGTCTAGAGGATACTATCTTTGGTCACTAAATGTGAAACTAAAATTATAGAACTGTTGACGAACTTTTAGTACCACAATTTGGTCAAAACAAATCCTAAAATACGGAAGGCCTTGTGGGGTAGGTTCCTTATAAACAAAAGCGTGTAAGAAAGAGAAAGGTATGTTATCTAGACTAGTTGTTTATATTTTGTAAGTCGGAATACATACATATTGGGCCATTCAAAAACATTCTCAATATTCTACAACAGCACGTACTTTGGAAAACCAGTCCGTGGAAGCAAGCAGTCATTCAAATCCAAGTGATTCCTTTGGCAATTGCAGTGACGGTGAGGACGGCAACACAGACACAGCCACAACTACGAGAACGACAGCGATGTCTGAAGCAACAGTGGCGGAGACAACAACAACAGCAGACCCACTTGAATCCTCTTTGGGCAAGCAGACAGAAAAAAAGAAGAAGAAAAGGTAGGCAAGGCTTTAAATTGTCAATTGTCAATTAAATGGCAATGTAATCTTATGTACTTGCTTGGAAATATTATACTTCTATGGTTTTATATTTACTGTCCTATCTTTTTGCAGATTGGAAAGACTACCTCCAGGATCATTTATCCACGAATTTTCAGCCGCCTTCAAGCAAACGTCGACTCGCCAAATAAGTGGCTTGGCTTATGGCATTCAATTGAACATTAAGGATTTTTTAAAGTTATGTTTTGGTTATTTGCAATATATTTGTATCTACTTTCATCTATTGCTAATACAAAAATTTTCTTATTCAAGCCAACATTATGAGAATGATGCATACGGAAATTAAAGTTCTTGTATTTTCTTGATCAAATTCTTAAGTGTATCCTGCTGTCCTATTTTATGACACAGAATTTCGCTAGTTTGCGATCTTGCGAGAAGAAGAAGAAGCGTGTGGTTTTTCCTTTGTCTTTTTTGTTTTCTTTAACAGTGGTGGTGTGAGTGTTGCTCTATAATTATCATCTTGATTATTAGTATATGCTTGTTCTACATCTTCTTGTTCTTCTGGTGCTGCTGTTGCTGTTGTAGGTGAGGAGGACATTGTAGACGACAACAATGACAAAGAGGAATCATCATTGAGCAAGAAGGGAGAACAATGTATTACTGCTGTTGGTGAGTTTTTGGTCCTTTTTTTTCAGGGCGAGGGGGAGGGTGTTTGCGTTTGGTGTTGCGAGGAGCAGCGGTTGCGCTGTCGCTGCCGGCGCCACTGAGGGAGACGAAGTGGACGTATTTGTGTTTGTTGATGTGTTTGTTGAGGACGATCTGGTGCACGATGTTGGTGTTGCCAGTGATGTGTTTTTCGTGACAGCAGATGTCGATGAACGGTTTTGACATTGTCCATGATGCATGAACGTTGTGCACAGTAGGTAGTCTTTTTGTTTTGCAGTGATGTCAGTGCCGCTGAAGTCGTCGTCATCGAGGACGATTGGTGCTGTGTTGGAGGGCATGATGGTGACACCGGAGAATGTGGTGGTGGATAGGAACGGAGGACGAGGACATGATGATGATGATGATTTGACGCCAACGTCCATGGTGGCAACGGCATCGGTGGTATTTTTGACGTTGTCGTTGCTGACTGCATTGCCGATGCTGCCACTGCCCCCACCGCCGCTGCTGTTGCGGGAGAGAGGAGGGGCGAACATGCGTAAGGGGCCACTCTCAGGAAAACGTCGTTTGGTGGCGTATGAAGAAGACGATGATGATGATGATTTATCGCAGCTGCAAGCGACGTTGTCACCGGCAGGAAGGAGATGCTGTTCTTGTTGCTGCTGTTGCTGGTGCGGAAAGCGCGACCAACAGTTCGTCGAGTGGGTAAGTGTCGAGTAAGCAGCCGGATTTGTTACGATAGGCGTCGAATAGTTTTAGGCTTTCCGACAGACACAGGTAGGCGAACGGCTAAGCCGCGACAGCGTAAATGCATTGGAAGAGCTCTTGGAAGGCGTTGTTATGTAGCCAGGTGGTGCAGTTGGTGTCGGCTTTTTGTTTTGGCTTGAACTGGACCACGGTGAGCAGGGTGAGAAGGTCATTGCGGTGACATTCATGACGCTCATGCGGCGTTCGATGCCATGACGATTCAGTTGCTGCTGAAGAGAGGCAATCCGATTTTTGGCAACATGTTTGTGTTGACGGCGGGTGCCAATGTTCGCGTTGGTGTCCTGTTGATCGATGCGATGCAACAGATAGTGAAGTTTTTGGTCGGGAACGAAGAAAAGTTCGGGCTGTTGGAGGCGATACGGGAGCCGGTCAAGGGAGAAAGGGAATGTGGTGTGATTGTCCAGATACAGTTCCAGAAGGCGCTCGAGGCGGTCAGACAGGGGTACGAGGAGAAATTCAATCTACGGACAATGACATTGTGTCATGTGTGTTGCTTGCACTCTGCCGATCAATGGTGCAAGCGCGTGAATTTGCGTGAGAGACAGAAGCGACGTTTGTGTTTGGAGTGTTTTCTGATGAATAACATCGAGGCGGGCGTGATCAATGTGACGGAAGGTCGAGTGACGTTGCCCGAGGTTTGCAGGACTCATGTCGGCTACAAGTATGTGTTGTGTCACGTGGCACTGTCGTTGGGAGGTTCGTGTTTTAGACAGGTGTTTTCGCGCAAAGTGTAGGAAGAGACGCTCGCCTACAATAGGTTGATGTGTGTCAAGGGGATGGACGTGCCGGCGGTCATGGGCAGAAGAGGAGAGGCGGTGTGCATACCGTGGCGACTACTCGAACACATGATGACGTGTCCGTCGTCGGGGATGCACGGTTTGCTTCAAGTTTATACGGAGGGATTGGGTCGAGCATATCAGTACGTGGAAAGAGACGATTAGTTTGCTTTTTGTATTAGTAATTTTAATAAAAAAAATACAATTAGCAAAAAATGCAAATAGAGTGTATTTGTTCGTTTTATCCTGTGCGGTTTTGAACAATTTTGGCTATCTTTCTGTTGCGTTTGCGTGTTCGTGTTGCGAAAGTTGCAGAGTTCTGTGGGAAATATGGGACTGCAGATTATTTGTTGGTGTTGTTTGCCGTTTGGGTTCTGCATTGCTTTTGTATACTGCTTTATGTTGGTTTTTTTGTCTTTATCCGCTATGGGAATAGATTGGTTGATTAGGTAGCCGCATTGACAACCGAGAAGACCTCTGATTGTGTTGTGTAGCACCTGATTTGAAATGGATTTTGTAACTGCATTTTGTTGCTGCTGTTGTTTTTGCTGGTGCTGCTATTGACACATTTCAGTTTATCCTCGTGATAAAAACGAACACTATGTTTGTTTCAGCATCTGCCTTAAAATGAACAATACCTCTATTTTAACGTTAATTGATATGTATGATGATACAAATGATATGTAGCACCTTCGGCGCTCCATATCATTTGTTTATCAGCAACACCAACCAAGAACGAACTGATCCTCATCTCCTTTGTAATGGCGGGAAAGCGGCCTAACAGGGAGAAAAAGGATCCTGATAAATCTTTTGAAAATACATTTGGAAGACTAAAAAGTGTATCTGGTAAGTATGTAGTAAAAAAAATGTGCAAAAGTACAAAGTGTGGGGTTATTCTGCAGTCTCATCTGCCGCTAAAAGGAAAAAAATGAACGTGCAAGGGAGAACTATGCAAGGCGTCTCCAGAAAAAGAATGATTCTGATCGTGCTTCTACAGAAGTTGGATTTCAGATCATAGAATCTACTCTTTCTGACGGTAGTTTGCTTTAGTGGTTTTTTACCATCTTCATTTATCTATTTAACAGTCATATACAACCAGAAATCGTTTCAAATTTATTGCATCAGAATGAGATGGAAGCCAACCACCACACCTTGTATGCCATTGGCAACATTAATACCTCTCATTTCTCCAGATTCGGATGATAGTGTGCCTGATTTTAGTGGTGAATCATTTCAAGAAGAATACCGAGAAGATGAGTGTAAGTAGTTGTATTTCATTTGGGAAAGTCATTAACTAGAAGAAACTTAATTTTTAGTTTCCTACACTTGTCAACAGTATGTCTGTCAGCATATTCAAGCAGTGGGACATACAGACCTGCTTCAGCTTGAGTACACAATAATAAGTTTTTTTGTAGCTCTGGCTGCCGCTTTAAAGAAGTTTAAAGAGCTTGCAGAGTCATCGTCAGTTCCCAACCACCAGTCTTGCACTGCTAGTACAACAGAGCTGGGATCACTTCAAATCAGAGCTGGGATTTACAGAGAAGTATTATTCTAAGATCCGCTTTGTCTTGCCAGCAATCTGAACTAGGCATTTGTCGATCCTGTAATACATCCCCAGCAAAGATTAAATGCAAATCATGCATTCGCTGGAAATGTAATTACTGTAGCAGCTGTGATGAAGTGGAACACAGGTTACAGCCTTTTCATGACTGGCTGGCTTCGTTAAATGGTTTTTTACAACCTATTGCACCATACACAACAATAAAAGATGTCAAATTTATTGAAATTGGTGAGTTTTTTATTGAAGGCAGTCTCAAACCGACTTCCGATCTATTGATTACTTTATATTTAATCATAAGCAAAGATGCTGTCATTCAATGTTGTTGTTTACTACTTACAGATAAAAAGTTTCTTGCTATTGTATTCAAGAAGTGTAGTTCATGTTCGGCAGACTTTCTGACACAAAGTAACCACTCATTTATTGATGATGGATTTCCAATTACAATTACTAATAACCAGGGTACTTATAATATGTTATGTTTCCATAATTTCTATAATTACCAGAAATAGGTTTCTCAAATTAATGTTATCACTGGATACTTCTGCAGGAAGGTTTGATGTTCTTGTTGAAAAAGTGAAATGCCTTCGTTGTGAATATATGCATGAGTCACTGGACTTGAATACTATTGTTGCAAATGGCTACTGGCCTGGTTCGCTAATTAACATTGCCAGTATTTATGATATAGAGGTACTGCAGTTCTGGAGTATTCTCCAAACCACCCAGCCTAAATGCTCAGAGAATGGTTTTTTGAAAGTGCTATCACAGATATCAGAAATGAATACAAGGGTATGCTGTTTTGGATCCAAGCATCTGAATGGATAATTACTTTGTTTTATCTTTCCCACTTGAATGGTCTATAGCTGAGGACCTCAAAACTTTTTAATTACACATGTAGTAATAGAGTAGAGTACACACACCTGCACAAATGTTACATGATACAAATTTAAGGTAAAATTGATATTGTAACATGTAATTGAAAGGTTTTGAGGATTCTCTGGCTGTTCTGATGAGGCCTGACATTGGGCGAAACCATTCAGGTCAACAGCAGATATTTTCTTTCTTAAAAGAATCCAACAATAAACACTGAGGCATTTCAAAGAGCATCACGTGAATGGAAGTTTTGCCAGTATGAGTTAGATCGGCTTCAAGGAAAAAGTTGGATGGAGTGCCCACCATGCTCAATTAAACAATTAACCGCCCATATTGATGGTAATGCAAAATTACAGTGATATCAGAGAGGAGGCAGGTGAGAAGCAAAGCAATGTTTTATTTTAGCCTATTTTTAACGTAAGCTCAGCAATAGACTTTGAATGAACACAAATATTTTCTCTTTGGAAATCAAAAAATATTTGTCAAGAAATACAACCAGAGTTATTTGAATAAATATTTGGACGCACAAGATTGAGTTACTATGATGATATATTCATATCTCCAAACAACGTTGTTGATGAGCATATCAGCTCTCTGTACAAAAAGACAGGATGCAAGGTAATGCACCTTATCATACTTCGCAGCTAAAATACAGACCTATAGAAGATGATTTATAAAACAACTTTTTTAGGAAAGATATATCTTAGCCTTTAAACTTGAAATAGAACACACGGAGATTTCTTGGCAGCATTAGTGAGAAAGCTGTTATATGTGATATTTTCCCAGTTATTCCTAGAAAATTAAAATGGATAACCAATGTGGTAATTCTATTTGGGAAGCAGCTGCAAATGATGTAAAAAAGAAAGGGTCATTAAATGAAACTGGTCTCATGTTTTCCAGTTGTCGTCATCAAGTTGCACAGAGAGGTGTAAATATGTTTCAGGGGGAACTTTTTGCTTACCACTACTTCATTCACACCGAAGATATTGTTAACAGAGACGTCAGCTTTATCTTTCAAGATAATGCTTGTAAATATAGAAAATGGGTGGAAAAGGTAGATCCAGTAAACACTTCAAAAGTCACATTTACACTAAACCTTATGCACGTTTCAGGCCACGACTGGACTTGTCAGGTAATGATAGGGCTTAGGACATTTTTGTTTGTTATGCACAATGATTTTAAAATTTCTATCCACTTAAGTCACTTTGATTGCATAGTACAGAATATGTTGAACATATATCTGTTTCATAGATTTCGGAGGGGGGCCGATACAAGAAAGGGTCAGGCAGAAGTCATGGAGAAGACTGAGCAATTGTCAATAGCATGTTGTCGAATGCAAGCAGTGACTCGAAGAACGAGCCCGGAGGGTTATTTGATTTATTTTCATGTATGTTATGTTTTCTCAAAATTCTATATGAATCTCTGTATCAACTTGTTTTACCGACACATTTTTATACACCACACAGTGCACGAAGAGTATATAACAGAATTTGTTTTGAAGTGGAACCAGAATCGAATTGTTAATCTTCCAAAGATGCTTTTGAAAAGAGAAAAAGATGTGAGAAGCTCTTATTTTTTGTTCCATTTAAGTGTTCATGAAAACATTATTGTTCACCTTGCTCGCCTATCTCCACTTTGTCCTGGACGGGTAGCGGGTTTCTGTCGGAGTCCTGCTTCTATCTGCTTTTGCCATGCTGTTCTATCCTCTGTGAGATTAAAACATTTATATTCAGTCGATTTTACACATTATGTCGATGAAGAATATTTTAGGAATAATCTTAGGCTTAAAATAGAAAAAAAATTAAGAATATTAGGGCTTGACAAAAAATTAGGTATTCTTATAAAAAGGTGTATTTACAGTAGATTTGTCAAAAAGAGCGAGTATAAAAATTTTGGGGAGAGGGATGTAAAATTTTTATTTCCCGAGTACGAGATTTTTGGATGAAATAAAAGCATAACGTGCTGTAATAATCATGCTGAAAATGGAAACTGTCAAAATTATTACAGATTGTTATTAATTTGTTAAATTATACTTATCACCAAGTTTGCCGAGTTAACCTTACAAGGTTTTCTATTTTGCCGAGGATTCTCCCCATAGAGTCCGCATCTCCTGCCCCTCCTGCTAATGTAGGTGGCTCAAATTTAACTTAAGGTACCAATGAGCTATTGAAACTAAGGCCTTATTCAAGCCCAAAACTCACTTTTCATAGGTACTCAAATCGAAGAAAGAATCAATGAAGGATCTTGAAAAATACTGCAATCAAAAGTCAATAAATTTGCAAATGGTAGATCATGAGAAATGGCTTAAAGATTTGCTGAATCTTGCACAGGGTATGGATGGTATCTTTAGCAGAGCCGCAATGGTGATGGAGATTAAGATTGATTACCCCTGAAAAACTTGAAAGCAATAAAAGATGTGGATGAAAAGTTTCCCGAAGATCCAAAAAACAATTGAACTTTACCTTTGTTAATTCTAATATAAAACGGTTTTGAATTATAATATTACATATCCCTTGGGCCGTTTTAGCAATGACACAACTGGAAAGACCAACAATGAATATGTAAAGTTTTCATTGGGTCAACACTGTTATCAGTGACAAGGGTAGGGGAATACTAAAAGACACCTTATCTAAGGTTTTTGATGAAATGAATATAAATAGACGGTTTTTGAATTTAGAAAGTGTTTGGACGATCGACGGGCAAATAAAATTTAGATATTTGGACAATCCTAGACCATTGGAAATTAGATCTTACTCTGAATTCGAAAATCTCATGAATCAGATCAGTCGTTATGCTAATGGTCCAAATGATGCTCATGATTAGGAATTTGGCCAAGATGGCACAATTGAGATGACGTTTCCCAATTTTTTAAAAATATCAATTTGGAATCTTAATGGCATCACAAGCTCAAAGGCTCAACTAATCAAGCAGGGAGGCTGGCTTTTTTTCGAAAATATTTTAAGAAACAATGATTTGATCTGTTTTTCTGAAACTTGGAGAGATTCTAAAGATAAATCTTTATTTCAAATGAATAACGATTTTGAAGAATTTCACCAGCCAGGCTTTAAAAATCACTTAGGGGGTACACCATCCGGGGGGTTGTCTCTTTTTGTTCGAAAATCAATTCTTAAATTTGTTTCTATTGCACATTCTGACAGTTACCATTTTTGGTGTAAACTGAACAAAGATGGATTTGGTTGGGATCAAGATTTATTCTTATGTTTCGTGTACTTACCTCCAAGTTCCTTGACTTTATTAAAAACAGGGCAATCGCTATCTTTTGATACTCTCCAATCTGAATGTGCGTCTTATGATAGACGGGGGTGGGTTTTATTATGCGGTGATTTTAATGCTCGGACGAATCAAATAAACGAATATATCGAATTTGACGAGAGATGACTTCCTCCCGTTACCAGATAGGTACTTACCAGATCAACACTTGGCTAAACGAATTAACAAAGACACCAGACCGGTAAATACACAAGGAACAGCTTTTATCGAGTTCTGTAAATCATCTGCCTATAGGATTATGAATGGCAGAATTGATAAAGATAATTCAAGCAATTTTACATATTTTTCTTCTAACGGCTGTTCTACTGTTGATTATGCCTTGACGCATTACAAACATTTTTCTTTGATTAGTAACAGGACTGTTGGCGAAATCTGTGAACTTTTGGACCATAGTCCAATTGAGATCTCAATAAATGTTCAAACACAACAAACTGTACGCCTAGTCAACCTCTTTCTGGTGTGAGCTTACCTACATCTCATGATAATCAATTTCTCCAAAACTATAATAAACAATTTTATATTAAAGATGATTTGCATTTAGCAAATTTATCTTCAGTCATGATGAATTCTGAAATAATTGACTTTCTTGATGATATTTTATTCAAGTTGGATAATGATCAGGTACCAAATGAGGAAATTATAGAACTGAAATAAAATGGTAGATTTGTCTAAAACTTGTTTTCATTCTAAAAAAATCTTCAACAAAAATAAAAACTCTTCGAAGGCGAATAATAGGTGTCCTTGGTTTGATATTGAATGTAAGAAAAACAAAACCTTATTAAGTAACAAAAGAAAATCTTATCAAGTTGCTCTTAAATCCTCAACTAATTTTTCAGATGAACAGGTGAACAGGCTAAAGTCAGCATATTTTCAACAGCGTAGGGTTTATAAGAATATCACAAGATCCAAACGGCGCAGTTTCCTTGAGAGTGAGAAATTAGAGCTTTGGAATTTGAAGGGGGAAGATCCGAAATTGTTTTGGAAAAAGTTGAAAAAACATAATAAAAAAGATGGTTTGAACTTTTCTAATGATGAATTAGCAGACTATTTTAGCAAACTTCTAAACTCTGTAAATACTGTTGCTAACAATGAGCATGAATCACCTATCTCAACTCTAGATATTGATACACAAAAACTGATCGATGATATTTTAAATCACCACATTTCCTTTGACGAAGTTAAAAATATGGCAAACAAACTCAAATCCGGAAAGGCTGCTGGACTTGATATGTTAAGCGGCGAGCTTTTGAAGCATGCAAATGACAAGTTCCTGCACGTTTTCACAAAACTTTTCAACAAATTACTAAGTTCTGGTAGATTTCCCGAAGAGTGGTCAGTTGGGATAATTGTTGTGCTTTTCAAGGGGGGTGAAAAATCCGACCTTAGCAACTATAGGGGAATCACATTGATAAGTATTTTCGGTAAATTTTTTCTTGGTGTTTTATTGCATAGATTGAACGGCGCAATATCCAAATGCAATTTTCTTGAAGAAAATCAAATTGGTTTTAGAAAAGGTTACCAAACCTCTGATCATATCTTCACTCTATGCGCTATGATTGAAAATTCTTTTGAAAACAATAAAGGTCCTTTGTATTTGTGTTTTGTTGACTTTAAAAAAGCCTTTGATTCTGTGGATCATGGACTGTTGTTACAAAAGCTTGTTACCTATGGAATCAATGGCAATTTCTTAAAAACAATCGCTTCACTTTATGAATGGGTCCAGTCATGTGTGAGGGGCAATGATAGTCTGACAGATATTTTTCCTTGCAATAGAGGGGGTAGAAAGGGCTGCCTCCTTAGCCTCTGTCCTTTTTGCCCTGTACTTGAATGACTTAAATAATCATATTAAGGAATCCTCACACGGTGTAATGGTAGATGATTTACAAGTTCACTCCTTACTGTATGCTGACGACCTCGTTTTGGTATCAAGAGACAAAAAAGATCTTCAATCTCAATTAGATGCCTGAGATAGATTCTCCAAATCTCTCAAAATGGAAGTAAACATGGATAAGACAAAAGTTATGGTAATAAGAAAAAACAAACAAAAATCTTGTGCACAATCAAACAATATTAGTTTTTGGAAAATAGGAGGCAAAGAAATCAAAGAATGTGATTCTTACAAATACCTAGGAGTTACGCTTAAATCCAACGGGTCTTTCACTGAACATATTGATAAAATTAAAGAAAAAGCTCAGAAGGCCTATTTCTCACTTATTGCTAAAAACAAAGAATGGGGTGGTTTCCAGCCACGTTTATTTCTGTACTTATTTGATCACACTATAGTTCCTATTTTAAATTATGCATCCGAAGTTTGGGGTTTTGAGGAATGGCCTAAACTAGAAACCCTACACCTAAAAGCCTGTAAATATGCTTTGGGTGTCAGGTCAAATACAACAACAGATGCTGTATACGCAGAATTGGGAAGAATGAATCTTCAATGCCACAGACGTATCAATATTTTAAAATTTTATACTCGAATTTCATCCTTAGATTCTGAACGTTATGCTAGTAAAGCTTTTTACATGCTTTTAAAGGACGTGGAATCGGGACACTGAAACTGGGTGTCTCAGGCCCGTAAGTTACTAATACTTTATGAAATACAATTATCCGATAGTAGTTCCGTAATCAAAAACAAAGTAAGAAAGCAATTTGAGTTGGAAATATTAGAAAAATTAAATGAACACATAATTGCTAACAAAAAATTACATCTGTTTGCTTCATTTAAGACTACCTTCAAATTTGAAAGCTACCTTGATCTCTTAACTGATTTCAATGTTAGGAGTTCTTTTGCAAAACTCAGACTCAGTGCGCATAATCTTCAGATTGAAGCTGGGCGTTTTCATAAAAATAAAACTCCAAGAGACGAAAGATTTTGCCTCTATTATAAAGCAACAAATGTTTTTGAAGTCGAAAATGAAATTCATTTTGTTCTATCGTGCCCTCTCTTTGCTGAGGAACGACAACAATTTCTTGATAAAATTTACCAAATTTATCCAAATACGGCTTCCTTAAACAACCAAAATATGTTTGTTTGGCTGATGTGCCAAGAGGACTGTGAAACCACGAATCTTTTGGGGCATTTCTGCAGGAAAACATTCGATAAAAGAACTAAATACTTCAATAGCTCCATAACTTAACCAATAAAATCAGACTGAGGTTAATTTTGAGCAAAATCTTCTGATTATGAGCATAATTTGTATCTATATTTAGATTTTCTTACAATTTTTAATTTCGTATTTTACATGTATCCCTATTTTTTCTATTGTTATGTTATTGTTTGTAAAAAAATAAATCAATACCGCTGTATAAAAAAATTTAAGCAGTTATGGGCCATCTCGGCCTTTAAACTTGTATTTGAAAAAAAAAAAAATATAGGGAAACCCTCGTCATCATCATCATCCAACATTTCTGCAGGTAGCATGTTGCAGTAATTTGGTTTGTTCGGTGTGTTTGAGCGGAACATCTTCCAATCAATGACTGGTAGTTTTTTTATGACTCGCTGTTCTGCATGTTCACCAAATGAATTCGGGACAGTAAGTGTGCTGCAATGATATAAACCGCCGAAGGCGCTAGATACCTGACTCGCGTCGAATCAGTGAAGCCAATAAAAATTTGGCAGCCATCTTAAAGGGGGGAAAAAGTTGATTTTGGTCATCAAGTCATACAGAAACACTACAATTCAATGCTTGTTTTGCGGATAATAATGGTGAAATAAGTCGATATATACATGTTTTTACAGAGCATACAATATGATTATACTATTGAAATTGCTAGAATGGCAAAAAACGCATCATATATCAGTATTTTGTTTATTGAATTACAAAAACGTTGTAAAAATTAATACTTTTGGATGTACTGGATAATATGTATGCTCAAATTAAAGGTAAGTGACATGGTTTTGACATCCCAGAAGCCTATTAAAATATTAGCTGATGCAACACGGGATTTTACTGAAGTATTTCAAAACTTTACAAAATCTGAAATTCCAAATTAAGTAACACCACACGGTTTTGCTTGCTAAAGGTTCCACAACGAAGAAAATCAATTATTTTCAGCCTAAGTGACTTTAAATATGCAACAGAATATCAGACCGCTGCAATTCTCTGAATTAATTCATTTGTAAAAGGTATAATCTGATCTGCCACTGCGTTCCCTTTCGAATTGGAGAAGTGTTGTATTTGCTAATATTTCAGTAAGCTTTTGGGATATCAAAACTCTGTCACTTACCTTTAATTAGAGCTTACAAATTATATCCAGTAAATCCAAGACTTTTAATTCAACAACTGTTTTTTTATTCGATTAATTTAGGCCTGTTCCATCGTTTCGCAAAAAATAACAAAATACCGATATTTGAAACGTTTTTGCCATTATCTAAATTCTACTAGTATCCTCATATTATGTGCTCTGCAACAGTATGCATATGTCAAACTTTTTTACAATTATTTTCCTCCAGAGAGAGCATTTAACTTTGGAATCGTTGATTTACAAAAGCTATTTTCCCCTCTTTAAAAAGGCCGCCAAATGGCATCACTCTTGTCTGCACGAATCATGCGGAGTCAGGTATCTAGCGCCTTCGGCGCTTTATATCATTGGTGTGCTGTAACCATTTTGTCGCACTTCATTTTTGAGGCGGAGTCGTAGTTCTTTAAATTTCTGTTTTAAACTTGCATCACTTTCCCACAAATCGTGGAAGATTCGTTCTTGTTGAATCCATTTTGCTGAACGACCGATCTTTTTTCCTTCGTAGACGCACATCAACCAAAAAGGTTGATGTATACTACGAATGGTAGTGTACGTGAAAGTGTCCATGTTGTAGAAAAATTGGAGTTGAATGTTGAAGTAAAGTGCAAGTTTATTTCATCGATATAAACAGCTCAAACTAGTTTTGATGAATAGGAATCAAAGTCTAACTGCTTGGGAATGTGGACGCAATTATATGATTGGACAAAATGATGATTTGATGGATGGTACGATGGGGAATGAAATATGATTGGATAGAAGATAACTATTGTTGAAGGTTGAGGTATACTATGAATGGTAGTGTACGTGAAAGTGCCCATGTTGAAGAAAAATTGGAATTGAATGTTGAAGTAAAGTGTAAGTGCATTTCATCGATATAAACCACTCAAACTAGTTTTCATGAATAGGAATCAAAGTGTGACTGGTTGGGAATGTGGATGCGATTATATGATTGGACAAAATGATGATTTGATGGATGGTACATTGGGGAATGAAATATGATTGGATAGAAGATAACTATTGTTGTCACGAGTTAAATAACCAGGAAATGGCAAATTTTGTACAAACGATTTCTAAAACTGAAGAAAGAGAAGAATAGAAAGAAAAAAAAGAGCTGAAAATGGTGTATACGAAGAAAGCAAAGAAGCAAAGAACGCAAGCTGCAAGAAGTTTTACAGGAGAAGGTATGTTAGATGTTACAAAATTTACAGCTAAAGTTAAGAGAACCGTATGTGTTCTTGCACCGTTTTCAATTAATGGAGTTGTGAGAGAAACGCTCGACGAACTCAATCCTCGTGAGATTTCGTATGAATTATCAACATCTCTATTAACCTATTCAGTGGGTTTTACGTCATTTACAGATAGATTTCTGAATGTTATATTTAGTTTAGAGGAGGGAGAGATGTATTCCATCTTGAGAATTCAAGATGCAGTAAATGAGATCCGTCTTTGTAATATGTATGTAAAGCATTTAATTGGTGGAATTAAGAAACGCATTAATTTAGATCGAATTACTTTAAATTTAATTAAAATCATGTTCCCAACAAATGCCCAGTTAAGTAATATGAAGCATTTTTATGCTAATACTGACTTTAATGTCAAAAGTGTTAACTTACCCGCTAAAACTGGATTGAAGCGAGATTTGGATGATGATGAAGATGTTGTTGAAAAAAAGGAAACGAAGAAGGTTAAATATGAGGATAAAAAAGGAAAACCTCATGATCCGAGGAAAGAAAAAGGGGCGAGGAAAAAGGATATTCTTCCAAAACCAGCAATTGCAAAAGGAACTGCTACAGACGTTAAACCTGTGAAAAAGGTTGAAGAGTTGCCAAAATCAGTTCCCACCATAAATGAATTAATGGGGGAAACTGAAGAAATGATGCAAGCAACATCATCAATTTTAAACCTTGTTGAGGAATCGATCTTTGATGATATTTTGGATCATGATTTTATGAACGATTTTGACAATGAGCCACCGAAAAAACACACGGGCGGATAGCCCAAAAAGGTGTTCCTGGAACTGGCTTGGGACGCGGTAAGCATCACTCCTTTAGCAATATGGTGAAGGAGCAGCGAGAGAAGCATAACATTCCAGGTTTATCAGATTCATCCTCCTCTTCAAAAGAGGAATAAATAACATTGATAGAAATGAACGTTATGCATTATGATTTTTTTTATATGTAGTAGACATCATTCACTATAATTATATATTACATAGTAAAGATGTTTTGTCTTGTTTTTTTTATTTTGTGTTCTGTTGAAAAGAAAGAAAATGAAAAAACATACGAGAAAAAGAATATTTAATCAGATGAAAGTGAACAAATAATTAATTGTATGTAAGAGAATAATTCAAAATGCCATCGAAAAAAAAATTTACCCAAGACACCAGAAGTTTTGAAAATGAAGGATTAATAAATTTGAATGAATTTTCAGCTAGAGAAAAACAAACGATTTGTCTTGTGCTCCCGTTTGATTTTGTAAAATGTGCGTTGGAAATTTTGAACTGTGAAAGTAAGAAAAAAGTGAAAATTCAAACGAGTGAATCATATTTGAAATATCAATTAGGTTTTCAAACATTTGTTAGTAAATTTATGTTGCTTATCTTTGAAAAGGAATATAATGAGTTGCGAGAAATTCTAGCATTAGAAACAATGATAAATTTAAAGGACATGGCGAATAATTATGAAACACATTTGAGAGAAAAATTGTCACATAATATAGATACAATTGGAATGTTTTGTACAAAAGTATTGTTTCCAACCAATAATCAGTTATCAAAAATGAAATATTTCTTTCAAAATACAGATTTTGAGGTTGTAGAAACACATGATTTATTAAAAAGAGAACATAATGTTCGTTATTTTGAGAATGAATTGATGGAAAATGTAAAACATGTAGAAAGAGAAATTAATAAACGTGAAGAAGTGGATTCTGTTTTGAAAAAGAATTGATGGAATTATTAATTATTTGTAATGCAAATATAGGAGTAGCAAATAACCAATTGATTGACGATAAAGAGGAGGTTGTAAATGATAAGTTAGAAAATAAAATGAAAGATATTTCATTACTTATTCGAAAAAATTTTACACCGAAAGAGATTAATCGAATTACACATGTGGTAAATGAAATAATTTATGCAGAAGAAAAAGCTGAGAGACAATTAATTGATGATTTATTTCAAAAAGAACTTTTCTTTCAAAAAGAGGAAAAAACGAAAAAGTGTGATGAAATGTTTTTAGATGATTTTGATGAATTACAGACAACGTTAACTTTTGATGATCTAGATACAATTAATGATGATGTGGACTATATGTATGATTTTGAAGAAAAATCAATTTAAGTGATATAATATATTATATAATGACTAGGGGTCATCACTCACTTCGCTCGTTCGCCCCAGCCCGTCAAGTAAAAAAAGCTTAATCTGGTTGGCGCACTTCGCGCGCTCCATTCGCTCTGCTCATGTCCCGTCCAATTGATTGGTTTGCTGTGCTCGCATGATAGTCTGTTGTTGAGATTAGTTAACTGGTTGGTACGCATGCGCGTGTTCTATTCACTTTTGCTTCCAGTAGTACAGGAAATTTTTGAGGGTGTATGTAGCCTAGAATTTGTGTCTTCCTTGAATTTGTGGCCAAAGTCAGTCATGGATAGATAATTATGCAAATAAATTGTCTCGCTTCAGTGTGGAAATTCTGATCAATCACCCACTGTTAAATCAAAGATCGTGTTCGGAATCAGAATTTTCTGTTCTTTTATCATCTTCTCTGCTGATTGCTGATTATTTCATCATTTTTATCTGCAACCCATATCTTCGACCTTGATTTTTGCCGTTTACGAGGGTAAGTTGTTCCTCCTATTTCAAACTAAATAAATGTTGCTACTAATTAATGTTTTTATCCACTGACCCACTCACCTGATTAAGTTTATCCTGACAGGCTTTTTTATCCACATAAGGGCCAGCCTAACACAATGTAAATCGGTTGGACCAGCCGGCTAGGCTAGGCCTAACTGAGAGCTGGAAGAAGGGAGCCTATAAACTTGATAGATTTGTTTAAAGAACCTGGAACGTAACTATAAAATTTAGGATTAATATACACATTTTTATGCAAAACAGCTAAAGTCTTACCTTGTCGATATTTCCTAATTTTTCGAACATTTTTGCCGCATTTTGCTAGCATTCTTCTTGAATCTTGACAGTTCTTAATTTAAGATATAGAAACTAGAAGAGCTCTGCCCTGACACCAGACATTTTTAAAACACTAGATTGATTTTCTAGTACCTTATCAAGCTTTTAAATACGAGCTTTCTTCGACAGGTTCTTTTCTTCCAACTGTCTACCAGCAACAAGGCCAACAAGCTACCCCGATACGAGCCAACAAGTGTACCCTGGTATGAGCCACTTGTACCGGGGTACACTTCCAGAAGGCGATGGCAGTCAAACCGCATTCAACACGTAGTGGGAATTAAGGTGTTTGTCACCTGTCACCTCTGAAGGCTTTGACCCCTAAAATAAACTATACAGAACTATACAGAACTAACACAATACAACTTTTTGTATGTCAACAACCTAAGCAAACAGCTGTTGAAATGGTAGAAATTGAGTTTCTCAGCCTGACAAGAAGTAGAAAAAACAGGTACTACTAATCAATTACCTCAGTTTCAAATTCTAAAATTGGTTTTTTTAATAACATCTCGAGCTGCACAAAGTCATATGATACAAAGAAAAACTAGTGGTTGACAACCAAATTTAAAAGTTTTTCAGAAGTTTTTCATTTACCAGTGGAATTTTCTGGCATGTTTGGGCTCTGACCACTGAACTCCCTATAAAGTGGTCTCTTATAAAAAATGTGTACAAATGATGTACATAGGGTAGATTCTAACTAATGCTTCCAAATTAACCCGTACATGACAGGTAGTGGCTTTTTGGTAGACATTTAATCACATTCAGGATCAGATTCGTTTATGGTAATGGTACAGTAATATCTAAACCAGTGACCAGTGTCATGACAAGTGTCACATTCTTTATTTAGGTAAATCCAATCAAGAAAATAGATTAGTTCACTGTTACTCAGATTGCCATGCTTTCGCAATCATCAGACAGACTTACCGTAAATCCTCGAATAAGCCCCCGGGGGCTTAATCGAAGGGGGGCTTATTCAAACGTGGGGGCTTACTCGAGGATTTACGGTATACTTATACATTTTTGCATAGGCTTATTGCCTATTTATATTTAGTGCATTTACTATCTCTTCCGGAAAGCAGCTCCAGTAATTATTGACTCTGTTACTATAAAAAAGTTTCCTCACATCAAGGTTAAATATCTGCATTGACAGCTTCAAACTTTGACTGCATGTATAGTCACAAATGTCACAAAAAAGAATGAGCTTGCTGTCCTGGTGGCATCACGCTGTACCCCTTCAAATCAAGTTCATGCTGCTGACATAAAGGCAAACAGAGTTCTTGGTTCATCTTATCTGCTAATGGACACAACCATGCCACTAGGTTGACAACAAATGTTACTGACACTGGAAATTCACACTTATATGGTCTGATGCACAAGGGCTGCAACTCTGAACAAGGGAGACACCTTTTGTCTCAATGTGTTGTTAGCACCTGGAACTTGCTGTTAACTAACATTAGATGTTCTGTATCTGTTAATTCATTCAAGAACAGATATGACAGATTTTTAATCTTACTCTATACATATTATTGTCTCTTAATATATTATCAGTTGTATTTGTGATATCATTATTATCATGTTATGTGATATTAAAACCTAAGCCTATCTAACTTTAAATTTAATTCATTTCAGTAAATTTCATTAGTATTTCATTCTGACTTTTGCTTTAAAATTTTTATTCTAGAAATTGTTTCAAAATGACAAGTATTTTGGATATGCCAGATTTATCGATTTTTATGGTCCTTTCCTACTTGGACTATGAGGATTTGATTTCTTTCAAACAGACATGCCAAAGAACCTATGCATTAATAAGTTCTGCAGAAAGCAACACTGAGCCAAATTCAATGTTTTTTATGCAACGGATCTTATTTCGACGACATTGTCGTGAACATGTTTTCAGCATTCCTGATGCCATCACGCGTATAGATTTTTTTGGCAGCTCATGGTCACATTTTGGAGGCAGTATCCTTGATACAAATTATCTGAGCGCAGTGAATTTTGGGTATTGCAGAGAAGTTGCAGTTGAAGAATTGGAGCTATTTTTCAAAAGATGCCATCCTCAACTTGAATTTCTTGGCATTGCAGGATTACAAATAAATGAAAATGTAAGCAATTTGTAATTTACTAAAAATTATCGGCAGTCATGGGTTGAAACATTCGAGATACTTGCACATTTTGAAATTTTCAAAATGGGCAAGTCTTTATTCCTTGTTCAATATGCTACTTTTCATTTCCATTATCATTCTCAAATTTATAATGCAATTGTTATACAAGGTGTGTTCTAATCAGTCAAAATGTTTGCTTTGTTTCAAGCAATTCATTCTAACTATTGGGCATCAGCACTAGCACTGTGCATTGAGAGTTGGCAAACCATTTCTCAATTAGTTACAGTAATTTAACATATTTTTTTAGATCATTAAACAAATTGTGACAAACTTCAAAAGAATATTGGTATTGGACATGGAAAACTGTTCAGGAATTGAAAATTGCTGTTGGGAAATTAATAAAATGGAGAGATTGGCTGAGTTATCAATTTCTGTACAGTATTTACAGAAAGTGAGTAAAGAAATATTATCCAATATCAGGTAAGGGTGTGATATAAATGGAAACAATTTTAAGAGGTAAAATAGCATGTCAAATTTTCAATGAAATTATTCACATCTTTTGGCAATGAGTAAAGTAGGTCCAAAACCAACTCTAAAACAACATTTTTGCTTTCATGGCATATTTTAACATCCTTCTATTTACAAGTTTAAAATACAAATTTACCTATTATAGTGTTATATATTCAAACAATAAATACTATGTACATACATACCTGCAATCTTGTGTTCCCAATTAATAAACAACAGTAGAATTCAGCTATAAATATTTATTGTTATATTACATATGGTATTACAGGGTTCTGGAACTTGTTTCACCTGGAAGGATCTGCCAAAACTTTCAAGCTGACAATGTGCTTCAAATATCACTTGTGGATGTCCATGTCTCAATGAACGATTTTAGTGTTCTGCTGTCAAAGTCTCCCAAAGTGAAGGCAATAAATATCTGGGGATGTGATCCAAAATTGGCACTTTGCTTGAAAAGAGAAATGCCTGAACTCGAAATTACACATTTCTCGTTACAGAGTATCTTAAGTAACATTGGTATTTTTCAACGAAATTTTAATCTGAGAAACTAAATTGCAAGAATTTTTACTTTACTTAGCAATGAAAAACAAAAATACCTGTTAAATGTGTCAATAAGCCAACTGTATTGGCTCGGAGCGCCAGAAAATGGAGAAGCCAGAAAATAAAGAAATTGAGGCTCCCAGAAAATGGAGAAATCTTTGTTTTCTTGCTTGTTTTTTGTTGATTACCTTCCAGAAACACGTCTAAGACGTTGGGAATGCTGTTTTGCAGGTTTTTGTCAAGTTTCAACAAATTAGCAATAATATAAGTAATGTTTTAGTGCATTTTAAAACCTCACAGTGCTGCGAAAACACTTAGGCCACTTTTTTTCATAGCAACAACAAAATTTCGCGATGAATTGAATGACAGGGGAGGACGGGGGTGCAAATTGCATTGAAATTATCGTAAAATATTACAAACCTTGCAGAAATATGGATTTGTTATAATGTCACCTTAATAATAAATTCTTGTAAAAGTAGCCTGCAGTTGATCGTGCGTAATCTTTATTACATTCATGTCCGCATAATAATACGATATTAAAGATACTTCGCATAATGTGAAAAATCGTCATTTTTAAGCATAGTAATTGATGCTTTTCCTTGCTGTATTTATTATTAAGGTGACATTATAACAACTAACTAATATAATTATCCATATTTCTGTAAGGTTTGTAATATTTTACGATAATTTCAATGCAATTTGCACCCCCGTCTTCCCATGTCATTCAATTCATCACGAAATTTTGTTGTTGCTATGAAGAAAAAGTGGCCTAAGTGTTTTCGCAGCACCGTGATGTTTTAAAATGCACTAAAACATTACTTATATTATTGCTAATTTGCTTCAACTTGACAAAAACCTACAAAACAGCATTCCCAACGTCTTAGAAGTGTTTCTGGAAGGTAATCAACAAAAAACAAGCAAGAAAACAAAGATTTCTCCATTTTCTGGGAGCCTCAATTTCTCTATTTTCTGGCTTCTCCATTTTCTGGCACTCCGAGCCAACCCCACTCCAATAAGCTACAATATTCTATTCCATGTAATCTTCAAGAAATTAGAGCTCATGTAGTGGTGTAAACTTTATACAATTTTGGCCATTTTTCTCATCCATATCGCATATTGATTATTTTGAAGTAATTGGCATATTATCGATTTTCTTTGCTCTCAGTTGTATTCACTAAGGGCACTTTTGCCCCTTGAGAAAGAGCAGGATCGGTGGTTGCCCCCACCCCCTCATCTCCTCTCCAGCATCTGTCCTTGAGGTTGCATTTTGTTTAAAACTAAAAAAGCTGTATTGGATATGCTTCGATTATTCTTGATGGACAATGTTGTAAATTGACTTGAAGAAGAGCAAGGACAAGGAAACAGTTTATACTTTGTTAATGTGCTGATTCATCACAAAAAGATAACAAGAAAACAGAAGAATAAAAATGCTATTTACATAAAAAACTCCCAATCTAAAAGCATTATTTTAACATCATAAATCTAATCAATACCTAGTTCTGCACAGATAAACTCTGAATTTATTTGGTGAAAATTTTGTCAAAGTCTTGAAAAAGGTTCAGCCTGCAGTATTTTGAAATTATTCTATTAATTATTGATAAAATAAGTTTTTGGTAAATTGGGTTTTTAATTATTGTAAATAAACAAGTTCAGCTCAATAAAGATTGGTAAATTTATGGGAGATTTTCGGCCTATGCCTACACATGGACATTTTTGAAAAGATTTTCTTGCAGGAATGTTCAACTGTGTTGACTTGGAGCACCAGAAAATAGAGAAATCTCGTTTTCTTGCTTGTTTGCTGTTGAATTTTTTTAAATCTACAACTAACCCGTTGGGAATTCTGCTTTGAATGTTAAAATGATTTCATTGTCATCCCAAAAAGTCGAAAAGTCCAGCATTAACTGCAATCTGCACACCCGTCTTTCCTTGTCAACATCCATTCGCAAGAAAATGTTGTTGTCGTTGCAAACAGAAGTTGACCGAAATGTCTTCCCCAACTGGTAAATTAGTTTTTGCAAAAACCTTCTAAGCAGCATTATTAACGTCCTAGCAGTATTATGAGAAACTTTATTGGAAATACAAATGGATGTCCAATTTTATACCACAGAATGTTCATCCAGCAGTTTATTGGTGAGTAAGCGAGTATGACAGATTTTCACGCCAATGCCAATACTTTTCATCTTCACTATTTGAAAGTTTAACCCAACCGTCGTCATATGTTTGTGGGTGGTTGATTTCACAAACATTACCATTGCGACGCATCCACATTCGCAGAATTGGATTTGCCTGTTCCCAGCAATAGCGGTGTCTTGTCTTCGCTCGGTGATCATCCCTCCATGTATGAAAAGCTGTGACTTGTTCGTATGTCAATGCAACATGTCGATACGACTTCTTTGTGTCTGTTCCACGTTTTTCAAGCTCGTAAACATATCTTGCCATAAGTGGTTCCATTCCACAAGCTACAAGGCCAGATTGGACCATCTGCAGCAACATTTCAGCCTATAAAACATGTAGAATTCAGTTAATTCCCTTGAGGATGAGGAGGGGTTTTAATGGTTCTGGCATTATGAATAATCTTAATTTTGGCAGAATTTTAAATTGTAAAATCTCCTATTGGGAATATTTGTTATGAGTATCTTCAGAATTTTTAATCAATCCGAAACCAAGTCATCATTTTAAAGCAACGAGATCATATACTTACATCGTCAGAACCACTGCTGGGTTCTTTGAGCAAGTCAATTAATTCATGTTTGGCAAGTGTTTCTGAAAAAGTACTTTTATGATTAATGTTTGGTAAATGACTGTAAATGATGTGAATTTTTAAAGAGCCTAACTTTTTTGGACACTAGAAACATGCGTTCAAATATCAAAAATAACAGTGGCAATTTTAGTATTTAGTTGAATGTACGAGGTACTTTCAGTTGTAAGATTTGGCCAAAATTAAGAATAGCTTCTGGATTAAGATTCTTACACATAAACATAAAGCATGTACCTTTCCATAATGTATGACTAAAACCAGATTTACTATAGCCTTTGCAAATCCAGTGAATTAGTTTTCGGCGAACATCAATTGCATCAAGAATGGAGAAGTCCATGGGTCTTCTTTCAGCAATACAAATCATTGCACAGATAGACATTATGCCATTCTCCATTCTGTCGGCATGTTGCAGAGTACACGCAGGTTGTTCTTCTGCCAACTTAATCTTAAAAAATGACGTGTTAAATTTTTGAATACTCAAATACATGCTAAATCTTTCTAAGATTTGGTCATCCACATTTTCACCCAATGAATTATACTGCCCCAGTGTTCTTGTAAGCAAATCTGCATACAAGATCTTCCATCGCTTTTCCTTTTGATCAAAAACAGGAAATATCACAATGCTTTTTTCTGGGTTGGCAGCATAAAGTTTTGAAAATGTGTTGTTAGTCCATCAAAGCCCCTGAACAAGATTCTTTCAACAAGCAAGGGATCAACAAATGATCTAATATATATATTCTGTGATGTCACGTGATGACACATTTTCCCTGCCAAAAACAATAGATTCGACCCGAAACAATAGGTCGAATGCCCGAAAACAATGGGCCGAAACGGCGAACCCTGTAATCACAAAGGCTTTTTTGAATGGAGGAGGACAAGGTTGGCACTTGCATGGAAAGCCTCCGTTTCTAGAGTAGACAAAGTTATCGATTTTTGGAAGCCTATTTTAAAAGAATTTTTGAGTTATTCCATTAATTATTCCACTAATTGTGCTATCACGAAAAAACGACGGTTTACGCTGGCGAAACTTCCAAATTCGCGTCTCCAACTCCAATTTCGAAGAAAGCGTTCGCTCTTCACGTGACACGTTTCGCCTTTTGCTGCAATTTGATTGGCCCTTTCGTGACTTCACGTGAAAAGTCACGCGTTTTTCGTTATCATGCAAATTAGCCCTCGGGTTGAACAGCAGGTACTTTTGGAGAAGACGCGTGTTTTGTTTTCAACACAAAGGATAACTGGGCGCCTTTCAAAGTGTTTTACGACCTGAATTATCTTTGTAAAGCCTTGCTAATTGTTTGAGAGACCTCTGGAAAATTACAGGAGACAATTGAGAACACAGGTGATAGTTTTGTTTTGTTTTTTGAGTGAGATAGTTTTAGTTTTTGTACGACCGCCATTGTTGCTTCGGCATACTGTGACGCTTAGGCCTAATGTAAACAAAGTCAAAGTTTTAAAAACAAATTATGATACGCGATTATGAGGCGAGCGGAGCGAGCCAAACTATTGTAAGAGGAGTAGCCAGAGGCATGAGCGGGAGCGAATGCAGCGCACGAAGTGCGTCCTATCAGTCAATGTTTCTTGATAACAGATAGACAGGCGAGCGCAGCGAGCTAACCCAATGGAAGTGGGGTTGAAAGGGGCATGAGCGTGAGCGAATGCAGCGCACGAAGTGCGCCAACCACAGGCGAGTGCAGCGAGCTAACCCATTGTACGTGGGGCAGAAAGGGGCATGAGCGTGAGCGAATGCAGCGCACGAAGTGCGCCAACCATAGGCGAGCGCAGCGAGCTAACCCATTGTAAGTGGGGTTGAAAGGGGCATGATCGCCAGCGAATGCAGCGCACGAAGTGCGCCAACCATAGGCGAGCGTAGCGAGCTAACCCATTGTACGTGGGATTGAAAGGGGCATGAGCGTTAGCGAATGCAGCGCACGAAGTGCGCCAACCATAGGCGAGCGCAGCGAGCTAACCCATTGTACGTGGGATTGAAAGGGCCATGACCGTTAGCGAATGCAGCGCACGAAATGCGCCAACCATAGGCGAGCGCAGCGAGCTAACCCATTTTAGTGGGGTAGAAAGGGGCATGAGCGCCAGCGAATGCAGCGCACGAAGTGCGCCAACCATAGGCGAGCGCAGCGAGCTAACCCATTGTAAGTGGGGTTGAAAGGGGCATGAGCATCAGCGAATGCAGCGCACGAAGTGCGCCAACCAGATTAAGCCTTTTTTACTTGACGGGCTGGGGCGAACGAGCGAAGCGAGTGATGACCCCTAGTAGCTCTTTATTGTGTGACATCAATGCTCTTCCACATATGTTGATTATGCTATCATTTACATGATTTCCAGGCTTAAGAGACAGCAAGTCATGGACAGTTAGATCACCAAACGTTTTTTCAACCACAGCGTTTTCGTTTTCAGGGGAAACTTTGCAGTACCAAATATCACTAATTGGCAAGAACCTTTGATCAATTTCACTGGATGGTAAGCCATTGTCTTCACCACTTACTAAAATTACTTCACGCTTAGGACCAGCAACTGTTCCTTTTTTTACTCTTACCACGGCTGACAGTGGAGTGTGCAGACACTTTAAAATGTAAGACAAGGCATCAAATTTATTCAGTTTCTTTACATGTCGCATTATGCTATCAAGCACAATCGTGTTGTTTTCCCGAAAAATCAGCGCTTGATAATGATCCTTGCCGTTATGAAAGAAAAGACAATCTTCATTTGATACTCCAGCCGACTGCTTCACAAGATCATACAGCTGTGTTGCATGTTGTTGACTTTTTGGAGCAGAAATATACCCTGTTGTTTGAAATAAGATACAATCAAAAGTCTGATATGTTTTACTAAGAATGGCTATCAAATTTACCCTATGTGGAGACGACTTTGAGGGACTTCCCTTTATGAATGCTTAAAGTTACTGAAATGACAACATCTTATTCAAATACTTTATCTTTTGTTGAGGTATAACGAAATAACATTATTATTAATATACATATGTGTAAATGCGTATGTAAAACGCAGAAAACGAATATTTTTGGAGTGCTGTAAATTCTCTTTTTTGTCCCCCTTCAAAATTTTAATCATGCCAGAACTAAGTTACATGACAAAAAACATATGCATTGGTCACCTGGTCACGTTCAATAGTCCTCACAAAAGCAACGTGCAATAAGCACAGGGAACAGGTAGAAGGGCGGTCTTCTACCCAAATCACAGGCGGCTCGTGAAATACTGAAGACGTGGATGCCTTTAAATGTGACATTTCAGAAGAGGACATGGCCCAGAAAAATGTTTCAGACTGAATATTTAATGATCATAAGGATATCATTCATGTAGAAGTCTGGTTCTCCATATGTTCTTACTTTCAAATAACAAAAAACCATTGAGAATCTTTCGTTATTGCTAAATATTATTACACCCCTTTTGAAAGTGCTCGAAAATAAGTTCGAAGTTCATCATGATTTTGAATTCTTACTGGCTGCTTGCGGAAATACTTTCGCCCAGAAAACGGATAAAAAGGTTCATTAAAAACATTTGAATGATTTGATCTGTAAATTCCCACATTGCCCAAATTGCGATATTTGCTATAAAATCATTGGCATCGAAAAAACTTTGGGAAAATGATTTTACATCTCTTCAGCTTATCTCGCATTGTCTATCACATTTATCACCTCAATTGACAAAATCTAAAATTATAGGATAGCATGTCAAATATGTCAATTTTTATGGTATACTTTTCACTAAGCATGCCAAAGTAAAGATGGTATACTTTTCAATAGTATGAAAAAGTAATGTGAAATGATTTACCTTCGTATTCCAATTTTATTTTCTGGTCAACTCTTTCCCATGTGTAACCGTCATGTAATGATGCCCGTTCAACAACTTGCACAGAATAGTTACCATTTGGGTCACGCATTTCTTCCAGATAATGATCTGAAAGACCACCTGCAGCAACTGCTTGAAGGAGCCACAGCTCATCAGCCGCATTGTCTAAGTCGTCTACCGTGAAGAAGTCAAACTCGCCAACATCCTTTGCAGTTGCATTATTTAATGCACATAATCCACACAACAAACTCATTCCTTGACAATGCACCTGTAACAAATTCATAGTAGATTAAAATGGATTAAAATGTATACGAATGTTGTTGTTTAAGGTATCCTAATATTTTATTTGGAATTTTTTTCAAAACAAAATTTACAAATTTTGATCTAGGGATAGTATGTGGCTTCTGCAAGCATTCAGAAACTATATAATGGTACAAAAGTTTTGATAATTGTTCATACACTTATTGATACAATTATCTATTCAGTCATATATTACCTGAAATGTGTCTCCATCCAACTCTAAAAGTTTGCAAGTAACCTGTTGCTTCACATTTTTGTTGGTTCCATTACCCAAAACACGTAGTATGTAGTTGCAATTCTCAATTACTGTTTTTGTGAGATCACTTTTTGACAGATCTTGTAACCAGTTTATTAAGAATGTCAACTGCTTGTCACAATCTGTATTTTTGTTCTTCTTGTGAATCTCTGTTAACTTCGTTTTTGCCAACAGAGCTACATTTATTTCCTTCATTTGATGGGACTCGTCCACAGCTGATTTTGGTACCTTCAGAATGTGCAACTTTTTTCCTTTTATTTCAACTGGGAAAGTAGCATGAAGGGGAGCATTGAGCAAGTCTTCCACCGACACCTTTGCTTTACTGGGCTTATTGATTGGATCACAAACTGCTTCCCTCAACTTTGGATCATTTTCACCATGTTCTGTGGATCTTGCTTTTGATGGTCGCTTTCTGATTTTCTTTGTTCCTTTCATGCTCCGACCCTGTCCTGCAGCAGCTTTCTTACCACTTTTCTTCTTCGGAATCTTATTACCAGCATTTTTCTTCTTGTTTTTGGACAAAAGAAGTAATCCACATCTTTTTGCAAAATCTTTGGCTTTCTCTCTGCAGCACTCATGGACACAATTCTTGTCACCACGAAAACATGTCAAACAACAGTGTCCTTCATCGCATCCTTTCTCCGCCAAATATTTTATGAAGGGTTTGCTTAATAGCCGTCTTTGTCGACGTTCCCAGGATACGATGCCGTATAAAAAGAAAGCAAAATGCCCCTTCTCTAACATACCTATTCCTTCAGTGTATTTACGGTGGCACTCTTCTTTTCGTGCTGCATCTTTTTCTGACAAAATTGATGAAAGAGCGCCGGCGTCAAGAGTCGAATATAGCTCATCCATCATGGCCAGTTGACTGTTGAGATTGATTGGAGCTTTTCTCAGCCGTCTACCATAGAAACTGCGACCCACGTCAAACCCAAATTCAGAAATTGAATTCACCAACGATTTTCTTGTCACAATACCATTGTTGCCAGAATTGACCTGAATTATGGAAGGTAGCTCATAAGTTCAATACCAAATGTCATATTACCGTAAGACCTCGATTAAGCCCCTACCCTTTGATAAGCCCCCAGCCCAAATTTGTTTGCAAAGTAAGGGGTTTGTGCAACGACTTGGTACATTTGTGACAATATTTTGTTTAAATTTCTAAATTACCTTCTCCTCAATGTTAGATGTTTCCCTTTCTTCACCAGGCACCATTTGTCCTTTAAATATACATTTTTGAATCGCTTCATCACCATTTGTCATTTTAACTTTAAACAATCCTCCAGGAAGACTTTCTACAATTGTTCCTTCGATATTCATTGGTACCAGTGGATCTCTGGCCTTTGGTTGTGGGACGTATGGCTGATACCACGGATTTTGGCAAAGAACGTTGTCACCAACGGCAAATTTTCTTTCAGGAAAACCTTTAAAGGACTTCTCGATATTTCTATGAATCATAACCTCTGTAGACTCCAAAGCTTTGAGTTGTGTCTCTGTTAACCGGCTTGTCGTGGAGTACAGGGAAGCATTAAATTTTCTAGCCGAAAACTCTTCTTCACAATCATTCTCAGGCTCTGTCGTTGTCTGCATTGGCTTCGAACTATCAGGTGCAATATCAGTCAACTCCATTAAACATCTCGACAAAGATGAGCTTGCACAAGACTGGTACAATCCTGACATGGTGAAGTTTGTGGTAGTGGCTTCATCTATGGCCAAACTCTCTTCTTCTGTTGTGTCGCTGTCTGATAACTCCATATCTTCTTCGTCAAATTTGTCTGCTTTGCTGTCGTGTTCGCAAATTTTGACAAGCTCATCATCATCTGGAACAACTGCAAAATTGATATTTATTGGCCCTCTTCCACGGTAAACTCGGAACGGAATGTCATCAATGGTAGCATGCCATGAATTGTTAATGACGTTTGCAATACCTGGAAGCATGCATGGCCACAACTGTGCTTGAACTTCGGGCTTTTTTTTAAAAAGATGTCTTGCAAGATGTTTTTTCACTCTTTTGTTTAAGTTTTCAATTTGCCCTTGAGATTGTGGATGACGGGGGCGACCATGCTTTATGTTGACGTCGCTGCTCTGGCATAGCATCTTGACGGTTTCCGCAACAAATTCAGAAAATCTATTTTCAAAAAACACGAACAAAGTTAAGCAATTCCTAAGCAATTTTGAGTACTCAAATTCGCCTTCCAGCTAAGCAATTTTTAGTACTGAGCCCGAGTTGAAATTGCTTATAAAAAAATGAGTGTAATGCGCTACTGTACATGACCAGCTAATTGATATTACGTACACCACGGTGGTTAGTGGGCTGGCCCACGCTCACTTAATATAAATCAAAAGAGAAGAAAGAAAACCCTACAAAATATGGGCCTAAGTAAAAATATCGATTTGCATAGCATTCGGCCCAAGTCAGAATGTTATTAACTTGTTATGCAGCGTTGTGTATACAAAGTAAATGCCCTATTTTACCATCTTTTTTCCGTGTAACGCACTTGTGCTGCAAGTAGTGTCTTCCATTTTGAAATGATCATCAAACCACCATCACAGAATAGGGAGAGAAACAATCAAACTCATCATCAAACAAAATACATGCAATAATCATCTCATCATTGCGAATTGCGATAAAGTCCTTGTCTTTGCATATATTAAACCCTCGCTATGATGGCGGCCCATCCATTGGACAATGCATTGACATTGATTACCGTACATGAAAAGACACTTATTTTAGAAGGACACAAATTCTATGGCACAGGTGTATGAATAGAGATTGACAGATTAGCCTCGTTTTGAGAAATGTAGCCTCGTATTGGTGGACAGGCAAAATGATCATATGGTGGAAATAAACCTCTGAAAACACAATACTTTTGGTGAAAGGTTAGTGAAAAGCTAATTAATGTAAATCGTAAGTTAACTTAAATTTGACTAATATACATAGGTCAAACAGATGAGGTTTGATATTGGGCAAGAATTTCATTTGAATCACAATGATGTAGGTAATACATTGTCATTTTAGCAGTTTCCCATTTCAGTCAATTATTATGAGGCAATAGCCTGTCACAAAAGGCTAGTGGAATTAAAATGTGATTGAAGCTCACCTAAACAGAATTCTCTTTCCATGACTTTGTTAAGGATTCCATTGACTTTTCATATATGTTGTAGTAAATGTTTGCTTCAGCCATTTGACAATTGCATTGTGTGAATAGCAAACATTAGTGACATTGACAGCTTTGGTTCAGCACTTCAGCATTTGTTTCACTAAGTATCATATGGGAAAAAAGAAATAATTAATAGTGCCAAATAATACAGGACAATAGAAGAATATGATAGTTGTGAAGCCGTGTTGATTGATTCCCTTTGTGGATTACTTGAAAAACATGTTTGAAATTCCAAATCTGTGAAAATTATCTTTGTTTTCCTACATAACTTGATGTCTTAATAGAAAGAGGTAGATAGAGATTGTTTATCAATTAGTGGAAACAAACTTTCATGTTGTTGTAATATATTTTCATTGGCTTTATGCACTTGTGCATTAAGAGGTTGGTAAATGTCAATTGTTATGTGTTCATGTAATGCATGAATTATTAATTAGATGACCTTACAGTGTGTGCATGTAACATTGAGGTTAGTTTTCCTAGAAGAGCTTAATACAATTATTACTGTAAACATCATTACAGTATAGTTTCCTTGACATGCAACAAGGAAACTAAACAGGAAAAGCCTTTTAAGATGATTTTTAGGTCATTCATCATTACTATTGGGAAAAAACTTTAGTTTCAAGATGTTGATGTATGTAACACATAGAGCCAGCCAATGAACACAAAGGAATCCATAAAACTGGAAGAATTATTTTGAGTCAAAGCTTGTACTCATAGGCACATATAGTCAGGCCACCAGAAATTTATTTTGAAACAGCGAAACTGTAAAGTTGTAAAACAATTGTTGAGGTTTGCATGGCCTAACCGAAGGAACTGTTGTGTCGTGTGTTGGGGCAATCAGTGAAGTTTGGATGGCCTAACCAAAA
Source organism: Sanderia malayensis (assembly GCA_013076295.1). Classification (NCBI taxonomy): domain Eukaryota; kingdom Metazoa; phylum Cnidaria; class Scyphozoa; order Semaeostomeae; family Pelagiidae; genus Sanderia; species Sanderia malayensis. The sequence continues at coordinate 2,996,755 of RQOL01000374.1, read as the reverse complement.
TTAAGCTGGTGATTGAATTGCAAATAGTTAAATATGATATCTAAATGTATTCACCTACCTGTAAGACACATTGAAAATGCTCTCTGTAAATCTGGAGATAGTTTTCAAACTTAAAGTTGTCCTCTTGATAATTTTTTGTGATGGCAAAGTTATAAGCTGTTTCATGAATCAAATTCATATTTCAAAATAAGGCATTTCAAAAGTTAGCGGTGTCATTGATGGAATTGAGGCCACAGTCTTTTTAAATGTAATATAATGGCCTCGTTTAAATTTCCAATAAACTGCTATCATTGGTTAAGATGAACTACAGAAATGCATCTCATTAAAAATTAACATTGATGAAGGTTATTAGATACTAAAACACAGAGTAGATTAATCCTGCACTTTTTTGTATATGATACATTAGTAAAAAAAATAGTAATCAATTAATTATTATTCTTGACAGTTATCAATGGATGGTGAAGATGAATGAGAGATCATTGGTCCCATATGTAGATTGTATTAATGTCTTCATTAGTCTCAATTTGTGGAGTGTCCAGCGATGTTGACAGCATTGTTCAATATCAAGTTCACACCCGCGTGGCACAAATCAACGACACGGATATCTGTTCTCTCGATGCTTCGTGCGTTCTCACGATTAAGTTTGGTCATAGTAAAAAAAGAAGATTGCCGGTTACATTAGCTTGAAGCTCGAACACCAACTTCAAGGGGTAACCTTTGTTTGAGGTTTCCTTGGTGTTCATGAAAACTGCAATTTTAATTTGGAATATGTAATACTACATATTCAAGAGTTAAATTTAGTGAGTGCATTAGTTATCATTAGTTATTGGGATGAGAGAGGGGTAATCTTAATGTTGTATGCAATTTCTTATCCGAAAAAACTATTGTCAAGGATAGATTGCAGTTTTCACAGAGAAAAGGAAAGCCATACTCCCATAGGCAATATTGGAGAGCATGGCAAAGCATATCTCTTTTGATACAGGCGCTACGCAGGACCCAGATCGTGTTGTTGTTGATGAACACCCCCGGACACTGGAGTGTTGTGAAAGTGTCCGGATCGTTCTTGGTGGATCTTATTGACTGGAGTGGCGTGGCAAACCAGAAATGAATGTTCATCACACTATAAAGTGCAACAAAGCCGATCCGGTAGAACCACAATCTGAGCCCTCGTGTTTTGTGTGTGTGTATTTTGGTAGACGCCCTTGAGAGCAACGCAATTTATGCTCTGTGGTCTGTGAAGACCTTTACAGGACTTCTTGGAAGACAATATTTTTTGTCTTAATGTGTGTTTCCTCTGGGAGGAATACGTTGAGCCCGTCAAATGATGTTGCTCTTGACATGGCCACATATAACTGACCATGTGTGCACACAGGCTCAGGTAAATACAAACCAACATACCTGAGAGATTGTCCCTGTGCCTTGTTGATAGTAAGGCAGTACGCTAGTCTGACTGGAAATTGCCGTTGTTTGATGTTGAATGGCATCTCAGTGTCTTGTGTTGACAATGTTATTCTGGGAATCATGACCTGCTGGCCTCTGTGTTCTTTCGTGATGATCTCTGCTGTGATCACGTTACGTCGGAGATGGCGTACAATGAGTCTTGTGCCATTGCAAAGACCTTTCTTTGGATTTAGATTCCTCAGAAGAATGATTGTTGCACCTACCTTAAATAAGGAATGTTCAAGATTACGATGTGTATCATCGGATGACCATTATTATTATTGAAAATAAGTGTAGAATTAATGTATAATTAGTACATATAAGAAAATTATACCTTGAGTCTAAGTCCATGTAATGGCATTCCGTTAGGAGTTAGATTGTTGATAAACTCAATTGGATATGCCGTCTCCTCATCTGGATCATCTGTTATCACACTGTCTGTGCTGTAGTATGTTCTGTCAGGAGTTTGTAGTCTTTCCAGAATGATGTCATTTATTTGATGTGAAAAGTCATTCCTTGGGGTAAGACAACAACGTTCTGACATGGTTACCAGATCCAGCATGAGGTGGGACTGTGGTGTATTAGGCTCGGGATATATGAAGTTGAGCATTTCCTCTCGGGAAGATGTGCATATTTGGTGTGGCAAAGTGATATTGTCGAGTGTATCATGTGGTTCTTGTTTGTTACCGAGTCTTAGAAGGCATTCTGAGAATTCTCTGTAAGATTCATCTTGAACAGCTCTCGTGTTTGTGTGTAGGCGATGTTGTTGAAACTGTGCCCACAAATCACTGATTTGATATGATTTAAGACTCTCTGATACGATTTTCTCCCTCCTGCTTTGGGAACAACAGGTAGAACTTGTCTGAAATCACCACCAAGTAACATGAATTTGCCACCAAATGGTTTGTCAACTGTTGTGATATCCCGAAGCAGTCTGTCAACTGCTTGTAATGCCAATGCTGGTATCATTGAAGCTTCATCCCATATAAACAGGGTTGTTTCACGCAACACTCGTGCTCTTCGGCTCTGTCTCTTAACATTGCATGTTGATTCCAGCTTCAATGGTATTGGAATTTGGAATTGTGAATGCGATGTTCTGCCATCAATAAGCAGTGTAGCTGCAATTCCTGACCAAGCCATACACTGAACTTTGTGTCCAGATGCATGAAGATTACGAACCAACGTGTTGTAGAGATATGTTTTCCCTGTGCCAGCTGGTCCATCGAGAAAGTGACAGTTTTGCTCTGATTGCGCTTCAATTGCTTGAATAATGGCTGTGTAAACAACTCGTTGTTTTGGATTCGAGGCAGCGTGCATTGGTTCTCCTTGCTCTCCCCCACGCTCAACACCCACGCGACCCCCCTCTGAAAAACATAAACCATAGTTAATTTTGTATAAATAGAAGCATATACTGACTAAATAATTACAGTGAATATCACCATGGTAAGTTGTGAATCACCTTGTTCTGGAATGACAAAGTCGGCCGATAGCTGAGGAAGGTGATCGTAATTCGTGATGGACAAACCATGAACCTTCAAATTGTTGTCAATATCATATAGACATTGATACATGTGTCTATCTTGGAAGGTTATGTCTGGATTGTTGAGTTGATCACGTTTGACAAAATCTTCACTCATTGCTTCTTTGAAGGTGTCGAAGAGTGTTCTTATGTCTGAAGGCGTTTGAGAGAGTAGCAATGTGGCAAACAAGATGTGGTTAAAATTGCTAAGCGTTGCTTCGCATTGCTAAGCGTTGCAAGCAATGCGAAGCAACGCCTACTACAAAAACCATAACTATTTCAAATTAAAATACAGCTGTCACCTGCGTTCCGAATTGTTTCCTACAACTCTCCAGGGGTCTTTGAAACAATTAGCAGCTCTTTACAAAGATAAATAAGTTCGAAAAACACTTTTCAAGACACCCTTTGTGTGCAAGAGAAAAACACGCGTCTTCTCTTCTCCAAAAGTACCTGCTGCAGCCCGAGGGCGAATAATGAGTCGCGCGAAAAGAGCCAATCAAATTGCAGGAAAAGGCGAAACGGGTCACGTGAAGAGCGGACACTCTGTTCGAAAATGGAGTTCCCGACGCGAATTTGGAAGTTTCGCCAGCGTAAACCGTCGTTTTTTGTGATAGCACAATTAGTGGAGCAATTAATGGAATAACTCAAAAATTATTTTAAAATAGGCTTGCAAAAATAGATAACTTTTGCCTACTCCAGAAACGGAGCCTTTCCATGCAAGTGTCAACCTTTTGCGACCCCATTGAAAAAAACCTTATTGATCACCGATTCGCCATTTCGTCCCATTGTTTTGAGGCGTTCGACCTATTGTTTCGGGTCGAATCTATTGTTTTAGGCAGAGTTTCGCCACCGTCACGTGACTCCGTAGAATATATATATTAGACTAGGGGTCATCACTCGCTTCGCTCGTTCGCCCCAGCCCGTCAAGTAAAAGAAGCTTAATCTGGTTGGCGCACTTCGTGCGCTGCATTCGCTTACGCTCATGCCTCTTTCAACCCCACGTACAATGGGTTAGCTCGCTGCGCTCGCCTGTGGTTGGCGCACTTCGTGCGCTGCATTCGCTCCCGCTCATGCCCCTTTCAACCCCACCTACAATGGTTTAGCTCGCTGCGCTCGCCTGTCTATCTATTATCAAGAAACATTGACTGATGGGGCGCACTTCGTGCGCTGCATTCGCTTGCGCTCATGCCCCTTTCAACCCTACGTTCAATGGGTTAGCTCGCTGCGCTCGCCTGTGGTTGGCGCACTTCGTGCACTGCATTCGCTCCCGCTCATGCCCCTTTCAACCCCACCTACAATGGTTTAGCTCGCTGCGCTCGCCTGTCTATCTATCATCAAGAAACATTGACTGATAGGGCGCACTTCGTGCGCTGCATTCGCTTACGCTCATGCCCCTTTCAACCCCACGTACAATGGGTTAGCTCACTACGCTCGCATGTCTATCTATTATCAAGAAACATTGACTGATAGGGCGCACTTCGTGCGCTGCATTCGCTTACGCTCATGCCTCTTTCAACCCCACGTACAATGGGTTGCTCGCTGCGCTCGCCGTATGGTTGGCGCTTCGTGCGCTGCATCCGCTTACGCATGCCCCTTTCAACCCCGTACAATGGGTTAGGTCGCTGCGCTCGCCTGTCTATATATTATCAAGAAACATTGACTGATAGGGCGCACTTCGTGCGCTGCATTCGCTCGCTCATGCCCTTTCAACCCCTACAATCGCTACGTTCGCCTGTCTATCTATTATCAAGAAACATTGACTGATAGGGCGCACTTCGTGCGCTGCATTCGCTCACGCTCATGCTTCAACCCCTACAATGCTCGCTGCGCTCGCCTGTCTATCTGTCTGTCTATTTTTGCATTGACATGCAACATTGGATCATAAGATGGCAATTGACCTTTGAAAGCACAAAACCTTAGGTGAAGGGATAGTAACAATTTGAATGAATGTAAATTGTAACTTTGGGTAGGTTAGCAGAACAATGAACTTAAATTTTACTCTACCATTTGAGCAAGGATAGTTGTCTCCCAAGGATAAAAGTAATACATTGTTATTGTGTCCCAGATCAGTCTATGAGGCAATAACATGACACAAAAGCTAATTAAATTACAATGTGATAGAAACTTACATAAACAGAATTCTCCTTTCATGAGTTTTTCAAGGATTCCATTGACTTTTCATGCATAGTGTAGTAAATGTTTGTTTCAGTCATTTGACATTTGCACATGGTGTGAATAGCAAGTATTAGTGACATTGACAGCTTCGGTTAATCACTTCAGTATTTGTTTCACTAAGAATCATATAGGAAAAAGGAAGAATTATTAGTCAATGAAATGACAATATGATAGTTATAGGGTAATAGGACAACATGATAGTTTTGCAGCCATATTCATCAATAGCCCTTGCGGAATAGATGAAAAAAATGTTTGAAATGCAAACTGAGTGAAAATCATCTTCCCACTGGTGTATGAATGCTTCATTCATCACCAGTATTGAAAATAACAATAGTTTGATGAGGATGTCAATATAATTTTCTTGTGACACATACATGGAGGCAATGAACAAAAGGAATCAATGAATTGGTAAATACTTCAATTTTCTATTTCTATTTCTATTAATTTATTTGCATAAAGTTTTTACAAACTTAATCTCGCAAATGTTAAAATAAATAAATAAATAATTAAATGAATAAATTTGTAAAAATAAATGAATAAGTAAATGAATGAATAACCTAATAAATTTGAATAAATAACTATAAAAGTTACGATAAAAAAAAACTATGAGTGTCCTTGTTAAAATATTTTATCTTTATAAACTATAAAATTTGTTTAGTTCATCATTAAAGTCAATCGGGTTGACCTAATAAATTTGAATAAATAACTATAAAGTTACAATAAAAACTATGAAAGTTACAATAAAAACTAAAAACCGTGTTAAAATATTTTTTATCTTTATGAACTATAAAATTTGTTTATTTCATCATTAAAGTCATTCGGGTTGACAGAATTAAGGTCGGGTTCAAGCATTATTTTAAATCCAAGCTAACACTGGGAGGCACATGTAGTCAGGGCATCAACAATCTATTTTGGAAGCAAATAAACTATAAAGGTATTAAATAAGTAATCAAAATTTTCGATTTCGTTGCAATCAGTAAATTTGTCATGGCCTAACAAAAATTAAGACGGTTTAACAATTTGATGAAATTGAATTGGGAATAAGTTAAAAATCAAGTATAAGTGTATTACCTGTAGCATACATTGAAAATGTCCCCTGTAAATTTGGAAATAGTTTCCCAATTATAAGTTGTCCTGTTTGATGATCTTTTTGTGATGCAAAGCCAAGCTGTTTCAAATTCATATTTCAATTTCATAAAGGTAAACATGAGCTTTAACATGCATGAATAAATATGTACACATACTTCTGATGTCCATTTAATGTTCATGTTTTATAAATGGAATAGTGAACATGAATGAGAGATAATTTGTCCCGTCTGTAAATAGTATTGATTTCTTCATCATGTGGAGTGTTCAGCAATGTCGACAGCATTCTTCAATAGGAATTCATACTCGCGTGACACATATTAATGCGTTTTCACCATTAAGTTTGGTAGTAGTAAAAAAAGAAGATTGCCGGTTACATTAGTTTAAAGCTCGAACACCAACTTCAAGGGGTAACCTTTGTTCGAGGTTTCCTTGTTCATGAAAACTGCAATTTAAATGTGGAATACTAAATAATATCGGGTCATCTATATTGTTATAATGAATAAGTAAATGAGTTAATTGGTTGAGAGGAAGGTAATGCAATGCTAATTATTGTTAAAACAGTTATGGTTAATGGACAGATTGCAGTTTTCACAGAGAAAAGGAAAGCCATACTCCCATAGGCAATATCGGAGAGCATGGCAAAGCATATCTCTTCTGATACGGGTGCTACCGAGGACCCAGATTGTGTTGTTGCTGTTGGCGAACACCCCCGGACACTGGAGTGTTGTGAAAGTGTCCGGATCGTTCTTGGCGGATCTTATTGACTGGAGTGGCGTGGCAAACCAGCAATGTTCAAAGCTTTTTACGGCTTTGCTTTCTGAGTGTTGTGCTGATATCACAACAGGAACATCACACTGTAGTGCAATGCCGATCCGCTAGAACCACAATCTGAGCCCCGTATTTTGTGTGTGTGCATTTTGGTAGACTGACACCCTCTGTGAGCAACGCAATTTATGCTCAAAAGTTTGTGAAGACCTTTACAGGACTTCTTGGAAGACAATGTTTTTTGTGTTCCTGTGTGCTTCCTCTGGGAGGAATACTTTGAGCCCGTCAAATGATGTTGCTCTTGACATGGCCACATATAACTGACCATGTGTGAACACGGGCTCAGGTAAATACAAACCAACATACCTGAGAGATTGTCCCTGTGCCTTGTTGATAGTAAGGCAGTATGCTAGTCTGACTGGAAATTGCCGTCGCTTGATGTTGAACGGCATCTCCGTGTCTTGTGTTGACAATGTTATTCTGGGAATCATGACCTGCTGGCCTCTGTGTTCCTTCGTGATGATCTCTGCTGTGATCACGTTACGTCGGAGATGGCGTACAATGAGTCTTGTGCCATTGCAAAGACCTTTCTTTGGATTTAGATTCCTCAGAAGAATGATTGTTGCACCAACCTTAAATAAGGAATGTTCGAGATTACGATGTGTATCATCGGATGACCATTATTATTATTTAAAATAAGTGTAAAATTAATGTATAATTAGTACATATAAGAAAATTATACCTTGAGTCTAAGTCGATGTAATGGCATTCCGTTAGGAGTTAGATTGTTGATAAACTCAATTGGATATGCCGCCTCCTCATCTGGATCCTCTGTTATCACACTGTCTGTGCTGTAGTATGTTCTGTCAGGAGTCTGTAGTCTTTCCAGAATGATGTCATTGATTTGATGTGAGAAGTCATTCTTTGGGGTAAGACAACAACGTTCTGACATGGTTACCGGATCCAGCATGAGGTGGGACTGTGGTGTATTAGGCTGGGGATAAATGAAGTTGAGCATTTCCTCTTGCGAAGATGTGCATATTTGATGTGGCAAAGTGATGTTGTCAAGTGCATCATGTGGTTCTTGTTTGTTGCCGAGTCTTAGAGCCATTCTGAGAATTCTCTGTAGATTCATCTTGACAGCTCTCATGTTTGTGTGCAGGCGATGTTGTTGAAACTGTGCCCACAAATCACTGATTTGATATGATTTAAGACTCTCTGATACGATTTTTTCTCTTCCTGCTTTGGGGACAACAGGTAGAACTTGTCTGAAATCGCCACCAAGCAACATGAATTTGCCACCAAATGGCTTTTCAACTCTTGTGATATCCCGAAGCAGTTGTCAACTGCTTGTAATGCAATGCTGGTATCATTGAAGCTTCATCCATATGAACAGGGTTGTTTCACGCAAAACTTGTGCTCTTTGGCTCTGTCTCTTGACATTGCATGTTGATTCCAGCTTCAATGGTATTGGAATTTGGAATTGCGAATGCGATGTTCTGCCATTGATAAGCAGTGTTGCTGCAATTCCTGACCAAGCCATACACTGAACTTTGTGTCCAGATGCATGAAGATTACGAACCAACGTGTTGTAGAGATATGTTTTCCCTGTGCCAGCTGGTCCGTCGAGAAAGTGACAGTTCTGCTCTGATTGCGCTTCAATTGCTTGAATAATGGCTGTGTAAACAACTCGTTGTTCTGGATTCAAGGCAGCGTGCATTTGTTCTCCTTGCTCTCTTTCATGTTCAACATCCATGTGATCTTCCTCTGAAAACATAAACAATAGTTTATTTGGTAGAAATAGAATTATATTTATTGGCTAAATTATTACAGTGAATATCATCATGGTAAGTTGTAAATCACCTTGTTCTGGGATGACAAAGTCGGCCGGTAGCTGAGGAAGGTGATCGTAATTCGTGATGGACAAACCATGAACCTTCAAATTGTTGTCAATATCATGTAGACATTGATACATGTGTCTGTCTTGGAAGGTTATGTCTGGATTGTTGAGTTGATCACGTCTGACAAAGTCTTCACTCATTGCTTCTTTGAAGGCGTTGAAGAGTGTTCTGATGTCTGATGGTGTTTGAAAGAGTAGCAATGATGCAAACAACTGTCTGAGTTGTGAAGGCATATGGAAGATGCAGCTTCATCAAGGCAACGTGTGATTTCGGCATCATCTTCTAATAACCCTAGAGCTAATGCTGCATCTTTGAAGGAGTCACATAGATTACCTTCTACCGTGCGAAGGTCTTTCAAATGAAGTAGCATCTCGATGCAATAGCAAAAGTCTGAGTGCAAATTTTTGCTCGCAAGGTCTAGGCTGCACTTGATTTACTCTACCAATGATTGGCATTGTTCTTCGTTGTCTGGCTGTCCATGTTTTTGAACGCTCTGGAAGACATAATGCTCTGGTATCTCATGATAGAGGTACTGATGTGCAGCTGGATCTCGCTGGTTAAGTTCAAACCATGCTGTAAGTGTTGTTCTATCACCAATGTTGTTCAGTCTTTGTTCGTTATCATTGTCATGAAAGATGACTTGTTGCTCAAATGGTAGATGAACAGAAAGCCGTTTGACTATGTGGCTCTTGTCGTGCATGGGGAACTGCATAAGCCGATAGACAGCTTCATGTGGTCCAATATATCTTGCATTGATGTATTGGCGCACCTCGTCGTGTTCAATGTCTTGAGGTACTTGCTGTTGATTTTCCTCAAGAATTTCAACATGTGCCATATCATGTCCTTTGTGGATATATTTGAAAATGTACTTGACACTTTTTACAGTACTGCATATTTCCACGTTGATATGACACTGATATTTGATGATTAGGTGTCTGTTGTGTGGCACTACCCAAGTATCATCCAAAATGATCATGTAAATTGACTGGTGGAGACAGCGTCGTCTGTAGAGAGGATAGCCGTTGACATTAATTTGAGTTTCAGCAACTTGTTCTTTCGGAAAGTGCTTTTTGCATTTGTTGTTTTCCATGCACACGCACTGAGGATTTAAATTTCCACAGGGTCCGTGTGTCATGTGCTTTAGGACCAACTTGTGGTATTTTGCATCCTCAGGGTCTGGAATCTCTGCTGATATGAGTTGATCCACCTGATAACGAATGCAATAATTAACGATTTTATAATAGAAATGACGTACAGAACAGTTGTATTGTGCATTGGATAGAAATTTAAAAATGAGAGAAAGAATTATTAGTATTTGCAAATATTACCTGTTGTGGTGTTCGTGGTTTATCAGCTTGTGAAAGAAACAGGATCATGTGTGCGTGTGGCAATCTCTCTTCTGAAATTCTATGACATACACATGTGCAGGACATGTCCAAGAATGTTGTTGTGTAGTATGTCTTCGAGTAGTTCTTTGAGTTTCAGTTGAAATACTCGTGTGACAATTTCGGTCGATCATTGGCCGTCTGATACGGATGATATTTTCTTCAATCTCTTCCATTTAGGATTGGCAGTCATTGAGGAAGATGTCTGGCTTGCCATACTTTTTCACGATTGTCATGCGTCTTGAAAATGTTGATACATGTTTCTTTGGCTGCCTGGAAAGGATGACGTAGAATGATAACACGGCAACATCGATGTGTATGGGCTGATTCGGATTGTTAGCCCTGGCTATCTGGTTTCGATTTCAGCTCTTCTGTGGAGATGATCCATCAGGCCACGATATGTGTCAACACGAAGCTGACGTTGATTATTCATAATCCAGTGCAGTTTATTGCCTTCTATCTTCGTATATGCATCTACCAGATACTGTTGAAATAGAAGTGATGCAATGTGGATGGCTGAGAATGCATCCCTGACCTGGATTCTGTATAAATAGTATTCAGCGAGGGTAGTCTGGTACGACGGTTACGATTGTTGTGGTGTTCACCCGCTATGTGTGCTGTCGGCAATCGTTGAAGGTCGAAACTGTAACCTCTGTCACATGAAGAAAATCAATGGATACGTGAGAGGATCGGCAATAGAATTTGTTGCGTATATCTTCATAAGTTCTCCGCGTCTTGTTTGAATCTGCAATTCTCTATCATCAGGATTCGGTGCACCTCCATTCTGTACTGTGTATATAGCTGCAATTTCTCTGGCAGTTGGATTATCGTATCTGCGGTCTTGTTGTGGGCGACCTGTTATGATCATTTTGAATGTCGGAACAGGCTGATTGTTTGCAATAGCTTGCTGCCGCTGTTCCTCCAATATTTCACCCATGCTTCGATAATGTTGTGCAAATCGATTGACTGTCATTAATTCATTTTGGAGAAGTGCAACAATGTCCAAATCAAGACGTCGTTCTCTTGCAGTGTTTTGCCGTTCCTGCAATGCTTGTTGCGTGTCCATGATGTATAGTTCTGCATATTTTCTGGATCTGTCTGTTTCTGTTACACCTGTTAATGATCCAACAAACCATAAGTTATGTAAATAGAAATTCAACTGCAGCCAGCATAAATGAATAATAAGTTATATTGATAATGACTGGAATCATATTGTATCAATTACCTGTCATGTGATATGCCTTTCCATGAATTGTGATAACTGGTGTCCAGCTCTAGCATGACGTACATATTAGCCTTCCATGATGCCATGGCCATTAATGAGTTGTATTGGCGGAAGTGCTTTAAGAAATATTTAGATTCGGCAGTATCACCAGTGTATAAATGCATGACACTTACTGGAGGTGGTTCAATTTGATCCAGAGCAATTAAACCTCCCATGCAACATTTGTTGTATTGTTTTTTTTGTGTTTGTTCTTCTTTGAAGTACTTTGCACCACAATGAATACATGTTCTCATTTTATTCAAGTGGTGTGGTAATGGGAGAAGGGGATGAGGTTTTCAGCTTCATTGTTCTCGGGACAGGGTTTTCAACTTGCATTTGCTGATCTTCAACTGGTTCTGGTATCTGATTTTCATCGGGTACTGGAACTACATCTTGCATCTCGATGTCTACAGGTTTTCCTGCTGCTGGAAGCCCTTGGTTCTGAATGGGAAGCTCTGGTTCCATGTCCATCTCCATTGGCTGTATCTCTGGAAGAGGATACTGTGCCGGAAATGGCTGATATTCAGGGGCTTCTAGCTGACGGTTTTCGAGCTGCAATTGTTGAAGATCGTTGTGTGCTGCAAGTGGGTTATCCGCATTTCCTGCCTGTTGAGGTTGAAGCTGTTGATTGATCTCTCTGCAATGCTGCATATTATCCCGCACTTGATTTCTGCGTCTGTCACCGGTTATACTTCTCCTGGTCTTGCGCGGCATAGTGCAAGTTGTGATAAGAAAAAGAAGTACAAAGTACAATTATGCAATACTATTGTAAATGTTATTGCTTGTAGACAATGGCCTCGATAGCAACAACAATGAAAATAATTATAGCCTTGTGTAAAGCTGCAACACAAAGACGTAAATATTATATATTTCAAGGGTATGGTAGTGTTAAGTATAATGTTGTGATATAATGTAAATTTTATGAAAACCCTTACGTTAAACTGTGCTCGTTTCTGTTATGTAAACAGTCACTAAAATGGAAAAGAGTAAATTGTAATTACTCTTGACATAAATGTCGACATAAATAAAGGAATCACAAAAAGAGACTCCAGTGCAGTTGTTAAGAAATCAACAAATTTGGTTACAGAGTAAATTTGTTAAAAACGGCGCCATAAATGTTTGTTCATATATTCCAGATGCATAAACAAAAGTGATGTTTTTATCCGTGGTAAAGAGTAGGTCGTTTACATAGGTTACATTTACAAATCATTTAAAAACACAAATATCATTTCGTAATTATTGAGAGAAGTTTGTAAAAGAGAGGTGTCCGTTATTTTAAAATTGATCAAAGTGGGCCTGTTTTTATAAAGTAAACAAATAATTAAAGAGGTATAGTCAAAAGAAACAACTGCAATTAATAAATTCATTTCTTACCGAGCCTTGTGTCTTTCAAAACTATGGTAAGAAAAAAAAGATATTAGTTATTATAAACTTGAAATATTTAATAAAAATATGATGCCTGAACAACACGTAACCTGTTCTTGCCATGAAAAGCATGGAAAGAAGAGCAAAAATTATTGACATTATTAAGCGAAATAGCGATAAAGAAGCTTGTTAGCTTATAATGATAGCTTGTTAGAAAAAAACAACATTCATAATACTTACTCAGTGATAAATAATTCCATATATTATTAATTATAACCTATCGATAATTTGGACACTAAATTAAATTAAGCAAAATCTAATTGTGCAAATAATTAGAGGCGGGATTTCTATTGTACTATGCAGCTGTCACGATTGGTTTATACACGTCACGTGTTAGAAAAGGCGGGAAACTTGTTAGTGAAAAGCAATGGTGAAAAGGGAATTCCCCTTCGTCCTTCAGATTGGTTATAAAGGTAGGAGGGAGAAAATGCACGTGAAATTGAATTACATCATGGCGGCGATAGCATGCCATGCCAGTCAAGTATAGCCAGTGAGTATAGCAGAAGCAGATTGAGGAAAGGCATGGTGAGAGTCCATCTGCATCTTCTTAAATCATTTCCATCTGAAGAGTATGTATAAAGTATTTCGACTCACTGTTAAAAATGTGTTAACTCCAGTCTCATTTTCTGAGTTTAGATTGCAAAAATCGCTTAAAAAAGAATCATACTGGGAATAAATGACCACCGTTATCTGGTGCAACTGCAACATCGCATTCATGAAAGTGAATACCATGCATTGGGTAAGTTATTAAGTTAAAAGGTTTTGCAACGAAATCATGTCAACATTCATAACTGATAAAGCTTTCTGAATTATTAGAAATATGATTTAAATATTAAAAATACTGGAACATATAATTTGGAACATTTGGAACATATAAATAAGAACATTTGGAACATATAATGAGAACAAATAGTATAGTAATAAAACTTTGACCATGCATGAACAAAAAAATGTGAAACGTTTTTCAAATTTTGGGTTTGAAAAGTAGATAATGTTAGTCAATATTTTGTGTTAATGTCAGCAGTTATAATTTTATGATGGTTTAAAAGTTTTTATTTTTTCATGCATGGTCAAAACAGGACATGTGTAAATTCGTTAGGAAACTACACTCTTTTTTCTTTATAAGAATAAATTTTATAAGAATATTGAGGCTCAAAATTGCAAAAAAACAATGGAAATTTAAGAATAACAATGGAAAAGATCGAGGCTCAGAAAAATTTTAAGTATTCTTATAAAAAGAAAAGAGTGTATTCATTTACACATGTCCTGCATAATTTTTGCGGCCCTTTGGGTGGGCATGGCCACCATCAATGTTCTAGAGAATTCTTTGGTGGCCTTCCCACCCTTTTTCTCATGTTTTGGCTTTCGTTGGCCTTTGCCAACTTTGACAAAGGCCTCCTTCTGTGATCTGTGAATACACAATTATGTTATAGGTTTTTTTGGTGAAAGGATATTATGCAATATTTGGAAGACATAAATTGAACAACTGAGCTTCAAATACAGAAGGTATACTTACACTATTTCTTTGGTGGGGAGTCTTCTCCCTTCCTTGTTCATGGAGGGAGAATTTTTTTGTGCTGCCCAACTCTTTGAATTGGGCAGCACACTCCCTCTTCAAACTGAAAATGTCTTTGTACGTTATTTCCTAGGATACAAAAGCAAACAATGAATAAATTTTCCACGAAAACAATAACCATGAAATATGAATTAATTATTGTGAATTGTGCAAAAAAACTGATCAAATATGAATGAATATATATTTGCTATAATTACTTTTGCTTCATCACCAAGCCAGATTATAATTTTTTTTTCTGGCTCAGGCTTTTTGGTTGCACTCGCAAACCTTGAAGCCATAATAACCTTAAAGCAAACAAATTATAGTTGTTTTTCTTTAATAAGGATAATTGGTGTGTGAAAAACAGAACATGTTTGCATGAAGTTGTACTGATACAAAATCAAAGGACAACTGCTAAACTGCAAATAGTGAAAAAGCAATAAGATAATAGTGATTTAATTGGCAAGTAGTAAGTTATACATATGGTTGGTGAACATAAAAGTAATGGAGACTTTCATTATCTGAGCAACATTGAAAGAAAAGTACATACCAAAATCTGAACAATGTAAAAAATGAACGGATAAAATGCCAACTACCAAACTGCAAATACTGGAAAAAGAATAAGATAATTGTGATTGAAATGGTAAGTAGTAAGTTATACATATGTTTAGTGAAGACAATAGTAATGGAGAATCTCATTATCCAAGTAATATTGAACTGAAAGTACATACCGAAAATGTGTGAAACGAAATAAAGAACCGAAATAAAAACAACCAGCAAGGCAACTGCCAAACTGCAAATACTGGAAAAGAATAAGATTCTAATTGTGATTGAAATGGTAAGTAATAAGTTATACATATGGTTGGTGATCATAATAGTAAAGGAAAATCTCATTATCCAAGTGGCATTGAACAGAAAGTACATACCGAAAATGTTTTAAACAAAATAAATAACCGAAATAAAAACAACCAGCAAGGCAACTGCCAAACTGCAAATACTGGAAAAAGAATAAGATTCTAATTGTGATTGAAATGGTAAGTAATAAGTTATACATATGGTTGATGATCATAATAGTAAAGGAGAATCTTATTATCCAAGTAACATTGAACAGAAAGTACATACCGAAAATGTTTTAAACAAAATAAATAACCGAAATAAAAACAACCAGCAAGGCAACTGCCAAACTGCAAATACTGGAAAAAGAATAAGATTCTAATTGTGATTGAAATGGTAAGTAATAAGTTATACATATGGTTGATGATCATAATAGTAAAGGAGAATCTTATTATCCAAGTAACATTGAACAGAAAGTACATACCGAAAATGTTTTAAACAAAATAAATAACCGAAATAAAAACAACCAGCAAGGCAACTGCCAAACTGCAAATACTGGAAAAAGAATAAGATTCTAATTGTGATTGAAATGGTAAGTAATAAGTTATACATATGGTTGGTGATCATAATAGTAAAGGAAAATCTCATTATCCAAGTGGCATTGAACAGAAAGTACATACCGAAAATGTTTTTTCTTCAGTATAGGAAGGTTCAACAATGAAAACAATTGAAAAACTGAACGAAGACTGGAAAAGGAATATCATCAGTCATTAAATACATGGAAATAGTTGTGCATGTAATAAAAAATTGGGTATTATTTATAAATGTCTTTATTCATATGTAAAAGTATAAATAATTAGTAATGAGTTAAAAACAATTTACCTGTTGACTTGTGGCTCTACTTTTGACAATGAGGAACACGAACGGAAAATATTTTTGGCGCGTTGCGTTGTGAAGATAATTTTGAATATGAACACCATGGCAACAGATTGAAGATGGCCTCGTATAATAAAATATAGATAACTGAAATCGAGGCCTCCTGGAAATGTCACAGAATGCGTAAATATTGTTAGTATGTGGGTGGAAACACCCTGGTAGTGGCCTGGTAGTCTGAAATTTAGTTATGAGAAATGACTACAGAAAATGAAGACTTTTCAAGAAAAGCATAGGTAATGTTGCACGCTTCACTGGTAAATTTAAATTATATTCAGGTAAATAGTACATTTATGTTGTAAGATATACAGTTTTTGTTGCAAGTATAAAATTTATAAGTTGAAGTCATCTCCTTTCAACCTTTGTTCTGTGTTCTTAATATTCTATCATCAATCATGCATCTTCTTCATTCTCTGTGTATTTATCAATGAAGGGTACTACAAAGTATAAAGTATAAAAATATATTAACAATATTTCTATACTACAAAGTATAGAAATATATTAACAAATTGGAGAACATATGATTGCCTACAAAGACTTAAAAAACTGCTTGAACATACTATTCAATGCAACATGAAAAATAAAATTATAAATACAATGCTACATCATACTCAAAAATACTATACATGACCATGCAATACTATACTGTATGATACTATATATATACAATCATGCAATACTATCTTGTGTCACACTATATCTAATATATATGTTGTATATTATCAAGAAACATTGACTGACAGGGCGCACTTCGTGCGCTCATTCGCTTCCGCTCATGCCCCTTTCAACCCCACGTACAATGGGTTAGCTCGCTACGCTCGCCTGTCCATCTATTATGAAGAAACATTGACTGATAGGGCGCACTTCGTGCGCTGCATTCGCTTACGCTCATGGCCCTTTAAACCCCACGTACAATGGGTTGGCTCGCTACGCTCGCCTGTGTATCTATTATCAAGAAACATTGACTGATAGGGCGCACTTCGTGCGCTGCATTCGCTTACACTCATGCCCCTTTAAAGCCCACGTACAATGGGTTGGCTCGCTACGCTCGCCTGTGTATCTATTATCAAGAAACATTGACTGATTGGGCGCACTTCGTGCGCTGCATTCGCTTCGCTCGTGCCTCTTTCAACCCCACGTACAATGGGTTGGCTCGCTACGCTCGCCTGTGTATCTATTATCAAGAAACATTGACTGATTGGGCGCACTTCGTGCACTGCATTCGCTTCGCTCATGCCTCTTTCAACCCCACGTATCATGGGTTAGCTCGCTGCGCTCGCCTGTCTTTCTATTATCAAGAAACATAGACTGATAGGGCGCACTTCGTGCGCTGCATTCGCTGACGCTCATGCCCATACATACATACATACATACATACCTACATACATACCTACATACATACATACATACATACATACATACATACATACATACCTACATACATACATACATACATACATACATACATGAGCCGGGTGCGGTCGCTTCGCTCCCTCCCTGGAGTCCCTCAAGTAAGAAAAGCTTAATCTGGTTGGCGCGCTTTGCGCGCTGCATTCGCTGCCGCTCATGCCCATACATACATACATACATACATACATACATATAAACCTACTATATACCTATACTATACAAAGATACTATACCTACTATACCTATTATACAAACATACTATACTTACTATACCTACTATACAAACATACTATACCTACTTTAAAAACATACTATACCTACTATACAAACATACAAACACTTTGTGAAAGTTTAAATGAGGAAAATCGTGCAATTAGCGCCTGAAAAATTCATAACTTTGACTTTGTTTTCATTGGGCCTAAGCGTTGCAAGCATGCCGAAGCAACGCTTACTACAAAAACAACAACTATTTCAACTTAAAATACAAAACAAAGCTATCACCTGTGTTTTCTATTGTCTTCTGCAACTCTCCAGGGTCTTTGAAATAAATAGTAGTTTTTTGCAAAGATAATTCAGGTGGTAAAACACTTTGAAAGGCCCCTTTGTGTGGAAAACAAAAACACGCGTCCTCTTCTCCAAAAGTACCTGCTGCAACCGAGGGCGAAAAACGAAAAACGATCGACAACGCACGTGGGTCGCGCGAAAAGAGCCAATCAAATTACAGCAAAAGGCGAAACGGGTCAGGTGAAGAGCGAATACTCTGTTCGAAAATGGAGTTCGCAACGCGAAGTTGGAAGTTTCGCCAGCGTAAACCGTAGTTTTTTCGTGATAGCACAATTAGCAGAATAATTAGTGGAATATTTCAAAATTTCAGGAGAAAATCGAAAAACAAAATCCATTACCCTGGTTAAAATAATAAAGTAAACATTCAGTGTGAATTTCATTGCCATATATCCACATACAAAAAAGCCTTTGTGATCACACGGTTCGCCGTTTCGGCCCATTGTTTTTGGGCGTTCGACCTATTGTTTCGGGTCGAATCTATTGTTTTTGGCAGGGAAAGTGCGTCATCACGTGACTCCGCAGAATATATATATTAGATTGGCAGAAGTTGCGGATGATAAAAATGTTGAAACGGAAAATAGTTGATATCTATTATATATCAGATGATGATGATGGAAATGAACAAAATGATATTGGTGATGGGAAGTATAATGATGTATTATTAGCAACAAAAAAAGGAAAGGAACATTCACAATTAATGAAAATGATAATGTTAGAAAAGTATTATGCAGAAGTAAATAGGATTTTGAATGAAGAAGCAAATATATTTGACATTACGTTAAAAAATCCATTTACGTTATTACTTACTGGTAAATCAGGTTGTGGAAAAACATTTTGGTTCATGAAGTTATTAAGTAAATGGAAAACAGTGACGAATGATCATAAAGTAAAATTGTTAAAAAATATTTTATGGTTTTATGGAATTGAACAAAAAGAACTCTTTGATAAATTGAAAAATGAATTTGGTGAAAACCATATTGAATTTATAAAAGGTTTGAACAAAGAGAAATTAGAACAAGCAGAAAATGGAATAATAGTATTAGACGATTTAATGAGTGAAATGCGAAATGATACAGATGTAGCACAATTATTTACAAAGTGTTCACATCATAAAACAGTAACTGTTTTTATTTTATCGCAAACTCCTTTTCCACAAGGAAAAACAACTAAAGAAATTGCAACAAATGTTGATTATCAAGTGGTGTTTAACAATGAAAAACAAAAAACCAACTGACAACATTATGTCAACAAATGACATCAAGTGCACAAAAAGGAAGAGAATTGTTTAATAAAATTCAAAAATATTTTGATAATAATAAGGAGTCTTATCCGAATGTGCTCCTGAATTTCAAATCTGGTGACGAAAAAAAGATAAATTATTTGATAAATTTTTTAAGTGATGATAAAAAAAACCTTGTCAAGAATTATAAATTGGAAAATTGTTCAACCCTTTGAAGAGCTGGAAAATATCTTTATGTGTCAACCTTTTCAGAGGAGTTGACGCATAATTTTCTATTAATGTTATCTACTTTCATTTGTACAATCTTCCAATAGAAGAGGATTTGAATTCATGGAGCTAAAAAGAAAAAAAGATATAAATTTTTAAGTAAAGATGAAAAAGAACTATAAATATGAGGAACATGCAGAATTGTTTATTACGTACTGATAATAAAGATAAGAAAAAAAAGAAAAATGGGGGCTGGTGGTAGCACAATTGCGGCGTATAGTCTTTTTGGAATTGATCATGGGGCTACAATCTTGGACAAAACTCTTTGAGACTTGTTCGAATCATAATGAAGAAACAGAACATTGTAGAACTATACCCCATCTATGACTGAAAACCCCCCGTTCCCCCTAATCAATGTTGGTTTTTATGATGCGAGTTGAATGAGCAATGCAGGAAACAAGGAATATTTGGAAACAACATTGATTAGGGGGAACGGGGGATTGCTTAATAGCAAACGATGGAATATTTGAGAGTTGTCTCAAAGGTTTTGGCCAGGATTGTCTTTGATCTTGAAATTGCAGATGGTTACCTATTACTAGTATACGCAATACATTTTATATTTATACGTTGAAGAGATGAATTTTAGTTAAAAATGACTATTATATCGGTATAATTTGCGAAAAAAATTATGAGAATATTTTCCTTGGCAGAGGCATAAGTGAAATGAACAACTTGGAAATAGAGCCTCTGCGAAGGAGAGTTCTCACACGGTGGCAGTTAGTAAAGCTTTTATTGTGTGTTTGTAACATCGCGCTATTGCGGAAGTTAGGCATAAATAGTTTTTAAATGAAAATAAGTTATTTCTCTATAGGTCCCATGGAGATATTACTTCAAAATATGAATTGTTTGCCGCGGCCATCGAGTGTAGGCCACCCATGTCATATACGGGGGGGGGGGGGGTAAAAAGGTTTAAAACACGCGTTTGTTGCATAATGAATTTTATTGAAATTTTCTGTGCATGTAAACGTTTCGACAATAAAATTTAAAAATTTAATAATGTCGTTGAGTAAACTTGAGAGCGAGAGTCCCGAACGAATCGAGCTGAAGCAAAGAGAACTGAGGAGGTGTTATTTGATAACCTATAGCCAAGCAGACGAGAGGAAATTCCCAACGCGACAAGGATTCGCTGATGCTGTGGTTGAGGCATTTTCACGTGGGAAATCAAAAGCCAAACTACTTCACTGGGCATGCAGCAAGGAAACACATGAAAAGTCTGGCTTTCATTATCACATGGCGATAAATTTTTCAGAGTCAAACCGATGGCTGAAAGCAAAGACACACTTGCAAGCAAAACATAACATTATTGTTCATTTTTCTGAAGGCAAATTGTATCATAATTACTTCAGTGCATATAAGTATGTGACTAAAGAAGACAAAGAGGCATTGCACAGCGACGGACACCCTGACTTAACCTCAGCCACATCACCGAGGACTTCAAAATCGTCCAAAAAACTCATGTGCAAGAAAAGAGAAAGATCTGCGAATCGCATGGAACCAGTAGATGGCATAGATCACCAGCCAGGACCTTCAAGACCACCAAAAGCACGCAGATTGTCGAATTTGGACGTTGCTGATGTCATCATAACCAAAACCATCACAGACGAAATGGGACTGTATGCCTTGGCTAATGAGCAAAAATTGGAAGGAAAAACTGATCTCGCAAATTTTGTGTTTGGCAAAGGCAACAAAGGAGTGAATGAACTGATTTTGCAGGCGTGGAAAATGAATGATTCTGCTGGAAAAATTGAAAGGGGAAAAGTTACCAGAATGGAAAGGATAGAGTCTGCTGTGACCGGTGAATGCGTTGACGAGTGCGAGGGACAGTGGCTGGTTTGTGCCAAAGAAGTTTTAAAAAACAATGGAATAAACATTTTTGTTTTTGCCGACGCTGTGAGGGAGCTTTTGTTTAAGGGTCGTGGAAAGTACAGAAATGTCATGATAACTGGCCCTGCAAATTGTGGAAAAACATTTCTACTTGATCCACTGAACAAGTTGTTTGAAACATTCACGAATCCTGCAAATTCTACGTATGCATGGTTGGGTGCCGAGACCAAAGAAATCATTTTTTTAAACGATTTTCGTTATTCTAATGAGATAATGGCTTGGAAAGATATGCTCTTACTACTTGAAGGTCAAACACTGCATCTTGCAGCTCCAAAGACCACGTATGCAAAAGACATACTTTTCGACAAAGATACGCCTATCTTCGCAACTGGAAAGGAGGCCATAAAATTTAAAGGCAAATACAACACAACTGATGAAAGAGAAAACGAGATGATATCAGTTCGGTGGAAAACCTTTGAGTTTAGCTATCAAATTGCGGAGCAGGATCAAAAGTCTGTTCCTAGCTGCCCTCGTTGCTTTGCAGAACTAGTTATGAGCGGACGCGATGCTTAATTTTACTTTTAAAATCATATGGACGGGTTACCAACGAGATACCAACGAGTTACCAACGAGATACCACAACGAGTTACCATTTTTTAATGCAAGCTTGTAGGACAACTGACGAGTTACCATTTCTTTTTATAAAATATATAGTATATTATTTAAATAATTGTTGGTAACTCGTTGTAACTCGTTACATCCCATACTGAAGCTTCGAAAAATATGGTAACTCGTTATGGTAACTCGTTGGTAACTCGTTGGTATCTCGTTCACATAATATTGCAAATGTTTAATTGTTTTTATATCGTATTCATTGCCATGATTTAATTAATGTTTTTGTTATGTTTATGAAGATATCAAATTCACCAGGAAAATACACATCTATTTTAAAAAGATTGAGATAAAATTAGAAGAAAATACTTTCATCTGCGAATGCATAAGTTTAATAAACATTACGCGCATATGAAGTAAGAAAACCAATACAAATATCTACTTCATTATTTTACATCTATTGTTATTATTCCAATTATTACAATGTTTTTATTATTACTCTATAGTTGCCAGTTCAAGTTAAATGTTTTAGTATTTCAGTCGTTCACCTTACAGGCGATAATAAGTTTCATTCTTTCATTCATTGATGCAATGATCTTGTTGATAGTATCTATGTTTATTTGTCCCATTATTCGTTTTATTCTGCTTTCAAACTCGTCCATCGTCTCGTGCTTTATTTTCTTATCGATTGCATCTTCATTTAAAGCTCGCTTTACCAAGCTGAAGAAGTTTTCTATGGGATTGATATCTGGGCTTCTTGGGGTATTTGAAACAGATCTGAGCGTACTTGATGCATTGCTTCTTTCGCAAGATGACTGTTTTGTGAGGGATCTCCGTCTTGAACCCATGTTCTGGAATCTTTTCCAGCAGCCTTTACCATTGTGTTGAAGTTGGCTTTTAAAAATTCCGAGAAAAATTTTCCATCCATTTTTTCGTATCTTTCGGCACAAATCACCCCTTTACCGTAAGAAATAGCCACTATCAATTTCACGTATTTCCCCCCAGTTCCGCATGCTTCTCCTCTAGATGTGCAGCCAGATAGAAGTCCCTCGCTTTTCGTGCGCCAAACTCTGCCCTTTGGAGCCAATGCTTGGTCAAGTGGATTTCTCTTGTACACGAATCCGACTCCGTCCAAATAAAACGCCAATTTATTTGTCCAAAAGTCTTCAGGTTGATTCTTTAATACTTTCTTTGCGAACTGGACTCGCTTTTTCCTATCTTTCAAACTTAACAGTCCTTTTTTCCTTGCTTGAAGATACTTTAGTCCCTGTTTATTTAAAAATCTGTTAACCGTGCGGCGGGAAACATCCTTTAGGTCCGCTCTAGCCATCATTCTTTTCACTGTCCAATTCGGCTCTTCTCTTCTTAAAGTCTTTACGAGACGCAAAATTCTTCTTTTTTCGCGTATTGACAGTTTTTGTGGTCGGCCTCCTGCACCCTTCTTTCTAGGTATTTTGGTCCCTGTGACTTCTTTCCATAGCTTATATATGTGTGCCCGAGAGACAGATGTTTCTTTCATTAATTGTTTTACATCGGAATGCCTTTTGAATTTGATGTATGCCCTTGTTTCAGGAGAGATTGTATGTGTGCGTGCCATTTTCCCGCCAGATTTTGTGTGTGTGAATGCTACCTTTATTTCATATCCAATAAAACGTCACAGCGAAAGGGAAGTGAACTCAAAATTTTATATTTAGCCTCGTTTTGGCGTAATAGCAAAAAATCAAAACTTCTTGGCTTATATTTTAACTGTTTCGATAAATAAGATAACAGCTGCATTTAAATGCTAGCAGATCTTTGATCTTGAAATTGCAGATGGTTACCTATTACTAGTATACGCAATACATTTTATATTTATACGTTGAAGAGATGAATTTTAGTTAAAAATGACTATTATATCGGTATAATTTGCGAAAAAAATTATGAGAATATTTTCCTTGGCAGAGGCATAAGTGAAATGAACAACTTGGAAATAGAGCCTCTGCGAAGGAGAGTTCTCACACGGTGGCAGTTAGTAAAGCTTTTATTGTGTGTTTGTAACATCGCGCTATTGCGGAAGTTAGGCATAAATAGTTTTTAAATGAAAATAAGTTATTTCTCTACAGGTCCCATGGAGATATTACTTCAAAATATGAACTGTTTGCCGCGGCCATCGAGTGTAGGCCACCCATGTCATATACGGGGAGGGGGTAAAAAGGTTTAAAACACGCGTTTGTTGCATAATGAATTTTATTGAAATTTTCTGTGCATGTAAACGTTTCGACAATAAAATTTAAAAATTTAATAATGTCGTTGAGTAAACTTGAGAGCGAGAGTCCCGAACGAATCGAGCTGAAGCAAAGAGAACTGAGGAGGTGTTATTTGATAACCTATAGCCAAGCAGACGAGAGGAAATTCCCAACGCGACAAGGATTCGCTGATGCTGTGGTTGAGGCATTTTCACGTGGGAAATCAAAAGCCAAACTACTTCACTGGGCATGCAGCAAGGAAACACATGAAAAGTCTGGCTTTCATTATCACATGGCGATAAAGTTTTCAGAGTCAAACCGATGGCTGAAAGCAAAGACACACTTGCAAGCAAAACATAACATTATTGTTCATTTTTCTGAAGGCAATTGTATCATAATTACTTCAGTGCATATAAGTATGTGACTAAAGAAGACAAAGAGGCATTGCACAGCGACGGACACCCTGACTTAACCTCAGCCACATCACCGAGGACTTCAAAATCGTCCAAAAAACTCATGTGCAAGAAAAGAGAAAGATCTGCGAATCGCATGGAACCAGTAGATGGCATAGATCACCAGCCAGGACCTTCAAGACCACCAAAAGCACGCAGATTGTCGAATTTGGACGTTGCTGATGTCATCATAACCAAAACCATCACAGACGAAATGGGACTGTATGCCTTGGCTAATGAGCAAAAATTGGAAGGAAAAACTGATCTCGCAAATTTTGTGTTTGGCAAAGGCAACAAAGGAGTGAATGAACTGATTTTGCAGGCGTGGAAAATGAATGATTCTGCTGGAAAAATTGAAAGGGGAAAAGTTACCAGAATGGAAAGGATAGAGTCTGCTGTGACCGGTGAATGCGTCAACGAGTGCGAGGACAGTGGCTGGTTTGTGCCAAAGAAGTTTTAAAAACAATGGAATAAACATTTTTGTTTTTGCCGACGCAGTGAGGGAGTTTTTGTTTAAGGGTCGTGGAAAGTACAGAAATGTCATGATAACTGGCCCTGCAAATTGTGGAAAAACATTTCTACTTGATCCACTGAACAAGTTGTTTGAAACATTCACGAATCCTGCAAATTCTACGTATGCATGGTTGGGTGCCGAGACCAAAGAAATCATTTTTTTAAACGATTTTCGTTATTCTAATGAGATAATGGCTTGGAAAGATATGCTCTTACTACTTGAAGGTCAAACACTGCATCTTGCAGCTCCAAAGACCACGTATGCAAAAGACATACTTTTCGACAAAGATACGCCTATCTTCGCAACTGGAAAGGAGGCCATAAAATTTAAAGGCAAATACAACACAACTGATGAAAGAGAAAACGAGATGATATCAGTTCGGTGGAAAACCTTTGAGTTTAGCTATCAAATTGCGGAGCAGGATCAAAAGTCTGTTCCTAGCTGCCCTCGTTGCTTTGCAGAACTAGTTATGAGCGGACGCGATGCTTAATTTTACTTTTAAAATCATATGGACGGGTTACCAACGAGATACCAACGAGTTACCAACGAGATACCACAACGAGTTACCATTTTTTAATGCAAGCTTGTAGGACAACTGACGAGTTACCATTTCTTTTTATAAAATATATAGTATATTATTTAAATAATTGTTGGTAACTCGTTGTAACTCGTTACATCCCATACTGAAGCTTCGAAAAATATGGTAACTCGTTATGGTAACTCGTTGGTAACTCGTTGGTATCTCGTTCACATAATATTGCAAATGTTTAATTGTTTTTATATCGTATTCATTGCCATGATTTAATTAATGTTTTTGTTATGTTTATGAAGATATCAAATTCACCAGGAAAATACACATCTATTTTAAAAAGATTGAGATAAAATTAGAAGAAAATACTTTCATCTGCGAATGCATAAGTTTAATAAACATTACGCGCATATGAAGTAAGAAAACCAATACAAATATCTACTTCATTATTTTACATCTATTGTTATTATTCCAATTATTACAATGTTTTTATTATTACTCTATAGTTGCCAGTTCAAGTTAAATGTTTTAGTATTTCAGTCGTTCACCTTTACAGGCGATAATAAGTTTCATTCTTTCATTCATTGATGCAATGATCTTGTTGATAGTATCTATGTTTATTTGTCCCATTATTCGTTTTATTCTGCTTTCAAACTCGTCCATCGTCTCGTGCTTTATTTTCTTATCGATTGCATCTTCATTTAAAGCTCGCTTTACCAAGCTGAAGAAGTTTTCTATGGGATTGATATCTGGGCTTCTTGGGGTATTTGAAACAGATCTGAGCGTACTTGATGCATTGCTTCTTTCGCAAGATGACTGTTTTGTGAGGGATCTCCGTCTTGAACCCATGTTCTGGAATCTTTTCCAGCAGCCTTTACCATTGTGTTGAAGTTGGCTTTTAAAAATTCCGAGAAAAATTTTCCATCCATTTTTCGTATCTTTCGGCACAAATCACCCCTTTACCGTAAGAAATAGCCACTATCAATTTCACGTATTTCCCCCCAGTTCCGCATGCTTCTCCTCTAGATGTGCAGCCAGATAGAAGTCCCTCGCTTTTCGTGCGCCAAACTCTGCCCTTTGGAGCCAATGCTTGGTCAAGTGGATTTCTCTTGTACACGAATCCGACTCCGTCCAAATAAAACGCCAATTTATTTGTCCAAAAGTCTTCAGGTTGATTCTTTAATACTTTCTTTGCGAACTGGACTCGCTTTTTCCTATCTTTCAAACTTAACAGTCCTTTTTTCCTTGCTTGAAGATACTTTAGTCCCTGTTTATTTAAAAATCTGTTAACCGTGCGGCGGGAAACATCCTTTAGGTCCGCTCTAGCCATCATTCTTTTCACTGTCCAATTCGGCTCTTCTCTTCTTAAAGTCTTTACGAGACGCAAAACTCTTCTTTTTTCGCGTATTGACAGTTTTTGTGGTCGGCCTCCTGCACCCTTCTTTCTAGGTATTTTGGTCCCTGTGACTTCTTTCCATAGCTTATATATGTGTGCCCGAGAGACAGATGTTTCTTTCATTAATTGTTTTACATCGGAATGCCTTTTGAATTTGATGTATGCCCTTGTTTCAGGAGAGATTGTATGTGTGCGTGCCATTTTCCCGCCAGATTTTGTGTGTGTGAATGCTACCTTTATTTCATATCCAATAAAACGTCACAGCGAAAGGGAAGTGAACTCAAAATTTTATATTTGGCCTCGTTTTGGCGTAATAGCAAAAAATCAAAACTTCTTGGCTTATATTTTAACTGTTTCGATAAATAAGATAACAGCTGCATTTAAATGCTAGCAGACAATCTTGGACAAAACTCTTTGAGACTTGTTCGAATCATAATGAAGAAACAGAACATTGTAGAACTATACCCCATCTATGACTGAAAACCCCCCGTTCCCCCTAATCAATGTTGGTTTTTATGATGCGAGTTGAATGAGCAATGCAGGAAACAAGGAATATTTGAAAACAACATTGATTAGGGGGAACGGGGGATTGCTTAATAGCAAACGATGGAATATTTGAGAGTTGTCTCAAAGGTTTTGGCCAGGATTGTAGTTATCCTAGCTGTCCTAATTATCCTAACTGTCCTGGTTGTCCTAGTTATCCTAGCTGTCCTAGCTGTCCTAGTTGTCCTAACTGTCCTAGCTGTCCTAGTTATCCTAGTTGGCCTAGTTGTCCTAACTGTCCTAGTTATCCTAGTTATCCTAGCTGTCCTAGTTGTCCCAGTTGCCCTGTCGCACATTTATCATTTCTTGGGTAGTTTTCTTTAAGAGTTGTTGAATTTGCAACTTTTGCCATTTTAAATCGACCACTGTGTGTTGTTTTTTCGTAGCATATTCCTATCGTGGCGCTCTCGCATTATATTTGATAATTACACAGGATATCTCATAAGTAACTAGTACGTTGCATGAATAAAAAACATTCAATTGGCTACACTGCTTAAAAAAATTCATGATTAAAATTCCAAAGTACATTCAATGGGTAATTACTGTGATTATATAATGCAATGCACAAAGTGCTTTCTAGCAAACATAACTGGATATAGGTAAAAAAAAGGCAAAAACATATTCATTGAGTTTTTGTGTACACGTTCATACGCTCTTTCAGGTACCTCAACTTTCCTGCGACCTGCTGGCAACTTTTCTTTCTTAAAGGTACTTTATGCTAACCGTGTTTCTTTGCAAATACCCTGTTACCTTTGGGAAATCGGAGTTGTAACGAACGTGCTTTGTTCCAATCATTGCGTTACTAAAGCATTCCTTATTGTTCATCACAACCTTGCTACTGATACCACAAAACAGTGCATTTGAGTGAGTGATAAATGGTCACCATTCCCATGGTCGTTGGGCTTTTTCTTGGTGTCCCATAGATGGAGAATCAAATTATAATTTTCCAATGAACGTCTATGCTTTAGCACGATATTCATTGGTTTCTCTACTGAGGTCTTCATTGCAGGCTCTTGGAATTCAATAAGATATTCAACGTTTATTTTCTTGTTCATTTTTTTTGTTTAGCAAGGGCGCTTTGGATTTATATCCAAACTGAACTGTTATCTAGCCCTACACTGAAAAGTTTAAGGCTTTTAGTTTCAGTTGCATCATAGGCAAAATGGTTCCATCAATTGCATTGACACTGGGCCTTGTACCCAAAGTTTCTGAATAGTGTAATGTCTGCTTTTTATAGATTATAATCTGCATTGATTATCAATGGGTTTATGTCAGTACCGGGAGCAATTAATGAATATAGGTCTTATCTTTACTATGTGCATTTGTCGTGATATTTATTTGCAGGTCGGTCGTGACGACCTGCAATAATTTATGTTCAATATAGCTATATGCACTTTTTCGCGCGCATTGCACATTGTGATAAAGCTCCGGTATTCCTACAGCATTATTTCACATGTACATGTACATGTAAATAGCCATGCTCATTACAATCACAAACTTTATAACCATTATAACCATTTACTCCAAAACTTAAAACATAGTATTTTCTCTCCATTGCATCAGCTAGTTGCATTTCGTTTGTAATCTCTAGCAATATGTAGTTTCCTGAAAGGTAACATATTTTATCGTCTAATCACTAACAAAATTGTGCGTAATACCCAATTTTTGGGTTTTGTACTTTATTTGATAGACTAGGAGTCATCACTCGCTTCGCTCGTTCGCCCCAGCCCGTCATGTAAAAAAGGCTTAATCTGGTTGGCGCACTTCGTGCGCTGCATTCGCTTATGCTCATGCCCCTTTCAACCCCACTTACAATGGGTTAGCTCGCTGCGCTCGCCTGTGGTTGGTGCACTCGTGCACTGCATTCGCTTACGCTCATGCCCCTTTCAACCCCACCTACAATGGGTTAGCTCGCTGCGCTCGCCTGTGGTTGGCGAACTTCGTGCGCTGCGTTCGCTTACGCTCATGCCCCTTGCAACCCCACGTACAATGAGTTAGCTCGCAGCGCTCGTCTGTGGTTGGCGCACTTCGTGCGCTGCATTCGCTTCGCTCATACCTCTTTCAACCCCACGTACAACAGGTTAGCTCGCTGCGCTCGCCTGTCTATCTATTATCAAGAAACATAGTCTGATAGGGCGCACTTCGTGCGCTGCATTCGCTTCGCTCATGCCTCTTTCAACCCCACGTACAATGGGTTAGCTCGCTGCGCTCGCCTGTCTATCTATTATCAAGAAACATTGTCTGATAGGGCGCACTTTGTGCGCTGCATTGGCTTTGCTCATGCCTCTTTCAACCCCACGTACAATGGGTTAGCTCGCTGCGCTCGCCTGTCTATCTATTATCAAGAAACATTGTCTGATAGGGCGCACTTCGTGCACTGCATTCGCTTCGTTCATGCCTCTTTCAACCCCACGTACAATGGGTTAGCTCGCTGCGCTCGCCTGTCTATCTATTATCAAGAAGCATTGACTGATAGGGCGCACTTTGTGCGCTGCATTCGCTTCGCTCATGCCTCTTTCAACCCCACGTACAATGGCTTAGCTCGCTGCGCTCGCCTGTCTATCTATTATCAAGAAACATTGTCTGATAGGGCGCACTTCGTGCACTGCATTCGCTTCGTTCATGCCTCTTTCAACCCCACGTACAATGGGTTAGCTCGCTGCGCTCGCCTGTCTATCTATTATCAAGAAGCATTGACTGATAGGGCGCACTTTGTGCGCTGCATTCGCTTCGCTCATGCCTCTTTCAACCCCACGTACAATGGGTTAGCTCGCTGCGCTCGCCTGTCTATCTATTATCAAGAAACATTGACTAATAGGGCGCACTTCGTGCGCTGCATTCACTTCGCTCATGCCTCTGCCTCTGGCAACAGTTTGCTCGCTTCGCTAGGCTGATAACCCCTTATCATAATTTGTTTGTTAAAACTTTGGGCTTGTTTACAATAGGCCCAAGCATCGCAAGCATGCTGAAGCAACAATGGCGGTCGCCCACTACCTAAACTACAACTATCTCACTCAAAAACCAAAACAAAGCTATCACCTGTGTTCTCAATTGTTTCCTGTAATTTTCCAGAGGTCTCTCAAACAATTAGCCAGTCTTTACAAAGACAATTCAGGTCGTAAAACACTTTGAAAGGCGCCCAGTTATCCTTTGTGTTCAAAACAAAAACACGCGTCTTCTCCAAAAGTACCTGCTGTTCAACCCGAGGGCAAATTTGCATGATAACGACAAACGTGTGACTGTTTACGTGAAGTCGCGAAAGAGCCAATCAAGTTACAGCAAAAGGCGAAACGGGTCACGTGAAGAGCGAATACTGTGCTCGAAAATGGAATTCGGGACGCGAATTTGGAAGTTTCGCCAGCGTAAACCGTAGTTTTTTCGTGATAGCACAATTAGCAGAATAATTAGTGGAATAATTCAAAATTTCAGGAGAAAATCGAAAAACAAAATCCATTACCCTGGTTAAAATAATAAACTAAACATTCAGTGCGAATTTCATTGCCATATACCCACATACAAAAAAGCCTTTGTGATTACACGGTTCGCCGTTTCGGCCCATTGTTTTTGTGCGTTCGACCTATTGTTTCGGGTCGAATCTATTGTTTTTGGCAGGGAAAGTGCGTCATCACATGACTCCGTAGAATATATATATTAGATAGTTGGATAAAATTGCCAAAAAAGTAACCCCTTTGAACATATAATCTTGTATACAAATTTGATCTTAACAAACAACTTTCGGGGATTTCTACTGTACAATATTTAGCTCAAAAGGTATCTTGTGCAAAAATGTTTTGTAATTTTATTGACTCATTTTTGAGCAGTTGTGATTTTAAAACTTCCGGTCGCGAAACCTACTGTTATGAGATTTTTTTTGAAAATGGACAACGTTGAAAATTAGAAATAACAAGAACAAAACAATAATTAAACAAGATGTTTAAAGTGGATAGCTATAGGACAACTAAGACAGTTAGGACAGCCAGGATAACTAGGACAACTAGGACAGCTAGGACAGTTAGGACAGCTAGGATACCTAGGACAGCTAGGATAACTAGGACAGCTAGGACAGCTAGGATAACTAGGACAGTTAGGACAACTAGGACAGTTAGGACAGTTAGGACAACTAGGATAACTAGGACAGCTAGGACAACTAGGATAACTAGGACAGCTAGGACAACTAGGACAACTAGGATAGCTAGGACAGTTAGGATAACTAGGACAGCTAGGACAGCTAGGACAACTAGGACAGTTAGGACAGTTAAGACAACTAGGACAGCTAGGACAGCTAGGACAGTTAGGACAGCTAGGATAACTAGGACAGTTAGGACAACTAAGACAGTTAGGACAGCTAGGATAACTAGGACAACTAGGACAGCTAGGACAGCTAGGACAGTTAGGACAGCTAGGATACCTAGGACAGCTAGGATAACTAGGACAGCTAGGACAACTAGGATAACTAGGGCAGCTAGGACAGTTAGGATAACTAGGACAGCTAGGACAGTTAGGATAACTAGGGCAGCTAGGACAGCTAGGATAACTAGGACAACTAGGACAGCTAGGACAGCTAGGACAGTTAGGACAGCTAGAATAA
Source organism: Sanderia malayensis (assembly GCA_013076295.1). Taxonomy (NCBI): domain Eukaryota; kingdom Metazoa; phylum Cnidaria; class Scyphozoa; order Semaeostomeae; family Pelagiidae; genus Sanderia; species Sanderia malayensis. The sequence continues at coordinate 2,964,306 of RQOL01000374.1, read as the reverse complement.
CTAGGACAGTTAGGACAACTAGGACAACTAGGATAACTGGGACGTATCGGTATACTATAGTAGTATACAGGTACAATACTACTATACTATACTATACCATACATATACATGGTAGTACCATATATGGTTCGTCCGATATATATTTCAGGGCCTTAGGATATTCTTACATGAAGTCCTTGCCTACATCTGGAAGCTTTGCTATTTTCGCTTGCAATTTTCTGTACTTTTTCACAGTATTTTGAACATTAATGTCCAGGTCGAAGTTCCGATTTAAACACAGAAGCATTCTCTGAAGTGCAATATTTCTATTGCTTGCATAATTTTCTGCTGTATTAAACAGCTTTTCAAAAATCTTGATTGAAATTTCACAGTCATCTGCAATCTTTAGTTCTCCACAACAAAATAACTCCTTTTCATTTTCGGTCAGGGCGTCAAGTCTTTCCAAAACTGTTTCAGTTGTATCTTCTTCCATTCCATAAACTTTGATAATAATAAAGCTTTCTTGACAATATTCTTCAACCTCAATTCTCATTCAATATCCTGCTGTTGGGGAAAGATGAAACATGTCATTAATTTCAAATTCTGGGGCTAAGGACGAAGGCAAATTCACAAAAAAGCATGTTTTCTGAAAGGAAGAACTTATGTATGGTAAACCTATAACATTTTTAATCACACAACATCAAAAAAGGAACTGATTCTCTCCTCAACGAAACAGTCATGGAAAAACTAGAAAAAATCAAGGAAAACAAACTTATTAACTAATTCTGCAAATTTCTCTAAGAACATCAGACTATCATTAAGTGCTATTGGCCACTTGAATCCCCCATTATTGTTTTCGGCTGCCATTATGCCCCTATTGTTTGATAACAGATGAGATCAAGAAAGCAGGCCGTCGAAAAAATTCACGGTGACCAGAGTACTTGCATCGATTTTACAGGGTGGTGCAAATGTCATAACATCATCAAATTTGGATATAACACAGCCAAAGCATTGGTATAAATGAAAATAATCGTTAGTTTTACTTACCGAACCAATTTTCAAAGCAATTTCGGAAAGAAATTAAAAGTCGTCGTAACTTCGCTTTCCCTTCATGTATCTAAAACTAACAAAGACCATGGCAACGAGCAGAATCAGTTCCAGCCACATGACAAATAGCACCTTGTTACCTCACTTGCATCCAGTTGTAAACGAGGCTCAAAATATCGCTGCTCCCTCCTGCGCAAGTCCGCAACAATGGCGGCTGCACGAAAATCAGGAAACTGCTGCAGAATCTGCGGCTCGTAAAGCTTGATAAAGTTATCAAACTCCGATAAAAATTACATCAAACGGTTGAGCATGAGTTTAGCTACATATTTATTCCATATTTAATATCCTTACTTGAAGGAAAAAGCGATACAAAGGTAAGAGAAACATTCAAAATTTTGCGGGATTGGGTGTTTGTCAGGATTTGGTTACACCGCTGCGAGACTAGCTACCTCTGTTTGTGTTCTGTAAATTAACACATATAACATTGATATGTTAAAGGTTGTTAACATTTTGTAAAAAGATGCAATGCCATTGTTAAAGTGTGTATGTTAAACATGTGAAATACAATGTAAAAAGGTGTACATACACAATTTCATTAGTCGGGATTCTTCTCCCAGTGGCAAACACTAAATTAAAACGTTTGCCGGCCAATTCTGGGAATTGGTCGGCACATTTCTTTTTCAATGCAGGTATACTGCTATATGTTATTTCCTAGGAGAAAGAGAACATGGAAAGAATAATGGTTGATAGCAGTTATGAAGATGAGAAATGTACTAATATATATATTAATGTATTTAATATAATTACTTTGGTGTGTTTGCCACGGGTTATCATAATATTATTTTCCTTCGGCTTTGCATTTGCCATGTTGAAATGTTCTTAAAATGAAATTTTGAAATGCATTTATAATTAGTATAAGGTTAATGGAAAATGCTGCTGAAGGAGAAACATGAAGAATTTGAAAATGTTGTATATCTCAATTAACAATATCTCTATAATACTAAAATCTGAGCGGTAAAGGTGTTGCGCTCAAAGGCTTCCCTTCACCAGTTTTGTCCGGCCGGTTTTCAGAATCTGCCTGCTCTATTTAATTGGAAACCAACTCGGACGTCTTCCCAATAACGTGTATATTTGCATAACCTATTTGCTTTTTTGAAATTCGTTTTGGTTTTCGAGATATTTCCAATTTTCTAACTCGAAAATTCTTCGCCCTTTGTTTTCCCGTAATCAGGCCTTTCTCTTTCGTGTGAGAGGAGGGAGTAATGTTGTCTCCCCTCTACCGTTTTTCTGCATCGCCTAATCCTTTTCAAAACCACTTAGATGTCTTCCCCTTCCACTGGACAAGCCTAGAAATTATTTCTTTTTTCGAAATTCCTCATCGTTTCTGAGATATTTCCAATTTTCTAACTCGAAGATTCTTCGCCCTTTGTTTTCCGTTAACGAGGCCTTTCTCTTTCGTGTGAGAGGATGGAGTGCGTGCTGTTCTTTCCCCTTTTGTTTTGCGTGCGGGGGGACGTGTCCAGAGCTTTCACGCGTACTGAAGCTTTTGAATCGAACAAAACGTGTTGTGCTCCGCGACCCCCGTGACCATTACGGCGTCAGGATGATGTTATGTTTCTGTAAAGATCGATCGTGCGTTGTTTTGCGTTGTTAAGCCTTCTCGAAACAATGACACCCTGTTACGTTTCGCACTTATTCGTTTGCGTCCTTTGTTACCGTGACCTTTGGTTGACAAGGAAAGTGTGCAATTGATTTTTGATTTCGAAATTTTGGGATGGGCTTGGGTAGGCAAACCAAATGGATTTTTTGGTTAGATGGCTGTTATATTTTTGCTGCCGTTTTACTCGAGATTTCCAACTGAAAGCTTCAGGATTTAACTGGTAAGTGGCTGAGTTGTTTCTGTTTGCCTTTACTAAATTTCTTTGTACCTTCTTATCGTGATTTCAATACATTCAGGTCAACTGGTTTATAGAAATTTTTATGCGTTTTAAATTTCTAAATAAATCTTTGCTTTAGAAATCCTCACTGTACTAAATCGAATACTAAAACGATGAATTATCAAATTCTGATTTTATAATTACAGGTCTGGATGCAACGATCTAAATAAGGAACTTCAGAAACAGCAATTTTGTGATTTCACTCAATCGAAGGCCTTCAAAGCCCGTGGTGCAGTTGTCTAAAAGCTATTTTGCCCTCCCTTGCCATCAACTGCAATTTTACTTGAATGTTACTCTTCAGAACTGTTACAAGCAGAACTCTACTGGTAAGTAGATAAGTTCCATCAATTTGCCTTTACTAAACTTCTTTGTATCCTTCTTATCGTGTGTTCAATATATTCTGATGAACTGGTTTATAGAAATTTTTACGCATTCTAAATTTCTAAATAAATCTTTGCTTTAGAAATCCCCACTGTACTAAATCGAATACTAAAACGATGAATTATCAAATTCTGATTTGATAATTACAGGTCTGGATGCAACGATCTAAATAAGGAACTTCAGAAACAACAATTTCGTGATTTCACTCAATCGAAGGCCTTCAAAGCGTGTGGTGCAGTTGTCTAAAAGCTATTTTGCCCTCCCTTGCCATCAACTGCAATTTTACTTGAATGTTACTCTTCAGAACTGTTACGAGCAGAACTCTACTGGTAAGTAGATAAGTTCCATCAATTTGCCTTTACTAAACTTCTTTGTATCCTTCTTATCGTGTTTTCAATATATTCTGATGAACTGGTTTATAGAAATTTTTAGGGCCATGCATTTCCAAATATTTCTTTGCTTTACAAATCTCCACTATATTAAATGGAGTACTAAACGAATGATGAGAAATGAGATTCTGTTGTTTTAATAACAGGTTTGGATACAACGAACTAAATAACGAATTTCAGAAACAGCAATTTCCGGATTTCACTGAACCGAAGGCGTTCTAAACACGTGGATTTACCTAAAAGCTATTTTGCTGAATTACTATTGCTGACTTGCCATCCGCCTGCCAACATTGTGGATTCATCGTTCAAGCACATCAATTTCTTTCTGGATCAGATAAACGCTGGAAAGGTTGCTTCAATTCCACGTGGATTCTAAAAGTGCCTGTCACTGAGCGTGATTCGCTATTCAAAACACGAAAGTTGTGGATTTTGGCCTGCGAAAGATGTGAGTAAATTGTTTAAAAACTTTCATGATCTGCTGCATTTAAAAGCCCTTATATTTAATCATTTTCGATTGGTACCTGGGTATTTAGAAGCATAGAGCTTCGGGGCCCCTCTAAAATTTTCATAATGTGCTTTCGTATTGCTTTCATGGAATTCGTGTAGTTATAAACATGTGTTATTGAGTGCCAACTGGTGTATTAAAATTGTGTATTCTTTAATAGAAATCTCGAATGAAATTGATAAAATCCGTCCGAATTTGCTTTCTCATATTATGTACTCACAAATCTAATCCTTTGTTCACAAAGTTTCTCTGCATGGTGTTGGAGTTGAGGCGTTTCTGCCACACTGACTAAAATAGCTGCAGAAATTTGTCCATCGTGAAAAACATGGACCCGGAACAACTTGGAATGGCAGCCAGGGCTCAGGATTACATGCACCGTGTTCTCGGGAAAGATTTAATCTGTATTTTTTAAATTGTTTATTCTTCAATCAAAATTTCCAATCCAGTGGATCAATTCATTCGCAATGGTTTTCTGATATTACTCGCAAACCTGATCAATTGTTCACGGAGCTTTTTCTCTGCGTGGGTTTTGAGTTGAGGCGTTTTTGCCACGCTGAATAAAGTGCTGGATTTCTTGCATCACGGGAAAACATGGACCTGCAAAATCCTGGAATGGAAAACAGGGCTCTGCGGTTCCATGGACCATGTGTTCGGGGAATGGATGGAACTATTAAAACTTGCATAATTTCAACTGAAAGTATATTACTTTGCGTGTCCACCCCACTTTTGTTGAAGATCGCTCTTCCACTCAGATCGAAGGTCAAAACAATTTAAATTCACTCAACTTTTTTTGAAGATCACTGTCCCGCTCAGGTCGAAGGCCAAAACAAAAGAAACCCACCCCATTTTTGTTTAAGATTGCTGTCCCACGCAGGCCGAAGGCCAAAATAACATAACCCCACCCCACTTTTGTTGAACATCGCTGTCCCACTCAGATGGAAGGCCAAAACAACAGAAGCCCACGCCACTTTTCTTGAAGATCGCTGTTCCACTCAGATCGAAGGCCAAAACAACTGAAACCAACCCCACTTTTGTTGAAGATCGCTATCCCACTCAGGTCGAAGGCCAAAAAACATAAAACCACCCCATATTTGTTTAAGATCGCTGTGCTACTCAGATCGAAGGCCAAAACAACAGAAACCCACCCCACTTTTTTGAAGATCGCTGCTTCACCCACATCGAAGGCCAACATACTAGGGAGGTGGCGCGCGAAGCGCGCCAGCCTTCCTAGTCAACTTAATACTAAAATCTGAGCGGTAAAGGTGTTGCGCTCAAAGGCGAAAGTGGTCAAATGTTGTCTCTGCTGCTTAAAGCAAAGCAAAGAATTTCCACAGCCCATACACAGCCCAGTATTTCCACCAGTGAAAACGAGGTATTCCTTAAACGAGGCAGAATTTTCGCAAAATTTCTTCTGAAAGTCACTGCAGACACAATAGCGCCCCTTTTGATAGATTTACGGAACGTGATTTCCCGAACAAAGAGAGCCGGTCAGTAAATGTCTAACAATATAAATAACACCAAGGTGTGTAGCAAGTAACAATGGAAATAAATAAAGAATTAAAACAAAGAATTAAAATTTCCTTAAACGTGCTAAATTTCCTGAATTTCCCTGAGTTATCCCATAGGTTTTCTCTACAACCTACAAACTTCTAAAAATCCCCAAAATAGGTAGAAATCCCTACGCGTCGCAACAATGAATGAAATGAAACATTCGATTGGATTCAACGTTACACACAGCCCAGTATTTCCACCAGTGAAAACGAGGTATTCCTTAAACGAGGCAGAATTTTCGCAAAATTTCTTCTGAAAGTCACTGCAGACACAATAGCGCCCCTTTTGATAGATTTACGGAACGTGATTTCCCGAACAAAGAGAGCCGGTCAGTAAATGTCTAACAATATAAATAACACGAAGGTGTGTAGCAAGTAACAATGGAAATAAATAAAGAATTAAAACAATGATTCAAGGTGTCAAAAAAAGTTCAAAAGCACCCTTCCAACAACCTAAACAACATGAAATCAAGAAATATCATAATAAGATGATAAGATTCAATATTTCCTCAAAATTTCCCTACAATATATATTTCCTTTAAAATTTCCTTAAGCGTGCTATATTTCTTCAGTTTGAGGAAATTTCCTCGAACGTGGAAGCACTGGGCCAAGCCAATTTAATACATCCTAGGTTCTCCAATTGTTAACACGCTATATTCCACATCTTCTTCAGAAATAATATAACCATGTTGCATTTCTAACACTATCACATCCTATTTTTTCTTTCCATTCTTTTTAAAGGACAATGAACTTGCTCTTGGAGATACAACCATGGCGTTTCAATACAATCTTTTCATACATTTATGGTCATTATTGTTCAACGTCATCAGATACGTTTTCTACACAATTTCCTTTTCGCTTTCCTTGGAACTTGAGTTTTTCTCAGCTCAAACAGCTGCTGTAAAGCGGTAAAGGTGTCCGAATCAAAGGCATGCGCCTTTGATTCGGACCTTTACAACTTAATCAACCCCTTTACAATTCCTTACCTTTACAATTAATCAACCCCAAATACACAACAACAAGCAAATGCGCAAACCAGTAAAACCAGTTTTCTGCAACTCTATAAATCAACACTGCCAGCATCAATCACTCTCACAAACACTAAAATACAACAAGGAACCTCAAAGCGACGAGAGCAAACACACGAATAAACCAAGGTAATTGAAACTCACTTTGTATGCTTATTTTCGTTTTTCAGTTTTCTCAATTAAAAACATTTGTTATTTCCATTCTGACACAACTGTTTCTAAAATTCTAGCATGCAGAACGATTTGCACTATATTGCAAAGTTGGCCAGTGACAGCTTTGGTAAACTGGAGAGAACGTGCCAGTTTCTGGATAAAAACACACAAGCTGCATATCACTCATATGAGCAAATACGGAATTCAAATAGAATCACAAAGGCCAAGGTAAAAGAGGCGATGGCCAGGTTGACGCAGTTGAAAAAAGTCGTTCGGTCCAAGATAGATAACGAGCTGGACGAGGCAATTAACAAAAGTTTGCAGGACGCCCTGGAAATGGACATAGCTTTCTTGCCACCAGATGAACCTGGCGACGCAACACAACAAAACGAAGAACCCGATAATACACAAGATGACGCTGATGAGGACCAGGACCACGCTGATGAGGAGCGGAACGACGAAAGCACACAAAACGACGACTAAAAACCTCTGGTTTAGTCCGCGAATGTTTTACGCCGAGAGTACATTTTTTATAAATATTTTATACAATTTTCTTTCATTATAACGGTTTTTCTTCAATTTTCATTTTTCACACAAAACAATCAGCTTTATTTGTTGAACCTCTGCTCTAATGCGCCAACAGCTTAATTGTTCAAGATCGCTGTTCAACTCAGATCGAGGGCCAAAACATCAGAAACGTACCCCCTTTTCTTAAAGATCGCTGTTCCACTCGCATCGAAGGCCAAAACAACAGAAACCCACCCCACTTTTGTTCAAGACCGCTGTTCCACTCGCATCGAAGGCCAACATACTAGGGAGGTGGCGCGCTAAGCGCGCCAGCCTTCCTAGTCTCTATATACTAAAACTGGAGCGGTGACGGAAACAACGCTCAAAGACCCCCAGCGACGGCCGTTTGAGAACACTACTCCTCAAATTTCCCCGATCTGTTCTTTTCGAAAACTACTCACATGTGTTCCCAGTAATCTGTATATTTGTAATATCTATTTTGTTTTTCGAAATTGCTTTTCGTTTCCCAGATATTTTCCAGTTTTTACCTCGAAAATTCTTCCGCCCTTTGTTTTCGTTTGAAGGTTGCTTTGTGCACTTTGTCAGATCCTGCAGTGCCGAGGCTTTTGTTTTGCGTGCCAGGGGGACGTGTCCCGAGCTTCCTCGCGTACTAAAGCATCGCGTCAAACAAAACGCGTTGTGCCATGCGACCCCCTGACAATTATTGCGTCTGGATGATGTCATGCTTCTGGAAAGATCGATCGTGCGTTGTTTACCGTTTTCGAAACAATGAATCCCTGTTGCGTTTGACACTAATCCGACAGCCTGCTTTGTTACTGAGACCTTTGATTGGCGAGGAAGTTCCTTCCTTCCTTGAGCGAACGTGCAGTGGATGTCCATTTTCGAATTTGGGACGGGACAAACCGAATGAAATTATTTCGTTTTGTGGCTGCGTTTTATTTTTGCTGTCGTTTTACTCGAGCTTCGAAACTAAAAGCTTCTGAGGATTTAACTGGTAAGTGCCTAAGTTGTTTCTATTTGCCTCTACTAAACTCCTGTATTATTTTTATTTTGTTTTCGATTTATTCTGATCCGTTGTTTACAGAACTTTTTAGGCGATGTAAAATTCTGAATAATTTTTTGCTTTACAAATCTTTTCAATGCTAAATCGAATGCTAAAACCGTAAATTGTCAATTTCTGCTGTTATAATTACAGCTCTGGATTCGACGATCTAAAGAACGAATTTCGGAGACGGCAGTTTCGTGATTTCACTGAAACGAAGCCATTCAAAGCACACGCAGTTGTCTAAAAAGCGATTCCGCCCTTCCTTGCAATCAACTGGAATTTTACTTGAAACTTGCCATTCAGAACTGTTTCCCAAAGAACTCCACGGGTAAGTGGCTACGTTTTTTCTATATTTTTCCCCACAGTTGTATTGATTCATTTAGCTCACATCCCCTCATCAACAACTCTGTTTTCAAATTTCTCCAGCCGTGCAATATATTTTCGAAATCTCAATCATATTCTCTATAAATTGACTCTGATTTGCTTGAAAGAGCTGTGATCGATCAATACTACAATTCTAATTCGATTTCTGCAGATTTGGACGTGAAATCCTAACTTGCCACACTCGAAAACAGCTATTTTCATATAGCATTGAAGCAAGGCGTGCGGGGAAGCACGGCCAATCCCACTTCACATGGATTCACTGACCTGCAATTCAAAACACGAAAGTCGTCAATTTGGCGTGTCACATGTGAGTGAATTGATTGAGAACTTTCATGATCTGCTGTATTTAAAACCCTTTTATATCACGACGAATTTTCGAATGCGTGTTCAGAAGCATTTCACTTTGGTGCCCCTCTAAAATTTTCATAATGCGCTTTTGTATTGCTTGCATGGATTCCTGTAGTCGTAAATATGTTTTTGCGAATTTGAGTTGTATTTTTAATATTGTACATTCTCCAATCGAAATTTCGAATTAAATGGATCCAATTATGATATACTATACTATTCAATATGATATACATGTATGATATACTATTCGATCGCAATGCTTCTCTCTGTTCGGTTTAAATCGAGACATTTCTGGCACGCTCAGAAGTGCACGAACATTTGCATCGTGGAAAAGATGGACCTGGAGCAATCTTGGAATGGAATCAGACCTCGGGGCTTCCATGGGGGAAAGGATGGAAATATGAGGATCAGAATCATTTCAAATTAAATCATGGGAGAAAACATGGACCCAGAACAACCTTGGAATGGAACAAGGGATCGGGGATTCCGTGGACCATGCTTTGGGGGAATGGATACAACTTTGAAGATTTGAATGATTTCAAGTTAAATCATCACAGAAAACATGGACCTGGAACAATCTTGGAATCAAAATTGGAACTCACGGCTTCCATGGACCATGTGGTCAGGGAATGGAGCATTTCAATTATTTCAAATAAAGTTGCATTGCTTTGCGTGTCCGACCAACAGTGATCTTACTTATCGCAACTTAATCAACTTTAATTACAACGGATTGCTTAACGTGTCCGTCCCTGCCGGATGGTCTCTATATAATAAAATTGGAGCGGCACGGAAGCGCCCCGTCAAAGGCCCCCAGCGACGGGCCTTTGTGGTCACTACTCCTAAAATTTCCCCGATCTGTTCTTTTCGAAAACCACTCGCAATTATTCCCACTAACGTCTATATTACTATAATGTATTTTCTTTTTCGAAATTCCCTTTCGTTTTTCAGATATTTTCACTTTTCTACCTCGAAAATTCTTCCGCCCTTTGTTTTCGTTTCAAGTCTGCTTTGTTTGCTGTGTCAGATGCTGCTGTGCCGAGGCTTTTGTTTTGCGTGCGAGGGGGACGTGACCCGAGCTTTGACCCGCACTAAAGCTCTTAGTCGAACAAAACATGTTGTGCCATGCCACCCCCGTGGCTAAATGCATTTGAAATGACGTCGTGCTTCTGGAAAGATCCATCGTGCGTTGTTTACCGTTTTCGAGACAATGAATCCCTGTTGCGTTTGACACTAATCCCATTGGGTCTATTGTTACTCCGAACTTTGATTGACGAGGAAGTTCCTTCCTTCCTTCAGCGAGCGTGCAGTGGATGTCCGTTTTCGAATTTGGGACGGGACAAACCGAATGAAATTATTTCGTTGTGTTGCTGCGTTTTATTTTTGCTGCTGTTTTACTCGAGATTCCAAACTAAAAACTTCTCAGGATTTAACTGGTAAGTTGCTAAGTTGTTTCTCTTTGCCTCTACTGAACGCCTCTGTATCCTTTTTATTTTGTTGTCGATTTTTTCTGATCCGTTGTTTATAGAAATTTCTAGGCCCCCTGAAATTCTAAATAATTCTTTCCTTTACAAATCTTTTCTATGCTAGATCCAACACTAAAACCATAAATGATCAACTTCTGATTTTCTAATAACAGATCTGGATGCAACGATCTAAAGAACGAATTTCAGAAACGGCAATTGCGCAATTTCACTGAAACGAAGCCATTCAAAGGACACGCAGTTGTCTAAAAGCTATTCTGCCCTTCCTTCCAATCAACTGGAATTTTACTTGGAGCTTGCTATTCAGAACTGTTTCCCAAAGAACTTCACTGGTAAATCGCTAAGTTTTTTCTATATTTTCCCCTCAGTTGTATTGATTTATTCACCTCAGATGCCGTGATCAACAACTCGCTTTTAAAATTCATCCAGCCGTGCAATAAATTTTCAAAATTTCACTCATATTCTCTATAAATTGACTCTGCTTTGTTTGAAACAGCTCTGATTGATCAATACTAAAATTCTAAATCGATTTTTGCAGATTTCCATGTGAAACTTTAACTGGCCAGACTCGAAAACATCTATTTTCATATTGCATTGAAGCAGGCCGTGCCGAGAACCATGATATTCCACGAACCCTTTCTCCTTAGCATCCACAGAACTGTTCACGACTGGCCATCCGAAGCCTAAAGTATTGCATTTCAAGCACGTCATTTTCGTTCTGCATAACATAAACGTGTGCTCAAGCTGGAAACAATTGCTTCCACTTCACGTGGATTCTAAACTGGAAAAGTGCCCACCACTGAGCTTACAATTCAAAACGCCAAAGTTCTGCATTTGGTCTGTGAAATATGTGAGTGAATCAACTAAAAATTTTCATGATCTGCTGTATTTGAAGCCCTTTTATATATCGTGAATTTTTGACTGCGTGTTTAGATGCATCTAACTTTGGGACCCTTCTAAAATTTTCACAATGCGCTTTTGTATTGCTTTCATGGAATTTGTGTAGTTGCAAATATGTTTTTACCAATTTGATGTGTATTTTTAATATTCTGTATTCTCTAATCGAAATTTCGCATTAAATGGATCCAATTGTGTTTTCTGATATACCATTCAATCGCCACGCTTCTCTCCGTTCGGTTTAAATCGAGAAATTTCTGGCACGCTCAGAAGTGCACGAACATTTGCATGGCGGAAAAAACGGACCTGGAACAACATTCGAATGGAATGCAACCTTTGCACTTCCATGGGGGAAAAGATGGAAATATGAGGATCAGAATCATTTCAAATTAAATCATGGGAGAAAACATGGACCCAGAACAACCTTGGAATGGAAGTTGGGATCGCGGATCCCATGGACCATGCTGTGGGGGAATGGATGCAACTTTCAAAATTTGAATGATGTCAAGTTAAGTCATGGGAGATAACATGGACCTGGAACAACCTTGGAATGCAAGTCGGAACTTGGGGATTCCGTGGACCATGTGGTGGGGAATGGTTCCAACTATGACGACTTCAAGGATTTCAATTTAAGTCATCATGCACCTGGAACAACCTTGGAATGGAAATGGGGACTCGGGGATTCCGTGCAGCATATGGTGGGGAATGGATGGCAGTATGAGCACATCAATGATTTCAAACAAAATTCTTTTTCTTTGCGTGTCCCACCACTGATCTTATCGCAAACTAGGCAACTTTAATTGCACCGATTGCTTAACGTGTCCGCCAGCTGATCTCATCCCAACTTAATCAACTTTAATTAGAACGGATTGCTTAACGTGTCCGCCGCTGCAGGATGGTCTATATATAATAAAATGTGATCACACGTGACCCGGAGGGACCAAACAATGGGTCATTGTCTCCGGAACAATCGACGTTCGAAAAAACAATGGCAATGTTCGACCAAACAATGGGATCAAAGGAGCGGGGCTTGATATCATAAAGGCTTTTTTTTGGGGTGCGAATAAGGGTGCAAATTGGTACAGGGCTCTCTGCATTGTGCTGACCAAAGTAAGGTATGTGGCTAAATTCTACTCCAAGCGGTTTTATGGCCAATTTTGTGTTCCGACTTTCTAGAAAGTTCCGCCGAGGGAGTTAATGAGATGCAAAACGAGCAGGGAGAAGCACATGTTTTTTTAGTTGAACGGGCGGCAAGTTGCTCGGCTTTAACCACGAATACCTGCCGGAAATCAATTGTAAAGACGTGTCAATTGTTGTCACGACCTGTGGAGACAATTGGTGGACAATTATTTCAAGGTATTTCCTTTATTCAATTGTTTTTGGCTTTAAATAGCACGAGTTTGTTTTGTTTAACCTCACGTTTTTCTTTTGGCTCGAGGGCCTAACCAAAACACGAAGACAATTTTGATTTTCTCGGGTCGTTCTGGGCCGATTTTCTCCATTTAAACTTTCGATAACTGTTTATTTACACGATAACTAAAGTTATATGGCTTTTTTTTTGTTTTGTTGATTTTCCTCTGTTTTTGGACAGTTTTAGCCGAGTTTGGATTTTGCTGAAAAACACGAAATTTTCAAGCAACACGCGTGTGTTTTGCATTTGCGAAAATTTATTTTTAACCTGCCAAAACATTGTTTTTTTCATGCAAATACTTTCGATAAATGTTCGTGTTGGTGTAATTTGAGTTCAAATGGACTAATTTTGACCAAGTTAGGGAGGTTTTTGTGTTTTGAAAGTTGCCTGATGAATAAATTTTTTCACGGCTTTTGTCTTGGGCTGCACTAAATACTCCCTTAAAATTCAAAACAACACTGTTAAGAAATGTTAATATTTTAATCAGATTCGCTGTTTTCTTAGCTACAGTTTGATATATTTTTTATTAGACATTGAGTTTAAATTTTCCAGGATTGATTACATTTTTGAAGGCAACTATTTTTTTCCAAACTTCACACTGAAGTTATCAACTTTCAGAAACGGCTTTCAGGAGGGCGGCAGGGCGGGCGCTCCCAGGGGGGAAAATGTAGCGTTTGTATTGTAGGGTATGTATTGTAGGGTATGTATTGTAGGTTATGTATGGTAGGGTATGTATTGTAGGTTATGTATGCTAGGGTATGTATTGTAGGGTATGTAGTGTAGGTTATGTATTGTAGGGTGTGTAGTGTAGGGTATGTATTGTAGGGTTTGTATTGTAGGTTATGTATGGTAGGGTATGTATTGTAGGGTATGTAGTGTAGGTTATGTATTGTAGGGTATGTAGTGTAGGGTATGTATTGTAGGGTATGTTATGTAGGGTATGTATGGTAGGGTATGTATTGTAGGGTATGTAGTGTAGGTTATGTATTGTAGGGTATGTAGTGTAGGGTATGTATTGTAGGGTATGTAGTGTAAGTTATGTATTGTAGGGTATGTAGTGTAGAGTATGTATTGTAGGGTATGTTATGTAGGGTATGTATTGTAGGGTATGTATGTAGGGTATGTATGTAGGGTATGTATGTATGTATGTATGTATGTATGTATGTATGTATGTAGGGTATGTATGTATGTATGTATGTATGTATGTATGTATGTATGTAGGGTATGTATATTATGTATAGTATTTATATATAGTATATAGGGTATGTATTGATGTATATATTTATGTAAGTATCTATAGTAAGTATGTTAATATTAATATGTAATGCTTCTATTTCTAACTTTTGTAATTCTTCAAAAAAGATCACTGCAAAACAGACACTGTCCTTCTTTTTGAACAAATGATCTTTAATTAACAAATCTTAAAATGAACTCACCTCACTATAATAATGTTCACAAGGAATGACCACAAACATTCACTTTATGTCTGGGCACCTGAAAAACAAGAAGAAATCATGTAATATACTTTATAGCATGTTGGCTCATCTCAGTTCTTTTCATGTGGCCTGAAGTCTATAAATGTAAGTAATTTATTGTAACTTCAAATCATTAATTAATTACCTCCACCTCATGTGATAACCAATTCAAAAAACGTATTAAACCTTCTTACCTTTTGTCAACCTTCCATGGCCTACTCTTATTATTGGTATTTTTACCAGCAGCAATATTTCTGAAGATATAACAGATCACCAAAAATCAATGTACTTCATTCTCCATGTGTCCGAGAAATGGGGTATTTCTAGATATCATGCATAATAAAGTCTACCAAATTATTTCTTCTTATACTTAGAGGTTCCCCTTCACAACCACACTTCTCCCCATCATCAATGAAGACCAAGCCCGTTTTTCTCTTCGGTGCCAAGTACATGCTCTTGCTGTTGTTCTGTTCAACTGCCTTTCTGTCGAATCGAATGGATCATCATGAGAATAATAATAACAACAACGAGGCACGCCACCGAATAGAGGCCACAAAACTTTCAAATTGGCGCGAATTTAAAATAGCAATTGCGTGTTTACTTTCTTGCTACAGCAAATGTAAAATTTTTGTTCAACATCTAACGTTGTTAGAAATTGAAAGAAAATAATAATAATATCTATATATTGAAAGGAAATTATTAGAAAGATTGTTTTACTTTGTTATTGGTGAGTTGAATGTTGAAATTTACCTTTTCTAAACAATCCTTATTTACACCGACAGCGTCTTCTTTAAAGCAACGTTGTCTTTCATTGCATCGCAATGCACTGTCTTTTTAGCGTTTCTGTCATCTGCTTTTTAGCGTTTCTGTTATCTGGTTTCTTGGCTAACATCCAGCCAGTTTTGTTATTAACAAAGTAAAGTAAAGTGAAGTTTTTTTATAAAGTAAGTATTTCACTCCTTCACTTCAGCATGACCTTTTATTCTCATTTCTTCACTCAATCTATCAACATAATAATATACAAGTTGAAAATGTTAAACATTCCTTAGTATCAATGGCAACTTTCTGTTTACAAGATAATCAATTCATCCAAAACATCTTTCTTCTTTTGTGAAAACAGGTTTTCAAACAAGTTCATTCCTCAGAATATTGGGTGAGTGTGACAAGAATTGTTCCTATACAAAGCCTATTTTAATTAATGTTTAAATACCTCACCCTGTAATGTACATTCATATCCCAAATCTGAAGCTTAG
Organism: Sanderia malayensis; assembly: GCA_013076295.1. Taxonomy (NCBI): domain Eukaryota; kingdom Metazoa; phylum Cnidaria; class Scyphozoa; order Semaeostomeae; family Pelagiidae; genus Sanderia; species Sanderia malayensis. The sequence goes on along the minus strand of RQOL01000374.1, from coordinate 2,948,515 downwards.
CTACTATATTTAAAGTGGTATTAACAATTGCAACAATTTATTATCAATAGAAAGCAAATTTACTGCATAATGCAAATCAAATCTAGCCTCATAATACAAACACATCAAATGTGATTTATACATTTTTCTTTCCAAAAATGAAAAGGATCATTAACTTCTCCAATTTATACATTATCAAAACTGTTTTCCTTATAGTTGTTAAAGAGCACAATAGAAAGAGTGATGTAGGTCATAAGAGAAAGTGCTCAAATATTTTTATTTGGAAACTTTAAATAACCAATAATTTAATTGAACAATCAAGAGTAATCCCAAACATTTCTTACAATTATGTTTTAAATTATTTATTTTATCTTGCAGCTCACCATGAAACAACAACCCCATCCACTTGCTCACAAAAATCACTCTTATTTCAAATTTTAACATTTTCACTTAAATTGGGTTGCATATAAAACACATTTTTTTCTTTTTTTATATCATCTCTCGCAAAATGCCAAAAAAAGCCAGAAAAAGCATCACCGGCTCAAGGCGCTGCGATCAAGTAAGGAAAACAAATCGCCGAAGTCGTGAGAATAACCAACAGCCTCATCCAGTTCATTTACCATCTGATAATATGGTAGAGGGAGCAGTGAATGATCTTCACCAGTTGCAGCAACAACACCCTCAGCAACCAGCCCCAGAATATCAACCACTCCCACTTCATTATCCACAGATGCAGGTATTGCATGTGCCATGGCAACTACCTGCGATGCTTCCCCACTGTGGACTTATGGTAGTACCACAACCAATAAACATTGGCTTACAATATCCTGCAGCACTGGCCCCTCAACTTCAGGTACACAACTCGATAATTTCTGCTAAACTTTTCCAATCACGTCAACCATATATTATACAGCTTTTTGTAATTAAAAACTATCAAAATTAAATCAGTTATTATATCAACCACATTATCAATATTTTTCCATCCGCAGGTACCACCGATGGTTATGCAGTTGCAACCACCCCTTCTGATTCGTAATCATGAAGGTCCAGCAGCAATACAAACGGCAAATGTGGAGATGCTTAATGTAATTCAAGCTCAAAATGACAATGAGGTAAAACAAAATTAACTACAGTTAGGCAACTCCCTTTTCCATTTACCTATTTCAGACATGTACAATTATAAGTCCCCATGTATATTTATATCAATGGGAACTGTATATTAATAACATTTAAATTTCCAATAACTAAAAACTTAATGTAAATGATTTCATTTAATGTTCATTTCAACAGATACGGCCAATGCAGATGCAACCCGAAACAAATATTGAAAATGAAAATAATGAAATTGAAAGGCCAGCACAACCTGATGAAATCAACGTGGAACAACACATTCCAATTCCACATGAGTAGGAGATGAAGTAGGTGTCCGAGGACACGCATGCGCAGTAGAATTTTTTATTTTATTTTAGTGCTAAGATTACGCATGCGCGAGAGTCTTCGAGATTTGAAAAGAGCATGAACAGTAAAATAATTAACTACTCCAACATCAGGTGACGCCGTTATAGATTGATAGACTATTTTTCAGCTGAATCACTTTGTTGAAAGAAATTATTTTATTTAACAAATTTTGAAATAGGTACAATTAAAATATAGACAACTTTCAACAATTAAAATATAGACAACATTTATCGTTCAATTAAATAAATATATACAACATTTATCATTCAACTTTCAACAATTAAAATATAGACAACATTTATCATTCAATTTTCAACAATTAAAATGTATACAACATTTATCATTCAATTAAATAAATATATACAACATTTATCATTCAATTAAATAAATATATACAGCAATAATTAAAGTAATATTTAAACATTTAGGCTAGAGCCAACAATGAGACGAGAAAGATTTTTTTTTTGTTTTAAAAAGTAATCAATTCAAATGCAAGATAATAAGATAATTGAGATAGGGAGAAAGACCACAAAGATTTTAAAAAGTAATTATACTAACTATAGAATGGAGTTGAAGATAGAAGATTTTAGAGACATTGAGATGGGAGGCTTCAATTACCACTTGAGTAAATCCTTTTCAAATTATCACATTCAATAAAAATGTTTTTATGACGGGGTGATTCATCGCCCACACTCCCTCTATGTTGAGATTATTCACCCTTAAGGATCAATAATCTCAACATGGGCGAGTCGAATGACCTCCCGCCAAAGGGCCCAACGGCGCCCTGGTGAGAGGCCCTCCAACTCATCCCAGGAAGGAGCGTTGGCAATGAATATCTCAGGGGAGAAGATAACTTCCCTCCCCAAGACCCCCTCTGTGGTAATTGGAGTCACCACCTCAACAGCCCCAAGGTCATCCAAATCCAACTCCGCCCTACAGTTGTTGGCCTCATTGTTGTCTCTAGCCAGCGAAAAATGCACGGTGTATGAAAGATACCCCCACAAGAGGGGCATCTTTTCATTTCGGGATCGGGAGTCTCCCGTGCATGGGGTCAGCTCCCCCGGAAATAAACGCTGTGTCTGCTGTGTCTGCTCCATTGCTAAAAAGAAAGGAGAGTGTTCATTAATTCATATAACTATTTATGAAAGTGATGAATGCCAAAGATAGAGTAAAGTCACTTACACTCTGTCTGGGTCCCCTGACTTTGAGATGCTAAAAATAAATTTTAGTTGATTTAGGAACACTCAACTTAGGAGTAAGTACTATGAATCATGATAAAATATCAAAAACACTTACATCTGATCGTCATAATTGTGCTTGGTGCCGAAATCAGCGGGGGTGATGGTGGTGTTCTAGGATCTATGAAAGAAGGTAATTTTATTAAAAAACGAGATCTGGGAAAAATTCCAATCAGTTTATACCAAAAATAAAAATGAATTTACGAGGTGGGGAGGTTGATGGTGTTCTAGGATCTATGAAGGAAAAGTAATTTTATTAAAAAATGAGAACTAGGAAAGAATTCCAATAGGAGTAAGTACTATGAATCATGAAAAAATACCAAAAACACTTAAATCTGGTCGTCATAGTTGTGTTGGGTGCCGAAATCAGCGGGGGTGATGGTGGTGTTCTAGGGCCCATGAAAGAAGGTAATTTTATTAAAAACGAGATATGGGAAAAATTCCAATCAATTTATATCAATAATAAAGATGAACTTACGAGGCGGGGAGAAGGTGGGGCTGAGCAGCATCCTACGCCGCCTCCTGTATACGAGTCTTCTTTGGACTATGAGGAAAGGTTTTAAAATTAATTTCATGTGATTAGAGTACAATGAAATTTATTATCAAGCTACTAAACGTGTGTATTTATTAAAAATTATGAATTACTCACTAGGTGCGTGGAGTGCCACAGCATCCTCCCCCTCCTCATCCCCAACGCCAAAAATCGCACCACCCCTAGGTGGTGTAGTAGGTCTTACTGTAGGAAAGAAGACAATTTAATTAGAAACTATAAAAGGTCATTTCATATCTTGATATTAAAATTATCGCTTAACTTACTTCTTCGACGCCTTTGAATAAAATTGAAGACGTTGTCTTCCTCTGAAGATGATTGCATATCTAAGAGAATAAATTATAGTTTGAGTAATGTCGAGGAGGAATTCAAAGCAAATGAGTTTTAAGAAACAAAGACATCCTTTAAAACGAAGGGTACTCACTCGGTATTTGGTTTTGCGATTTCTAGAATGAAGCAACAAAATTTAATTAATTAAATAAAACTTCTTGTAGATAAAAGCAAGTTACTGAGAAATTGTAAAAATGGCGGGGTTACAAAGTAGAAGGAAAACTCACTTGTTAAATAAAATAATTTCTTTCAACAAAGTGATTCAGCTGAAATGAAAGCAAAGAGTCCATCAATTGTTTATGCTTAGGCCGATAAACCTTACAAACATTAGTAGAAATCTTGAAATTTTCAGTAGAATATGAACAAAACTTACTTCGAGAATCTCTGCTGTGGAGTGGCAAAAAAGAAAGATGTTCAACTCTTGATATTAATCAAATCACGTCAACCAATTTTTAATAGCTCCCGCCAATTCATCTCATACCCCCACAAGAGGGGCATCTTTTCATTTCGGGATCGGGAGTCTCCCGTGCATGGGGTCAGCTCCCCCGGAAATAAACGCTGTGTCTGCTGTGTCTGCTCCATTGCTAAAAAGAAAGGAGAGTGTTCATTAATTCATATAACTATTTATGAAAGTGATGAATGCCAAAGATAGAGTAAAGTCACTTACACTCTGTCTGGGTCCCCTGACTTTGAGATGCTAAAAATAAATTTTAGTTGATTTAGGAACACTCAACTTAGGAGTAAGTACTATGAATCATGATAAAATATCAAAAACACTTACATCTGATCGTCATAATTGTGCTTGGTGCCGAAATCAGCGGGGGTGATGGTGGTGTTCTAGGATCTATGAAAGAAGGTAATTTTATTAAAAAACGAGATCTGGGAAAAATTCCAATCAGTTTATACCAAAAATAAAAATGAATTTACGAGGTGGGGAGGTTGATGGTGTTCTAGGATCTATGAAGGAAAAGTAATTTTATTAAAAAATGAGAACTAGGAAAGAATTCCAATAGGAGTAAGTACTATGAATCATGAAAAAATACCAAAAACACTTAAATCTGGTCGTCATAGTTGTGTTGGGTGCCGAAATCAGCGGGGGTGATGGTGGTGTTCTACGGCCCAAGAAAGAAGGTAATTTTATTAAAAACGAGATATGGGAAAAATTCCAATCAATTTATATCAATAATAAAGATGAACTTACGAGGCGGGGAGAAGGTGGGGCTCAGCAGCATCCTACGCCGCCTCCTGTATACGAGTCTTCTTTGGACTGTGAGGAAAGGTTTTAAAATTAATTTCATGTGATTAGAGTACAATGAAATTTATTATCAAGCTACTAAACGTGTGTATTTATTAAAAATTATGAATTACTCACTAGGTGCGTGGAGTGCCACAGCATCCTCCCCCTCCTCATCCCCAACGCCAAAAATCGCACCACCCCTAGGTGGTGTAGTAGGTCTTACTGTAGGAAAGAAGACAATTTAATTAGAAACTATAAAAGGTCAGTTCATATCTTGATATTAAAATTATCGCTTAACTTACTTCTTCGACGCCTTTGAATAAAATTGAAGACGTTGTCTTCCTCTGAAGATGATTGCATATCTAAGAGAATAAATTATAGTTTGAGTAATGTCGAGGAGGAATTCAAAGCAAATGAGTTTTAAGAAACAAAGACATCCTTTAAAACGAAGGGTACTCACTCGGTATTTGGTTTTGCGATTTCTAGAATGAAGCAACAAAATTTAATTAATTAAATAAAACTTCTTGTAGATAAAAGCAACTTACTGAGAAATTGTAAAAATGGCGGGGTTACAAAGTAGAAGGAAAACTCACTTGTTAAATAAAATAATTTCTTTCAGCAAAGTGATTCAGCTGAAATGAAAGCAAAGAGTCCATCAATTGTTTATGCTTAGGCCGATAAACCTTACAAACATTAGTAGAAATCTTGAAATTTTCAGTAGAATATGAACAAAACTTACTTCGAGAATCTCTGCTGTGGAGTGGCAAAAAAGAAAGATGTTCAACTCTTGATATTAATCAAATCACGTCAACCAATTTTTAATAGCTCCCGCCAATTCATCTCATTGGTTGGTTTGCTTGAACAGGGCGTAACAAACAATTTTTCGACTCTAAATATTAACCAAATCACGTCAACCAAATTTTTACTAACTCCCGCCAACTCATCTCATTGGTTGAATAGAGCACTGCAGTATTTATTAACATATCTCATTACCATTCGAATTTCGAATGCTAACACCACCTTTCAATAATGATTGGAAATTTCGAAATAACATTCGAGAACATTTAAATGGTGATGTAATTATTAACCAATCAAATCGCGTCTTCATCGACGTTCGAAGGGATTTCGAGTAATCTATAAAAACGAGGGATTTCACTTATTATCTCAGTAGCAAAGATGTTGTTAACATTAGCACACATTATAATTAATGACTTTTGGTCATTTCTACAAAGAACAAAAAAAGAATTGCTCTTAGTCTACTTGAAAGAACATTTTAGAGATGTAATGGGCATTAATACAAAGATTCAAGTTCGACGCATATATCTTGGGAAAGTATACAAGAATTTACACAAGTTTATGGGATTTGCTCGAATAAGCGTTAATTTGGGAAATCTACCACAAGCAAAGGATGCTGAAGATGGGTTGCTGATTGAAGAATCTCCGGTGAATGAAGATGAATGGAAAGATAGGATCAATGATACCTTGAAAACACTATTCAATGAAAGTTTTTCTAATGGAAATGGAAACTTGGGAAGGTTTGCTGTGATACTCCTTTGGATAGAGAAGCAAATTATCTATCATCACACAAAGAAACAATACAACATTAGTAGTTTATGGGTGGATTGTTTACTTTATAACATTAAATATGATTGTGTTCTTAGAGAATGGGGAGATGTTGAAATTACACAAAATGATATCCTCATGTAAATGCGTGTTTTTATTTGTATGCATGGGCCTATATAAGGAATCTGCATTGCAATAATGAAAATGGCACAATGTCGCAGGACAATACACGCATTCATTAAACAACTTTTTCGTCTTAAATTTCTTATAAAAGCAATGCATTTACCTCATAAATAAAGATGGGTAAGCGCAAGAGGCAGAGTAGAAAGAAACAGCGTACTAAGAGAATTAGGGGTAAAGGTCTTTTTAAAAACATACAAAATTGGGTTGTGAAAACAGCTATTGCAGCAACACCACTACCAGGATTACAGCGAGAGCTGAAACCAACAATGTGGAAAAAGGGTTGGAAAAAACCAAAACCCCTACAGTTCATCCCTAGAGAATTTTGGAGAGCTGCCGGAGTACCGAAAAAACAACGCGATAAGTGGGCATATGCAGATGAAGAATTTAAGAAATAGATTATAAAAGAAGGAAGAACGCTACAATTTAATAGCTATAATATAATCATGGCTAGTATAGCAGCAAGTGTTGTAGCATCAATGCTGATAGACGACATGTTGAAGGATAATGGTGGAGTTGAAGCGACTAAACTAATGACGGGTGAAGGAAAGTATAAAAGGGATAGAATACGAAAACGTGAAAGGAGAGGAGAGAGGAAATCAACAAACATGGGCTCCGCAATAGCACGGGTAGCAGCTAGGCAAGCTATTAAACAAGCTGTAAGACAGGGTGGAAGAGCGATAGCAAAACGAGTTAGTAAACAAGCTGTTAAGAAGATGGCATTGAGAGGTGCTAAGAAAGCTGCAAAAGGTGGAGCAATCGTTGCAGCTGGATATGGTTTAGACACAGCTATGAGGAAAATGCAAGGCGGCCGAAAGCGGAGGATGCAAAGGAAGCGGAAGAAGCATATGAAAGGTAGACGAAGTGGGACTAGATCTATAAAAATAGCAAGAGTAAGAACCTAATATTTTTAAATGAACAAAATTGAAAGAAATAGATGAACAAATCTCAGACAAAAAGCTCATTTCCAATAAGAAGTTCGTGGAGATAGGAGCTCGAGAATAATTCATAATGAATCGAGTATACAGAATTAATGTTGATGAAGAAGAAAGAAAGATGTTACATTCTATTTTAAAGTCAGAAGGTGAAGTTGACTGTATAAACAAGGCAAATTTAGAGGATGCTTATGTATATCTAAGAACGATAAGAGAGGTTGTGCTTGGTAGAAATTACATTACTCGATTTACAATCGACACTGGCATGGTAAAAGAAACACATGAATTTATTTTACCTGCATATCATGGTAAATTTGCAAATAGTGTAAGATGTGCACGCATGAGTAAAACAGAGATAATAGAATATTGTAAACCTGATCAGATAGAAATTTTATTAAACCAATTAATAAAGAAGCAGCATTACTATAATCCAATAGAATATACAGCGTTGTTATTATGGATTCATCCTTTTCCTGATGGAAATGGAAGGTTGGCGAAGTTGCTGTATTATTATTTAACTGGAGATTTAATAGAGTGGAATCAGGATAAATTTTTAAGTGATATGATTAAAGTTCAAGCAGAAATTGTAGAAGAATTTACCTCAAACACTTTCGAAAGAAAGTTCTAGAACATTCGAACTTCGAATGCTAACACCACCTTTCAATAATAACTAGAAACTTCGAAGAAGGTTCTGGAACATTCGAACGATGAATCAGATCACAGAGATTTTTCAGAAGTTTCCAGAAGTTTCCAGGAGCAGAAGCATCCAGAAGTTTCCAGAGGCTATCAGCCAATCAGATCACAGAGATTTTTCAGAAGCTTCCAGAAGTTTCCAGAAGCAGAAATCTCTGCAATCTGATTGGTTGATTTATGTACATAAACAGACGTCGGAAGCTAAATCAAATCAGTCGTGCGGAGCTGTTGAAGAGTGCAGAGCTTAAAAAATCACTAAAGAATCGCTGAAGAATCATGGCAGGAATTTACGAAGTTAGAAATGAAGAGGGCCTAATCAAGACATCATTTGCTGTTCAAGCTGCCTCTAACAAATGGGTGCTGGTGGTGAAAGATATGATTAAAGGTGCACTAGTTGTAAAATCAATGGCTATTTCTCATGCAGCACTGGCTCGTCTCTTGGAAATAGTTGATAGCAACATAAATCTCGATGAGATAAATCATAAATTACAATTTCAAGGAGAAGATGTTACAAGTCTGTTTGAGAAGAACGGCGTCATCATTGAAACGAAGCGATATGGGGGAACGCATACTCAATTTCTAACCCTATACACTGAAGTTTTGAGCAAAGAAGAAGCACATGAAGATAAGGTTGTAATCTATCTGCAGAAAAATGGTGATTTTCCCATAAAGTTATGCCTGGGAATACGAAGATGGAAGAATGAGAAACCAACTAAAACTGGAATAAATCTAAAAGAAGAAATGTTGGAAGCATTGCATGGAAAACTTGCTGATCTGAAAATGCAAGCACCATCATCCCGCAAAAGGCCTCTATCATTGATTATACCATCATCTTCTGGAAGTGCCAAATCTGATGCGAAGAAAAAAAAGAAAGAAAATATCACAGCTCAAAAGAAGAAAGAACATGTTGATGATTCCTCAGTTAAAGCAGCATCAGGAAATGATGATGAAATGCTGCAAAAAGCATATGCTGAACTCCAACAAGAAGAAGATGCTGATGTACGAGTACAAGAAGCATATGCTACAATTCTCTTGAAACGCATTTTCAAAAAAGCAAAAGAATACTGTGAAAAATGCTCAACTACAAAGATTTACTCTACATCAATTGATGCTACTGACCACAAGCAAGATTGTATGGTTCAGAATGCTTTCAGATTTTTATCGTTTCACATCAGTTATGTCAACGCCGATATGCTGGCTGAGGGGAAAGAATCGTTCAAAAAATCAATGTTTGATGAGTTGAAGAATGGACGTCTAACTCAAACAATCAAATCCAATGTCGGAAATCTGTATGATGAATTATCACATACAAACCTCTCTACATCCGTATATTTGCTACAGATATTGAACAGGATTGTAAACAATTTAGTCACACCATTTGTTTAAGTTTTATAAACATTATTTGTGTTAAAAATAGTTGTTAGTTATTTGTTCTAGAAATTGTTATAAATAGAGGTTAGTTATTGTGGTAAAGAGACGTTCTAAATTTGTTATAAATATGAGTTATGACTTGAGATTTAAAGCACCTTTTTCTCTGATTTTATCTGGAGTAAGCGGAAGCGGCAAAACTACTTGGGTAAAAAATCTATTTAAAAATTATAATAATATAATCGATGATGGCAGGCAATATCCCAATCTCATGTGGATCTCAGGAATGAACCAGCCAGAGCTATTTGAGCGCATTAAAAAAAGTTTTGTTGGGAATTGTAGATTTATTACTTAATTACCTGAAAACTTGTATGAAGAAATCGAGAGGTCAGACAAAAGATTAACTATTGTTGTTGATGATCTAATGCATGAAATTGCAAACTTCAAAGATTTGGGAAAATTGTTCACAAAAGGAAGATCTCATCTCAACATTAATGTTATTGTTATGATGCAAAATCCTTTCCCAAGAGGAACGGAAATGAGAAATTTGGCTCTCAATACTCAATATCAAGTTCTTTTCAAAAATCCTAGAGATAGAAGTCAAATTAGATTTCTCGCACGACAAATTATGCCTGCATCTCCTAAAACATTTCTTGACATTTATAATGATGCAACAGCAAGAATGCATGGATATCTACTCTGTGATTTCACCCAATCAATGAATGAAGATATGAGATTTCGAACAAATATTTTCCCTCATGAAGCTCCCATAGCAGTGTACAAGTCTAAAAAAGGTTATAAATAGCCATCTATATGTTTATGAAAACAGCAAAAATGACTTCTTTTGAAAAGATAATCATACAACCTAGCGAATCATTTCCAACTGTTGATGAACCGGCGAAGAAAAAGCCCAAAAAGATCATAAATAAAGGAAGAAAGTCTAAAAAGCGTCTATCAGGTGGCAAAAGGAAAAGAACATACAGACCACGGAAGAAAAACTCTATAAATGATAAATTGTTAGAAATATTAATTGATTTGTTATGAATCTAGAAAAGTTATATTCTGATCCTTCTGTTCCGGGTTCTCTTGGAGGTTTAGATAAAGCATATAAGGAATTTAAAAAAGTAATTCCTAATCTAACAAGAAAAGATGTTAAAGAATGGAGTAAAACTAGTCTTGCATATTCATTGCACAGACCAAGTAGGAAGAACTTTAAACGTGAGCGGATACTAACTAATAACATTGATTATTTATGGGAATGCGATCTTGTTGATATGGCATATTTGAAAAAAGAAAACAACAACATTACATTTCTATTATGCTGTATTGATACTTTTAGCAAGTATGCTTGGGTAAAGCCTCTGAAAAGAAAAACAGGAAAAGAAATTGTCGATGCTTTTAAAGAAATTTTATTGGAAAGAAAGCCCAAAAAGGTACGATCTGATAAAGGTACTGAGTTTTTAAACAAAGAATTTCAAGTTTTGCTGAAGAAAAGCGATATCGATTTTTACACTGCAAATAATGATGCAAAGGCCGCAATTGTGGAAAGATTCAATAGAACACTTAAAGGAAGAATGTATAGATACTTCACAGCTAAAAATACGTTAAGATATATTGGTAATCTACAAGATTTTGTTGATTCTTACAACAATACCTATCATAGATCTATTGGTATGAGACCTTCTGAAGTTACTCCAAACAATGTGAGCACTGTTCGAAAAAAGCTGTTTAAAAAAGAAACTAAAAAAAATAAAAAGATCTTTAAAATTGGAGATTATGTAAGACTGAGTTTGAAGAAGAGAATGTTTAAGAAAGGTTATTTACAAAATTATACTGAAGAAATATTCAAGATTAGCAAAGTATTTAAAGAAAGGTATCCAGTAATGTATAAAATTGAAGATCTCCAAGATGAAGAGATAGATGATCGCTTCTATAAAGAGGAGCTACAACATGTGTATCTTCCAAAAACCTTCGTCGTTGAGCAAGTGTTGGAAACTAAGAAAAAAAGAGGTAAAAACTTCTATTTAATCAGGTGGAGAGGTTATCCTCCCCAGTTTGATGAGTGGGTAGCTGAAAGTCAATTAGAGACAATATGATTGATGAAGAATTTGACTTGGTTCTTCCTTCGGGATTTGTTACTGATAGATTAAAACTAGTAGATTTCACAGTTGATTTACCTCACGTTTTTCAATTAAACAATAAAAGAAAATGGGAAATGGCATTACTACAAATGACGCTGCCAGATAGAGGAGAAAAATCATTACATGATCAATACTGGTTTTCAATTTCCAACGAGTATGTGACTATTACCGATGAAGATGGAAAATTGATTTCTTGGGGTACAGATGGTTTTTTCTATGAAAAGATCCGTCTTGATAAAGAAATTATCGAAACCCGTGATAATACTCTGATGTATTATGAATTCAAAAGACTTTTCAATGATAGAGTCTTGGATTTCCCTGAATTTGGGTACATATTAAAAAACATGTTATCAGTATCATTAATTGATGGAAAGATACAGTTTGAAATGAAAGATGATTTGAAAACATTAGGCTTTGCAACTCATGGAGGTAAAAGACGGAGATATACTAGTGCACTTTTAATAACATTTTCAAGACCTTTGGCACATTTTCTTGGTTTAGAAGATCAGGTCACCCACACTTTACCAAATGGTTCAATAGTCAAATACTTTCACTACAAGATTTCTGATAGTATACAATCCAGTCAAACAATGAAACTGATTGTTTACAAAAGGAAGGCAGATGGTGACTCGCTGACTGGAGGAAAGATAAACTGCTTAAGCAGAATAAAGGACGGTGTTCATCTAAATGAACATACTTCTATAAATGTAGAATGTGATCTATTGGAAAGCAACTATCTTGGAGGTGTTAACAAACGAAGAGTTTTGAGAAAACTAGCATTTTACGATACAGATCTCGATACATATGTTAGATATTACGCTCCAAAGAATATAATTTACACACCACTGGAGAGGCTGCAGTTTCAACAAATTCAAATAAAATTGGTAGATGATGATGGAAATCCTATAAAATTAACATCTCTCTATTCCGCAAAGCAGTATATTGGAGAAACATCACTGACCGTTCGAATTAGACCAGTAATATGAATGTGACACTAAATAATAGACATGTAAATTTTGATAATCCACTTCCAGTGGATACTAATTGGAAATGTAGTATGATTGCTTGTACATTAAATAAAAAAGAAAAAGATGAGAGTGAAAAAGTGTTTGCTGTTTGTTGTGATTTCATTATAAGTAAGGATGCTGTTCCTCTATTGGGGCTAGTTATTGACGATTCAAAATCAATTCACAGATCAACTATAAATCCAGCAACGTATAGAGTAACAAGATCTAACATAAAATCATTCGATATTAAAATTATCAACTGGGAAACTCTGGAAGATATAAGACTGGTTAAATCCAATTTAAGCAGGGTTAATGTGGAAAGAAATCAATCACTCACAATTTACCAGATGCGTAGTTTGTAGGTCCGATATTCCTTAATTACTATCACTAGCCAGGGGGCAATAAAGTCTCCGCAAGTCCTAGGTGTGTCGCCCGGGGCGCGAGACAGTGGATATTAGACTATACTGAACTATGAACCCACAATCAGTTTCTTGACAGCGGCTAGAGCTACGGTCAATTTCTTCGCACCTTAAGTTATAGAGTTGGTTTTCATTACATTTTATTGCTGTGTTAACCGGAGTACGCTTACTTCACGCCTTACTGCTGAGTTTAAAGGAAAGACCAAGTCGGCACAGACACTTAGCTCGGGTGAGATCGTTTTTTATTTAATATCTACACGTTATAATCCCATGATGGCATCTGAACACAACCAAGACGTTGAGGGTCAAGAC
>RQOL01000374.1:2701276-2935005 GCA_013076295.1 Sanderia malayensis | reverse complement strand
TTTATATACATAAATCAACCAATCAGATTGTAGAGATTTCTGCTTCTGGAAACTTCTTTATGACGTCATAGAAATTTCTAGAACTTTCCGAGGGACTTTCCCTACTTCTAGAAACTTCTGAAAAGTCCCTGTGATCTGATTGGTTGATAGCTCCTGGAAACTTCTAGAAGTTTCTGATTTCTCATTTCTCATGACAGAGATTTGACGCGTACATTCGAACGTCGCATTCGAAAGTTTCTGATTGGTTCTTTGAATTCAATCTCGAGCCGAGAACGTGAATTTGCCAGTTCCTCGATATTTTTGTGTAAGTCCCTGTGATCTGATTGGTTGATAGCTCCTGGAAACTTCTGGAAGCTTCTGCTTCTGGAAACTAGTGGAACATCTTTAGACTTATATAAAAGGATAGTCGAGTAGATTTCATTTAACTATAAATCGTTGAAGAAGAAAGAAGTAATTAGTCAAGATGTATCATTTTGAATCAAAAATCTCATTAGATGATATTGAAGAAACTGATGAGGTGGAAATTCTTTTTACATCATTTTGTAGTGAGGGTTTACCGTTTTCCCCAATGTATCATACAAATGTGTATTATGAAGCATTAGTTCAATTCATCAGAGGCGATCAACGTACATATACAGCAAAGCCTCTAAAGAATGGTGCGTGGGATATGTTTCGCAAAGAACAAGAAGGACACTGGGAGAATGCCGATAAGCATGAAATAGATGGAGATGCGTCAAATTTTGAATCTGGGTCAACACTTGTCTACCTGTTTAAAGACTTGTTGGATATGTTATATGGTTACTATCCTCCATTTTTAACGATTGAAGAAAAATCTTCAATTCTTCTCAGTCTAGATGAGGGGAAAAAAGAAATCATTTTCAATCTATATGGGGTGATAGATGATAGGCTGGACAGATGCATCTTATATCGCTATACTCCTGGATTGTACACTGATGAAATTCCTACGTTAACGATCTGTGGTGATTGTGGTCGAGAATGGGATGGTTTCGCTCAGTGTGATTGCTATGGCATAATTTTCCGAAATGCTGAGACGGATGATTCAGAAGATGAAAAAATGTCTATAGCAGAAGAAGATCCAGAAGATGAAACAATGCCTATATCGGAAGAAAGAAGAAGATTCCCAAGATGAAAAACGTCTATATCAGAAGATGACACATACTGCATGCTGCACATGTTGTGCTTAAAATTGTTATAAAATAAAGTTAGTATGATGAAAAATTTACTGCATATGTTACGTTTAAAATTGTTATAAAATAAAGTTAGTATGATGGAAATTTATGGCTCATTTTTCTAAATTCTACTAATATAAATTGTAAAAACTTTCTAGATTATTCCAGATTCTAGAAGTTTCTGATTTCTCATGACAGAGATTTGACGCGTACATTCGAACGTCGCATTCGAAAGTTTCTGATTGGTTCTTTGAATTCAATCTCGAGCCGAGAACGTGAATTTGCCAGTTCCTCGATATTTTTTGTGTTTTCTTGCGATTTACTTAACAAATTCTTATCATCTTATAAGTGCATGAAAAATATGAAATAATTCATTCAATATAATCAAGAGATTTTCTTTTTATTGGTGTAAAAATCTTTTTCATAAACAAAACCGTTTTTTAGTTATTAAGCTTTTTATGGGTTTTTATCAGCCTTGGCGATGTTTTGCAACTTCAAACTAACTTTCCACAACCTGTCGTTTTCGATTATTTTTTTACTGTTCATGAACTTTTCAATTCTCGAAGACTCTCGCGCATGCGTGATATTAACACATTCTACTGCGCATGCGTGTCCTCGGACACCTACTTCATCTCCTACTCACATGATAATCAGGTAAAACAGACTACCATCACAATTGGCTTGAAATACACCAGTCATTCTCCATAGGACCATGTCAGGAAATTATTTTGCTCTCTAAATAGACATATCTTCACAAGTTCCAGTTTTGTGCATTTCAAAACACATGATTGAATTATATTAACTTAGATTGCATTGCATTTCAGGATCCACAAATATTGCCTGCTGCTATGGAATTGCAACCCAACCTTGAAAATGAGAATAAAGAGAATGAAATAGCGGTACAACCACAAGAAGTTGAAATGCATCACGAAATCCCACCACAACACCAAGATCATGTCCCCCAACCCATGGAACATCAAGAAAGGGAAGTAATTCAACCTATTCTTGAAATTCCTCCATTCTCCCCAATGCCTCATCATCTTGGTAAAATGACCAGGACATGTATTCACTGTGAAGCGAAGTACTTCCGAGAGGAACTCAACACAAGAAAACAATACAACAAATGTTGTATGGGAGGATTAATACCTCTCGATCCCATTCAACCACCCCCGGCAAATGTGATGCATTTATACACTGGAACTACTGATGAATCTAAATATTTTCTCAAAAATTTCCGTAGATACAATTCACTAATGGCAATGGCATCCTGGACAGCTAACGTTGTAAGACATGCTAATGCAGGACCACCAGTCATCACCATACATGGAAGTGCATACCATATGACAGGTAAATATAACGTCCCTCTCTTAGTAGCTCTTATATTATCCTACATTTTCATATAATAGCTTCACGTGATGAAACGGATGTTGACAGAACGCTCAAGTCCTTTCCCACCCAATCTACAATGGATAAGCTCTCTATGCTTGCGTGAATATGAAAAGTGATCCAATCGTAAATCAAAGCGCTTTATGATGCTTTCATAACAAAGCACTTGCTGCATTGAAAATTGCAGTTGATATAACGAAGTACACTTTAGAATGTTTCCTCCAATTCAACAGGGGTAACTGAAACCGACAGGTTCCGAAAATATGCAGAATTATACATTATGGACACCCAGCAAGCACTGCAAGAACGCCAGAACACAGCCAGAGAACAAAACTTGGACTTAGACATGGTGACGCTGCTGCAAAACGAATTGATGGCAGTAAATCGGTTTGCTCAACATTTTAAAACAACGGGAGAAGTACTGGAAGAGCAAAGGCAGCAAGCCATTGCCAATGATCAGCCTATTCCCACATTCAAGATGACTAGGGGTCATCACTCGCTTCGCTCGTTCGCCCCAGCCCGTCATGTAAAAAAGGCTTACTCTGTTTGGCGGACTTCGTGCGCTGCATTCGCTTACGCTCATGCCCCTTTCAACCCCACCTACAATGGGTTAGCTCGCTGCGCTCACCTGTGGTTGGCGCACTTCGTGCGCTTCGTTCGCTTACACTCATGCCCCTTTCAACCCCACGTACAATAAGTTAGCTCGCAGCGCTCGTCTGTTGTTGGCGCACTTCGTGCGCTGCATTCGCTTCGCTCATACCTCTTTCAACCCCACGTACAATAGGTTAGCTCGCTGCGCTCGCCTGTCTATCTATTATCAAGAAACATAGTCTGATAGGGCGCACTTCGTGCGCTGCATTCGCTTCGCTCATGCCTCTTTCAACCCCACGTACAATGGGTTAGCTCACTGCGCTCGCCTATCTATCTATTATCAAGAAACATTGTCTGATAGGGCGCACTTCGTGCGCTGCATTCGCTTCGCTCATGCCTCTTTCAACCCCACGTACAATGGGTTAGCTCGCTGCGCTCGCCTGTCTATCTATTATCAAGAAACATTGACTAATAGGGCGCACTTGGTGCGCTGCATTCGCTTCGCTCATGCCTCTTTCAACCCCACGTACAATGGGTTAGCTCGCTGCGCTCGCCTGTCTATCTATTATCAAGAAACATTGGCTAATAGGGCGCACTACGTGCGCTGCATTCGCTTCGCTCATGCCTCTTTCAACCTCACGTACAATGGGTTAGCTCGCTGCGCTCGCCTGTCTATCTATTATCAAGAAACATTGATTGATAGGGCGCACTTCGTGCTCTGCATTCGCTTATGCCTCTTTCAACCCCACGTACAATGGGTTAGCTCGCTGCGCTCGCCTGTCTATCTATTATCAAGAAACATTGACTGATAGGGCGCACTTTGTGCACTGCATTCGCTTCGCTCATGCCTCTTTCAACCCCACGTACAATGGGTTAGCTCGCTGCGCTCGCCTGTTTATCTATTATCAAGAAACATTGTCTGATAGGGCGCACTTCGTGCGCTGCATTCGCTTCGTTCATGCCTCTTTCAACCCACGTACAATGGGTTAGCTCGCTGCGCTCGCCTATCTATTATCAAGAAACATTGACTGATAGGGCGCACTTTGCTGCATTCGCTTCGCTCATGCCTCTTTCAACCCCGTACAATGGGTTAGCTCGCTGCGCTCGCCTATCTATCTATTATCAAGAAACATTGTCTGATAGGGCGCACTTCGTGCGCTGCATTCGCTTCGCTCATGCCTCTTTCAACCCCACGTACAATGGGTTAGCTCGCTGCGCTCGCCTGTCTATCTATTATCAAGAAACATTGTCTGATAGGGCGCACTTTGTGCGCTGCATTCGCTTCGCTCATGCCTCCGCCTCTGGCAACAGTTTGGCTTGCTTCGCTCGCCTGATAACCCCTTATCATAATTTGTTTGTTAAAACTTTGGGCTTGTTTACATTAGGCCTAAGCGTCGCTAGCATGCAGAAGCAACAATGGCGGTCGCCCACTACCTAAACTACAACTATCTCACTCAAAAAACAAAACAAAGCTATCACCTGTGTTCTCAATTGTTTCCTGTAATTTTCCAGAGGTCTCTCAAACAATTAGCAAGTCTTTACAAAGACAATTCAGGTCGTAAAACACTTTGAAAGGCGCCCAGTTATCCTTTGTGTTCAAAACAAAAACACGCGTCTTCTCCAAAAGTACCTGCTGTTCAACCCGAGGGCAAATTTGCATGATAACGACAAACGCGTGACTGTTCACGTGAAGTCGCGAAAGAGCCAATCAAGTTGCAGCAAAAGGCGAAACGGGTCACGTGAAGAGCGAATACTGTGCTCGAAAATGTAGTTTGCAACGCGAATTTGGAAGTTTCGCCAGCGTAAACCGTAGTTTTTTCGTGATAGCACAATTAGCAGAATAATTAGTGGAATAATTCAAAATTTCAGGAGAGAATCGAAAAACAAAATCCATTACCTTGGTTAAAATAATAAACTAAACATTCAGTGTGAATTTCATTGCCATATACCCACATACAAAAAAGCCTTTGTGATCACATGGTTCGCCGTTTCGGCCCATTGTCTGCGGCGTCATCACGTGACTCCGCAGAATATATATATTAGACTAGGGGTCATCACTCGCTTCGCTCGTTCGCCCCAGCCCGTCAAGTAAAAAAGGCTTAATCTGGTTGGCGCACTTCGTGCGCTGCATTCGCTTACGCTCATGCCTCTTTCAACCCCACGTACAATGGGTTAGCTCGCTGCGCTCGCCTGTCTATCTATTATCAAGAGACATTGACGGGTAGGGCGCACTTCGTGCGCTGCATTCGCTTCGCTCATGCCTCTTTCAACCCCACTTACAATGGATTAGCTCGCTGCGCTCGCCTGTCCATCTATTATCAAGAAACATTGACTGGTAAGGCGCACTTCGTGCGCTGCATTCGCTTCGCTCATGCCTCTTTCAACCCCACGTACAATGGGTTAGCTCGCTGCGCTCGCCTGTCTATCTATTATCAAGAAACATTGACTGATAGGGCGCACTTCGTGCGCTGCATTCGCTTCGCTCATGCCTCTTTCAACCCCACGTACAATGTGTTAGCTCGCTGCGCTCGCCTGTCTATCTATTACCAAGAAACATTGACTGATAGGGCGCACTTCGTGCTCTGCATTCGCTTCGCTCATGCCACTTTCAACTCCACGTACAATGGATTAGCTCGCTGCGCTCGCCTGTCCATCTATTATCAAGAAACATTGACTGGTATAGCGCACTTCGTGCGCTGCATTCGCTTCGCTCATGCCTCTTTCAACCCCACGTACAATGGGTTAGCTCGCTGCGCTCGCCTGTCTATCTATTATCAAGAAACATTGACTGATAGGGCGCACTTCGTGCGCTGCATTCGCTTCGCTCATGCCTCTTTCAACCCCACGTACAATGTGTTAGCTCGCTGTGCTCGCCTGTCTATCTATTACCAAGAAACATTGACTGATAGGGCGCACTTCGTGCGCTGCATTCGCTTCGCTCATGCCTCTTTCAACTCCACGTACAATGGGTTAGCTCGCTGCGCTCGCCTGTCTATCTATTATCAAGAAACATTGACTGATAGGGCGCACTTCGTGCGCTGCATTCGCTTCGCTCATGCCTCTTTCAACCCCACGTACAATGGGTTAGCTTGCTGCGCTCGCGTGTCCATCTATTATCAAGAAACATTGACTGATAGGGCGCACTTCGTGCGCTGCATTCGCTTCGCTCATGCCCCTTTCAACCCCACTTACAATGGGTTAGCTCCGCTGCGCTCGCCTGTCCTATCTAATTATCAAGAAACATTGGACTGAGGATAGGGCGCACTTGTGCGTGCATTCGCTATTCGCTCATGCCTCTTTCAACCCCACGTACAATGGGTTAGCTCGCTGCGCTCGCCTGTCTATCTATTATCAAGAAACATTGACTGATAGGGCGCACTTCGTGCGCTGCATTCGCTTCGCTCATGCCTCTTTCAACCCCACGTACAATGTGTTAGCTCGCTGCGCTCGCCTGTCTATCTATTATCAAGAAACATTGACTGATAGGGCGCACTTCGTGCGCTGCATTCGCTTTGCTCATGCCTCTTTCAACCCCACGTACAATGGGTTAGCTCGCTGCGCTCGCCTGTCTATCTATTATCAAGAAACATTGCCTGATAGGGCGCACTTCGTGCGCTGCATTCGCTTCGCTCATGCCCCTTTCAACCCCACTTACAATGGGTTAGCTCGCTGCGCTCGCCTGTCCATCTATTATCAAGAAACATTGACGGGTAGGGCGCAGTTCGTGCGCTGCATTCGCTTCGCTCATGTCTCTTTCAACCCCACTTACAATGGGTTAGCTCGCTGCGCTCGCCTGTCCATCTATGATCAAGAAACATTGACTGGTAAGGCGCACTTCGTGCGCTGCCTCTTTCAACCCCACGTACAATGGGTTAGCTCGCTGCGCTCGCCTGTCTATCTATTATCAAGAAACATTGATTGATAGGGTGCACTTCGTGCGCTGCATTCGCTTCGCTCATGCCTCTTTCAACCCCACGTACAATGGGTTATCTAGCTCGCTGCGCTCGCCTATCTATCTATTATCAAGAAACATTGTCTGATAGGGCGCACTTCGTGCGCTGCTTTCGCTCATACCTCTGCCTACTTCTCTTGCAACAGTTTGGCTCGCTTCGCTCGCCTGATAACCCCTTATCATAATTTGTTTGTTAAAACTTTGGGCTTGTTTACATTACGCCTAAGCGTCGCAAGCATGCCGAAGCAATGGCGGTCGCCCACTACCTAAACTACAACTATCTCACTCAAAAAACAAAACAAAGCTATCACCTGTGTTCTCAATTGTTCCTGTATTTTCCAGAGGTCTCTCAAACAATTAGCAAGTCTTTACAAAGACAATTCAGGTCGTAAAACACTTTGAAAGGCGCCCAGTTATCCTTTGTGTTCAAAACAAAAACACGCGTCTTCTCCAAAAGTACCTGCTGTTCAACCCGAGGGCAAATTTGCATGATAACGACAAACGCGTGACTGTTCACGTGAAGTCGCGAAAGAGCCAATCAAATTACAGCAAAAGGCGAAACGGGTCACGTGAAGAGCGAATACTGTGCTCCAAAATGGAATTCGGGACGCGAATTTGGAAGTTTCGCCAGCGTAAACCGTAGTTTTTTCGTGATAGCACAATTAGCAGAATAATTAGTGGAATAATTCAAAATTTCAGGAGAAAATCGAAAAACAAAATCCATTACCCTGGTTAAAATAATAAACTAAGCATTCAGTGTGAGTTTCATTGCCATATACCCACATACAAAAAAGCCTTTGTGATCACACGGTTCGCCGTTTCGGCCCATTGTTTTTGGGCGTTCGACCTATTGTTTCGGGTCGAATCTATTGTTTTTGGCAGGGAAAATGCGTCATCACGTGACTCCGCAGAATATATATATTAGATTATTACCGGTCGCCCAGAACAAGATGGAAGATATGATAATCCTACTGCCAGAGAAATTGCAGCAGTCTACACTACACGCAATGGCGGTGCTCCTAATCCCAAGAATGGAGAGCTTCAAATTCGAGCAAGGCGTAGTAATCTTATGAAGATTAATGCCTTAGATCCCGTTGCGGATCCTCTAACCTATCCATTGTTGTTCTTTCAGGGTGATCGGGGTTACAGCTTGGACCTTCAACGTCTACCTACACGTCGAGGACAAGACCAGGAAAATCCTGATCGTGTCCACCGTGTCAGACTCACAATCGCCGAATATTATTCGTACCGAATACAAGTCAGAAATCAACTATCTACGATCCACAGCGCAACACTTCTCTTTCCACAATATCTGGTGGATGCATACACCAAAATAGAAGGAAACAAGCTCAACTGGATTTTGCACAATCAACGGCAATTACGTGCTGACAGTTATCGAGGCCTGATGGATCACCTGAACAGAAGGGCTGAAATCGAAAATCAAATGGCCAGGGCAAACAATCCCAACGAACCCCTTCATATTGATGTCGGTCGTGTTGTCATACTTCCCTCATCTTTTTCAGGCAGTCAACGAAATATGTACCAGAACTTTCAAGATGCAATGACTATCGTCAGAAAGTATGGCAAGCCTGACATCTTCCTAACCATGACGGCCAATCCCAGATGGAAGGAGATTTCAGAGAACATTCTACCACACCAGAGGCGAATCGATGACCGGCCTGACATCGTCACACGAGTATTTCAACAGAAACTACAAGAACTACTGGAAGATGTCCTTCACAAGCACATTCTCGGACACACTGTTGCACATGTATATGTCATCGAATTTCAGAAGAGAGGACTACCACATGCTCACATGATTCTGTTCCTCTCTGAGGCTGATAGACCACGAACACCTGAAGAGGTAACATCTATAGCAATAATTTTTATAGAGTAAAAGATAGATTTATTATAGATTTATTATTGAGATGAAATATTATCATCAGTTGTATTGCTTGGTAAATACACAATGCATTTTGATGTGTAGAGCTTACATGTGATATTTTTCCTCGAAACCTACAGGTAGATCGACTCATATCAGCTGAAATTCCGGACCCACAGGATGCAAGATATCACAAGTTAGTACTGAAGCACATGACACATGGACCATGTGGTGATATAAACCCCGATGTGTTTGCATGGAGAATAACAAATGCAAGAAACGATTTCCGAAAGATCGCACTGCCGAAACACAAGTCAATGCGAATGGTTATCCCCTCTACAGACGACGCTGTCGTCACCCAGTCAATCTGGAAGATCGACTTCTAGATGATACATGGGTTGTGCCACATAATCGCTATCTTCTACTCAAGTATCAGTGTCACATTAATCTCGAAATATGTAGCACTGTGAAGTCCGTGAAATATATTTTCAAATATATTCATAAAGGACAAGACATGGCACACGTGGAAATTCTCGAAGGACAGCAGCAGCAAGTACCTCAAGATATTGAGCACGATGAAGTACGCCAATACATCAACGCTCGGTATATTGGACCACACGAAGCTGTTCACAGAATATCCAATTTTCCATGCACGAGAAAAGTCACACTATAAAACGTCTGCATGTTCATCTACCTGATCAGCAGACCGTATACTTTCAGGATAATGGAAGGGTCGAACAATTACAAAACATCAATGAAAAAACCACACTGACGTCTTGGTTTGAATTGAATGCACAAGACCCGGCTGCACGCCAATATCTCTATCACGAAATTCCTGAACACTATGTTTTCAACGAGCGCACCAAAACATGGAAAGCAAGACAGCGGAGAACAATGCCTGTCATAGGCAGAATATATCAAGTTCACCCACGACCATGTGAGCAAAGATTCGCACTGAGACTATTGCTTCTCCATAAACGAGGTGCCACGTCGTTTGAAGATCTTCGCACGATAGAAGGAAACCTATGCAATTCCTTCAAAGACGCAGCTTTAGCTCTAGGTCTCTTGGAAGATGATGCTGAAATCATACGCTGTTTGGAGGAGGCAGTTATTTTTAACATGCCAATACAACTGAGACAGTTGTTTGCAACATTACTCCTTTTTCAAACACCTTCTGATATCGCAGCACTCTTCAACATGTTCAAAGAAGCATTGAGTGAAGATTTTGTACGGCGTGATCAACTCAATCATCCAGATATGGCCATAGCTTTTGAAGACCGACACATGTATCAATGTCTACATGACATTGACGAAAATTTGAAAGTACATGGTCAATCGATCACTAATTATGCTGACCTTCCTCAACTTCCAGCCGACTATGTCATTCCTGAACGAGGTACTAATGTGTTATTTTCAAATATGTACTGTATTAGTACGAATATAATAATGTATTCTAACATCGTGCAGACAAGGGCATTTACGTATTTTTGGACATTATTCTCCTGCTTTCTTTCCAATTTTATTGCAATATATTTCACTTATTATTACAGAGGAAGATGACATCGATGTTGGCAATGCCAGAGAGGAAGGAGAACGAATGCTGGCCGCATTGAACCCTGAACAGCGAGCCATATACACGGGAATCACTGATGCTATCAACGCGCAATCCGAACAAACTGTCACTTTGTTGACGGGCCGGCTGGAACCGGGAAAACTTTCCTTTACAACACGTTGGTTCACAATCTGCAAGCCAATGGACATAAAGTTCAGTGCATGGCGTGGTCAGGAATTGCTGCAACGCTGCTCATAAATGGTAGAACTTCACATTCTACCTTTCAAATTCCTATACCACTTCAAGCTGAATCAACGTGTAATGTCAAGAGACAGAGCAGGAGAGCACAGGTATTGCGCGAAACTACTCTCTTTATATGGGATGAAGCTTCCATGATTCCCGCACTTGCATTACAAGCAGTCGACCGACTGCTTCGAGACATTACACATGTCGACAGACCATTTGGTGGCAAGTTCATGCTACTTGGCGGTGACTTCAGACAAGTTCTACCTGTCGTCACGAAAGCAGGAAGGGAAAGAATTGTAGCAGAGACTCTAAAATCACACCAGATCATTGATCTATGGACAAAGTTTCAGCAGCATCGCTTACACACCAACATGAGAGCCGTTCAAGATGATTCATACCGTGAATTCTCAGAATGGCTTCTCAGACTTGGCAACAAGCAAGAAGCACACGATGCACTGGACAACGTAATTCTGCCACAACAGATATGCACTTCGTCTAAAGAAGACATGCTGAACTTCATTTTTCCCAGGCCGAACACACCAGATTCACACCTAATGATGGATCCTGTAACAATGTCTGAACGCTGTTGTCTGACTCCAAAGAATGACTTATCACATCAAGTAACGACTTAATTCTGGACAGACTTCAAACAGCCGAAAGAACTTATTACAGCACAGACAGTGTTGTCACAGACGATCCAGATGAGGAAGAGGCCTACCCCATTGAATTTCTCAACCAACTCACTCCGAATGGAATGCCTTGCACAGACTTAAACTCAAGGTAGGAAGATTACAATTTTCATCCTATTAGCATTCAATTATTATTGCAAAGGTGGTGCACCATAAAAAAGCGTCATTAATCACAATAATATTCATTGCATTAGGTTGGTGCAACGATCATTCTTCTGCGGAATCTCAATCCAAAGAAAGGTCTTTGCAACGGAACAAGACTCATAGTTCGGCATCTGCGACGTCACGTGATCACAGCAGAGATCATTACCAAGGAGCACAGAGGACAACGGGTCATGATTCCCAAGATCACAGTCTCCACTCAGGACACGGAAATGCCGTTCAAAATGAAACGCCGACAGTTTCCAGTCAGACTTGCATACTGCTTGACAATCAACAAGGCACAGGGGCAATCCCTGAGGTATGTTGGTTTGTATTACCTGAGCCCGTGTTCACACATGGTCAATTATATGTGGCCATGTCCAGAGCAACATCATTTAACGGGCTCAAAGTATACCTCCCAGAGGAAACACACAGGAAAACAAAGAACATTGTTTTCCAGAAGTCCTGTAAAGGCTTCATCCTAGAGCGACCATCTGCACAGTTGCTCTACAGAGGGCTGCCTACCAAAACGCACATACACACATTCAAGGGTACGGGTATTGTGTGTCAACGCAGATCACGTCGCACATAAGTGTGATGTACAGCCGTTACTGGCACCCTTCTAGCATGATTCATTCTAGATAACACTGATCTAACCAACTGGACATTACACCATCCACATGTCCAGGGGTGACTGCACCACACACAGCAGTCGGCACAGTCCTGAATCCTGCGTAGCGCCCGATTATTAAGAGTTATGCGTTGCCATTTTCTCCGATATTGCCTATGGGAAAGTGGATTTCCTTACTCTGTGAAAACTGCAAGTTGTCCCTTAAGGATAGTTACTTTTTGCAAAACATCGCACTATCAATAACACCCCCCCTCACCTTTTAATACATGAAAACTTGATCTAAAATCAATAGAGGCCCCTTCAGTGTTTACTGTTATATACTTCAAAATATCAATTGCACTTTTCACCAACAAGGAAAACTTGAACAAAGGTTACCCTTGACGCTGGTGTTCGAGCTTTTAACTAATGTAACCGGCAATCTTATTCTTTTTTTTGCTATGTACAAACGTAATCCTCACAACAAACGACCGCGGTTATTGGAAGAATATATTCACGCAGTGGCACAGATGTATGCTTGCTGAGAGTGAAGTGCTATTGAAGAATCCAATTGAGGTACTGTCATTTTGGCTAAACACGTCGCTAAACCAATCAATTTTGCAACCTGAACTACGGATTGTATGGATTGTATCAATTTTCCTTGATATTGACAATTCACCAATTCTTTGAATAGTAAACTCTATCATGACTGAACCTTTCGCATTCGTACTTCGCATACAATACAAATATCTATCCAATCCTTTCAAAACATGTTTTTGTACTGTAGTCTATATCTTCAGATCTTCCGCATTAATGAGAACGTTCTTAGAATAGCGATTTACGTATTCAATAGCAGATAATCAGGAGATAGATCGTTAGAGTTTCAATATTCATATATTTGTGTATTTGTCCCATATAAATCTCCATTCAATAATATCATAACAAATTTTATTGACTTCGTTTTTAATTAGATGCATTTCTGCTAAGATCATTGAAACGAGGCGAGACTTCTGTCTCTCATTTCAAACGCCTTTGTGCTGTCTATGTATGATTTTCATCTATGTTATGTCTCATCATCGCACTATTGTTGCCTGTCGGGTCTAAGTTTTGTCTGCCAACAAATGGCATCCAGTTGGATTTTGTTGCTGAACTCAATGAAATTATACCTCATAAAGCCTTCCTGGCTTAAAGGAAACAACTACCTTGCTGTTCACCAAAGGTAAATAAAGTTCATTTTCATTTTGCACAATCAAACAATGGATATTTAGATTATAACCAATTTGATACTGAAATGAGAGAAAATAAAGCTCATGTATACCCTTATTGACTTAAAGGAGAAAACTAGGCTGCTATGAATCAGAGGTCAACAATGTATATTTTCATTTCATCCCTTTGAATTTGATATGTTGAATGGAAATTGCTTAGCTTAGGCCATTTCTACTTCACTCACGGTTTACATATAGTTTGTTAGGCCAGAATTCTGGAAATTTCCAATGTTTTTTCATACTTTCTTTTCAGAAGAAATGTGCATTGCTCTACCAACATCTTCCTGGGGCTTTTATTTCCGTGAATATAGTTCCTAACCAATTTATTGACTTTGTGGCTGCCTTCTTTGTTTTACAAGCAAAGCTCATTGATATCCCCACATGAACCTGCTTTCAACTTTGTGTTTATTGAAATGTTTAATTGTTGTGATGTACATGAAGGAAACCAGTGAAAGTCAAGTTCAACCCTGGGAAAAATCCACACTTTATTTGCTTACCACCTTCCTCATTGCACATGCATTGCATATCTCTTTTGTCTACCACACTCATTAATTTTTCTATTTTTGTACAGATTCATTTAGTTAAAGGCAATGGAAAATTCAATCTATGGTTCAAAATGTTCTCTTCAAATTATTTCCCAAGTCAGGTATAATATTCAAGGTATGTGCTCTCTGTTCCATATGAAATCAATTAATGCACCTTGAAAACCAGACTGAATAAATAAAGGCTGAATACTATTTCTACATTGACTATCACTAAATGTTTTCTTAACAAATCACTAACAGTATTCTAAACCTGTAGGTACTTAATTCTACCTCATTGTCACTTAATGATGTTCCTTATCAGGCAGATGTGTTCTCATAAACTCAGTGTGCCAGTGACAGATGGCAATGATTTCAGAACCATTACAGCACAACATTTTGAAATTTATTGGCAAGCATACATTGTATCAATCACTGATAGAATCCTCCATTACACTGGACAAAACAAGCTAAGATGGCTCTTACCACACAAGCAAACATTATTAATGCATTTTAATAATCTATATGTGCAAAAATATGTCTTTGTTATCTTACTTGAATATTGAGAGTCTTGCATGATAACTTTCCCATTGTAGCTATCTTTTTAACCAGAACCTCATAGTGTATGGTGTCCCCTCATTCATTTACTATGGAACTGCTTGACAAAGTATTTCTGTTTTTTTTTAGTCAACAACATTCTAATTGTATATACCATTGACACTTGCTTACATTTTCAATATATAGACACTGTATTACATGAACTGTACTACCATCTTACAATGTGTCTTATATCATAAAGAGCTTGGCCATACAATAAACATGCAATCCCAGAAACTTATTGAATCCTCAAAACAATTACAACATAATGGCAACTTGAAGTAACAAGCTTTTTTAAAAGAAACCTACATGTATAACTTAGAAAACTTAAGGAACATTTACAACTACAGACCAAATCACTAAGGCATCCTTTAATTTTTAATATATTAATATTTCCGCAGTATTTAAAATTAGGAAGCCGGTTCCATTGATTGTCAGTACTTTTACATTATATGAAGCTTCTTCATGTCTTAACCTCTTATCCTTTCACACAGCAAAACGATGAATTTGAATGCTTTTCTTGGGTCTGTACTAATAATGTCCAACAAATGCCAAACTTAAAATTAAAGACATTTTACAACTACAAAGTGATCAAAGGATCTCAAAACAACAAACTTAAACAACTAGGCCCTCTATAAAAAAACGTTTATTCTCATCGCAATTGTAATTTTAATAGTAATCGCATAATTGCAAATTTTGTTGCTCTTGAAAACTACAATCACAATACAATCAATGCAGCACCACGTAATGTCCTGGAGCGAATACTATTATCATCAGATTTTCACGGGAATTTCGGCGTCCTAGCAACAACAATAGCGGCGCGAAATTTAAAAGCTGTCTTGCGTCATAGAGGACTTTCGGTGTGGAAAAATTTTTCGCAATTAACTACTAACAAAACAATAATTCACGTAAGTACATGTATTTTGTAATGTTGCTTTTACTTTCACATGAAAAAACAGGTTATTTATAACTAAATGGCTTTAAAAAAGCTCCAAATGCTATATTTTATGTCACAATTACCATTGCAGTGGATATTATCACAATAACAATTTTATCCTTAACAGGTTCACTTGAAATAGATCATTTTTGTCACTACTGCTACCGTAAGTTCATGTATTTAATTCTGCATTTTCTGCCTGCCTTTAGTCTCTCCTCTTCATTGTAAGAAATATAGTTACTATTAATTATCTGCAGAAAATAAAACTATGTTATATTAATATATTAAAAGTGTAGGTGTGGAGGCAAATTCAAACAACTGATAGCCTATTAAGTCTGCTTTCATTCACTGACAATAATAATATATTTATATATAGTGCAAAAATGAATGCTGAATCAGAAGTTCCCATGAATCAGGAGACTGCAGCAACAGTTGAGGGTGAAGTTGAGAACCCTGTGCAAAAGGAAGCTACAATGATTCATTGTGGCAAGGAAGTGGAGGTGACATTGAAAATACTTCAATCCATATATTGATCAATTTACTAAATGTTGTGAATACCAACGTAATCCAACTGCATTACAAGGAAACACAAATGTATCATACCTTTTAACAATAGTGTGTCACTCTTCTAAATTCATTGTTGTCCTATTTGTCGTAGCTTTTCAACTTCAAAGATATCTCCACACTAAAGAGAGAATGTGCTGACAAACTCAGCTCAATTACCAGGGAAACAAAATTTCATTTAGTGAGCCTCCAAGGGAGACACCTGACAAAAGATCAAATTGCGTAAGTTGCAATGCTAAATACCCATCTCATCCGTGCAAAAAACATATTGCTCACTTTAAGCTCTTTCTCAAACCATGTATTCTTTCCTACAGAAAATCTAATGAAATAACAATTAAAATTTTCAATAAAAAAAGAATCAAAAAAGATAAAAAAGAAAGCAAAAAAAATAAACAAAAAAAAGTCGAAGGCAAAACCCGATGCATGTGGGCAGAAGTGCCAACACAAGAAATATATCGTTAGTAAGAGGAATTCATTGACAACTGATTTTACCTGTTACTGTTTTAATGTTTCTCTTTTGTTCATTTTCTTTTAATGTTTGTTGGTTTTCCTAAATAGTCAACATGTGTAGTCCACTAGAAATTACTAAATAACAATTTATAACAATAATAATAATAAGAAAATAATAACAGACTCTTACCTTTGAAAAACAATGCACTTTGCCAAAAATATTAATCACCAAACATTCCTTTCAACTCTACTTTCACGCGATTTGACACAAGCCCTACAAATTTGTAAGAAATGTATTTCAAAAACCCGTTTTTATAAATGAACTGGCCTTTCGGATGCCTAGATGGCCTTTCGGATGCGTAATGATCTCCTATAATTCAATACTTACCTGAAGAACAGTCAAAAATTGCCCCATTAACATGAGGCTACACAAGTTATGCACCACCTAAAATGCACGAATAGTACATGTAATAAAATGTAAAAAGAACAGAATCTTATATCATCTTCAAATACAGACAATGTATCATATCTCTAGCATCCGTTTTTCTTACATGTGGTCTATTCTTAAGGGATTTTGTCAAATACTATATTTCCTAAAGTCTTATACGCTGGTAAAATGAATCAAAGGCTTCACAGAAACGCTATACATTTATTTTCAAGATATATCTTGAAAGATCGCAATGATATAATACGCTTTGCAAAACCTACTTACCATCGCCATTCATCCTCTCAGGAACAACAAATATGAAAGGAAGGGCGCACTAACAGCATGTTCTTTGTTCAGTTGAGGTTGCCCTGATTGTCAGCCAATCCAGCTCAATCAGATAATTCCGTCCAAACGAGGCTGCATAACAATAGAATTCGTTGTATGATTTCGATTTATGCTATGTTTCGTCAACGTAGCAATTTTTCATCTTCGTGCTCATGCTGTCCTAATATTTCATATTAGAACAGCATAAGCATAACATAATTCCGAAATCTTGGATCGCAAGGAAACTTGATGCTGAAGTAACACAAAGTAAACCTGAGAGAAACATTCATTTTGCCATAGCTGAGGGGTAAGTAGAGTTTACTTTTACTTGCACCCCATTCAAGTTGACATTTAAACTACAAATTTCTAAGGCCAATTGTATTTCACTCATTCTCACCATTAGGTTTCTTGATGCCAAAATTGACAACTCCGCTTATGTTTCATAGCTTTTTATATTTAATGTTTTCACAAAGAGTGTTTAATCCTGTAGCCACATGTTGCAGTCGCTTCTTTTCACTTTGTGGCTGCCTTCTTTGCCTTACCAACAGCCAAGCCCAATACTCCTATGAAACTCCTTTCACCATGCCATTCCCATCCCATTGATGATGATTATGAAGTACTTTTGCTTTGGATATCCAAGGTAACAGGTACTTATCCTTATGTTCTATATGATTCAAACTAATGTAAAGCCAATCCCAGCTGTGGAAACCTTTGTACTTTATTTAATTTAATAAAGCTTTTTCGTGGCAAATGCATTACATGATCTGTTTTGTCTGTAATGTCAATATTGATAATATTGATAATATTAATATTAACAATATTGATTTCTTTATTTCTTTTTATATTGAGATACATTGAATCAACATGAAAGGAAAATTAAACTCCACAGATTCTCTCTTTATTTAACATTAATATTAAGGAAAGGAAACTATTGTTACTTGAGTCAAACTTACTTTTTGCTATGAAGGCTTTTAATATATTCTAAATACTACGTTACAATACAGTGAAGAAAGTCCCAATTGTTATTCCAGTTAAACAAAGTCCCTAATTATGAAAGAGCAATTTTCGCTATCCACTTATTCAGCTCCCAAGGGCTATCTTATCCAAATCCAATTATTTTTTACCCTCAATAGTAATAAACCAACATGTTAAATAGAACATAATTTGTCTCTTTCACTTTGTAGATCTACTGATGTACATCATTGTACAAATGCAAGTATTGGAGACTTCATACCTATTGATTTGTCAAAATCCAATGCATCAGTATCATCTTATCATGGAAACAAAACCATACCTCTGTAAGTCAACATTAATTTAAATTCTGGATGCTCATCATAGATCATCCTTTACTGTTTGTATTAGGTTGACAAAGTACCACAGCCAAGTGTCAATGCATGCACTCAACTAATAGCAGGCTAATTGTTGTTGTCCCTACAACATAACAAACTTTGATGTTGCATCTTATCTACTGTACCATCAGCACGAGGCTTAACTGATGAAAACGAGGATTTTCAAATGAAAACGAGGCTGATCGCTAAAACTAATTTCCATGCATGTTAAATACTACAATCGTGACAATAGATAGACAGGGGAGCGAGGGAAAACCAAACCACTGTGCGTGGGATGGGAAAGGGCATGAGCGTCAGCGAATGCAGCGCGCAAAGTGCGCCAACCACATTAAACTTTTTTACTTGACGGACTCCGGGAAGCGAGCGTAGCGAGCGCCCCCAGTTAGTCTAATATTACTATTCTGCTATGTCACGTGACGGAGGCGAAACTCTGGCCAAAACAATAGATTGCAGCCGAAACAATAGGTCGAACGCCTCAAAACAATGGGACGAAATGTCGAATCGGTGATCAATAAGGCTTTTTTGAATGGGGGCGCACAAGGTTGGCACTTGCATGGAAAGGCTCCGTTTCTGGAGTAGACAAAAGTTATCTATTTTTGGAAGCCTATTTTAAAAGAATTTTTGAGTTATTCTATTAATTACTCCACTAATTGTGCTATCACGAAAAACGACGGTTTACGGTTTCCAAATTCGCGTCCCCGACTCCATTTTCGAAAAGAGTATTCGCTCTTCACGTGACCCGTTTCGCCTTTTCCTGCAATTTGATTGGCTCTTTTTGCCCGACTCATTATTCGCCCTCGGGTTACAGCAGGTACTTTTGGAGAAGACGCATGTTTTTCTTTTGCACACAAAGGGCGCTTTGCAAAGTGTTTTACGAGCTGATTTATCTTCGCAAAGAGCTGCTAATTGTTTCAAAGACCCCTGGAGAGTTGCAGGAAACAATTCGGAACGCAGGTGACAGCTGTATTTTAATTTGAAATAGTTATGGTTTTTGTTAGTAGGCCTTGCTTCGGCATGCTTGCAACTGCTTAGGCCCAATGAAAACAAAGTCAAAGTTATGAATTTTTCACGTGCTATTTGCACGATTTTTCCCATTTCAACTTTCCACAAGTGTTTGTATGTTTGTATAGTAGGTATCTAATATATATATTCTACGGAGTCACGTGATGACGCACTTTCCCTGCCAAAAACAATAGATTCGACCCGAAACAATAGGTCGAACGCCCCAAAACAATGGGCCGAAACAGCGAACCGTGTAATCAATAAGGCTTTTTTCAATGGGGGCGCACAAGGTTGAGACTTGCATGGAAAGGCTCCGTTTCTGGAGTAGGCAAAAGTTATCTATTTTTGGAAGCCTATTTTAAAAGAATTTTTGAGTTATTCCATTAATTATCCTACTAATTGTGCTATCACGAAAAAACGACGGTTTACGCTGGCGAAACTTCCAAATTCGCGTCTCCAACTCCAATTTTGAAGAAAGCGTTCGCTCTTCATGTGACGCGTTTCGCCTTTTGCTGCAATTTGATTGGCTCTTTCGTGACTTCACGTGAAAAGTCACGTGTTTTTCGTTATCATGCAAATTAGCCCTCGGGTTGAACAGCAGGTACTTTTGGAGAAGACGCGTGTTTTTGTTTTCAATACAAAGGATAACTGGGCGCCTTTCAAAGTGTTTTACGACCTGAATTATCTTTGTAAAGCCTTGCTAATTGTTTGAGAGACCTCTGGAAAATTACAGGAGACAATTGAGAACACAGGTGATAGTTTTGTTTTGTTTTTTGAGTGAGATAGTTTTAGTTTTTGTACGACCGCCATTGTTGCTTCGGCATACTGTGACGCTTAGGCCTAATGTAAACAAAGTGAAAGTTTTAAAAACAAATTATGATACGCGATTATGAGGCGAGCGGAGCGAGCCAAACTATTGTAAGAGGAGTAGCCAGAGGCATGAGCGGGAGCGAATGCAGCGCACGAAGTGCGCCCTATCAGTCAATGTTTCTTGATAACAGATAGTCAGGCGAGCGCAGCGAGCTAACCCATTATACGTGGGATTGAAAGGGGCATGAGGGTTAGCGAATGCAGCGCACGAAGTGCGCCAACCATAGGCGAGCGCAGCGAGCTAACCCATTTTAGTGGGGTAGAAAGGGGCATGAGCGTTAGCGAATGCAGCGCACGAAGTGTGCCAACCATAGGCGAGCGCAGCGAGCTAACCCATTGTAAGTGGGGTAGAAAGGGGCATGAGCGTCAGCGAATGCAGCGCACGAAGTGCGCCAACCATAGGCGAGCGCAGCGAGCTAACCCATTTTAGTGGGGTAGAAAGGGGCATGAGCGTTAGTGAATGCAGCGCACGGAGTGTGCCAACCATAGGCGAGCGCAGCGAGCTAACCCATTGTAGTGGGGTAGAAAGGGGCATGAGCGTCAGCGAATGCAGCGCACAAAGTGCGCCAACCATAAGCGAGCGCAGCGAGCTAACCCATTGTACGTGGGGTTGAAAGGGGCATGAGCGTAAGCGAATGCAGCGCACGAAGTGCGCCAACCATAGGCGAGCGCAGCGAGCTAACCCATTGTAAGTGGGGTAGAAAGGGGCATGAGCGTCAGCGAATGCAGCGCACGAAGTGCGCCAACCAGATTAAGCCTTTTTTACTTGACGGGCTGGGGCGAACGAGCGAAGCGAGTGATGACCCCTAGTAGTATATATAGTATATGTTTGTATAGTAGGTATAGTAGGTATAGTATGTTTTTATAGTAGGTATAGTATGTTTTTATGGTAGGTATTGTATGTTTAGTATGTTTTCATAGTAGGTATAGTAGGTTTTAGTATGTTTTTATAGTAGGTATAGTAGGTATAGTATGTTTGCATAGTAGGTATAGTATGTTTTTATAGTAGGTATTGTAGGTATACTATGTTTGTATAGTAGGTATAGTAGGCATAGTATGTTGGTATACTAGGTATAGTATGTTTGTATATAGTAGGTATATAATAGGTTTATATGTAGGTATGTATGTATGTATGTATGTATGTATGTATGTATGGGCATGAGCGGGAGCGAATGGAGCGCGCGAAGCGCGCCAACCAGATTAAGCTTATTTTTACTGGACGGGCTCCGGGGAGGGAGCAAAGCGACCGAACCCGGCTCATGTGTGTATGTATGTATGTATGTATGTATATATGTAGGTATGTATGTATGTATGTAGGTATGTATGTAGGTATGTAGGTATAGTATCTTTTTATAGTAGGTATAGTGTGTTTTTATAGTAGGTATAGTATGTAGGTATAGGTATGTATTTATCTATAGTGTTTGTTTTTATAGTAGATATAGTAGGTATAGTATGTTTGTATAGTAGGTATAGTATATTTTTATGGTAGGTATAGTATCTTTTCATAGCAGGTATGGTAATGTATAGTATGTATAGTAATGTATAGTATAGTATGTATATTAATTTATAGTAATGTATAACATAATGGAATTTATAGCACAGTAGATATATACCTTAAGTTATATACCTTGCAGAAAACTGCCGCGTTCAAAACAGTGATTGAGAAAATATTGTATTTTACTTACATAATAAAGAAAGACAATCAAATAACAATCCATCAAACAATAAATAATATATAATAAAGTCAGAAATATATTATAACTTCTAGCATATAAATTTTGATACTAAATAATGTTGTAATTTCATAGTGATTTGTAGGGAAATGAAAGGAGTTTACTGAATGATCTCAGCAACCTTTAATTAATGTCCATTTATATCTACTTATGCCTTAGCTGATTATTATTCAACTTAACATACCCTGCCTATTTTTACACCAATTCGTAGTTCACTCTGATCTATAGTCCTTGCCTGCCATGCTTACTTCAACTATGTGGGATTATTGTAACATTGGAATTCACCCAACACCACGTTGTTTCCATACGTCCAGAAGACCTCGATTTCATTCTTTTCCATGGGGCCATCTTGATATTGTTGCAATAGTTTCGAAAGACAATAGCTTTGACTTGAGCGCACGAAAATCTTTCAGATCTCGATCGCACCAATTTCAAATAAGTGAAAAATTTTTCTAAATAACTTTTGAGGGTTTAAACATTTAAGAAAACAAAGGCAGGTTAAGTAAAACAGCCTTGAATGTATCCATAGTTATTAACAACAAGTTTACACTTATTGTGTACCAATTTTTAACACTACTTACCTTTGTTTACTTCAGCATTTGTTACTCAAGTTACCAGCTCATTCAGATTTGTAAGTATCTTCTCCTATTACTATGATTTTCAATCTTTACTCTTCATATATTAATTGCCACAAATTCCGAAAATATTATTAGAACTAGCCGGGGGCGCTCGCTACGCTCGCTTCCCGGAGTCCCTCAAGTAACAAAAGTTTAATGTGGTTGGCGCACTTTGTGCGCTGCATTCGTTGGCGCTCATGCCTCTTCTGACCCCACTTACAGTGGTTTGGCTTGCCCTCGCTCCCCTGTCTATCTATTGTCACGATTGTAGTGTTTAACATGCATGGAAATTAGTTTTACCGGTCAGCCTCGTTTTCGTCATCTAAGCCTCGTAGTGATGATAGAGTAGATAAGATGCAACATAAAAGTTTGTTTTGTTTTAGGGACAACAACAATTAGCCTGCTATTAGTTGAGTGCATGGATTGACACTTGGATGTGGTCTTTTGTGAACCTAATATAGGATAGGTATAAACAGTAAAGGACCATCTATGATCAGGGTCCAGAATTTAAATTAATTTTGACTTACACTGATGACACTGATGCATTGATTTTTGATAAAGCAATAAGTATGTAGCCTCCAACATTTGCATTTGTACAATGATGTTCATCAGTAGGTCTACAAAGTGAAAGAGACAAATTATATTCTATTTAATATGTTGGTATATTACTATCAAGGTTAATAAAGAATTAGATTTGGATAAGATAGCCCTTGCGAGCTGAATATGTTGTTATCGAAAAATTGTTCTTTCATAATTAGGGACTTTCTTTAACTGGAATAACAATTGGGACTTTCTTCACTGTATTGTAACGTAGTATTTAGAATATATTAAAAGCCCTCATAGCAAAAAGTAAGTTTGACTCAAGTAACAATTGTTTCCTTTCCTTAATAATTATCTTAAATAAAGAGAGAATCTGTGGAGTTTAATTTTCCTTTCATGTTGATTCAATGTATCTCAATATAAAAACAAATAAAGAAATCAAAATTGTTCAGTATGACATTACAGACAAAACAGATCATGTAATGCATTTGCCACAAAAAAGCTTTATTAAATTAAATCAAGTACAAAGATTTCCTCAGCTGGGATTGGCTTTACATTAGTTTGAACCATATAAAGCATAAGGATAAGCACCTGTTACCTTGGATAACCAATGCAAAAGTACTTCATAATCATCATCAATGGGATGGTAATTGCACGGTGAAAGGAGTTTCATAGGAGTATTGGGCTTGGGTGGTAAGGCAAAGAAGGCAACCACAAAATGAAAAGAAGCCACTGCAACATGTAGGTATAGCATTAAACACTCTTTCTCAAAACATTAAATATAAAAAGCCATGAAACATAAGCGGAGTTGTCAGTTTTGGCATCAAGAAATCTATTGCTAAGAATGATTGAAATACAATTGGCCTAAGAAATTTGATGTCAAGTTGAATAGGATGAAACTAAAAGTAAACTCTACTTACCCCTTAGGTACGGCAAAATGAATATTTCTCTCATCTTTATTTGGTCTTATTTCAGCATCAAGCTCCGTTGCGATCGAAGATTTCGGAAACAAATATTAGGACAGCATAACCACCAAACCAACATGAAAAATTGCTACGTTGACGAAACATAGCATAAATGAAAATCATACATTGTTATGCAGACTCGCTTTGACGTAATTATGTGATTGAGCTGGAGGATTGGGTAACAATCCAGCCAACCTCAAGTGAACAAAGAACATGCTGGCAGTGTGTCCTTCCTTTCGTCTTTGTTGTTCCTGAGTGGGTCACTGGCGATGGTAAGTAGGTTTTGCAAAGCGTATTATATCATTGCGATCTTTAAAGTTTCATGTTTAACATAAATCTGTAGCGTTTCTGTGAAGGTTTTAATTCATTTTACCAGGGTATAAGACTTTAGGAAATATAGTATTTGACAAAATCCTTTGAGAAAAGGCCAGATGTAAGAAAAACGGATCCTAGAGATAAGACACATTGTCTGTATTGGAAGATGATATAAGATTCTGTTCTTTTTACATTTATTACATGTACTTTTCGTGAATTTTAGGTGGTGCATAACATGTGTAGTGCCATGTTAATGGATGCAGCTGTTGACTGTTCTTTAGGTAGGTATTAAATTATAGGTGATCATTACGCATCCGAAAGCCATCTAGTTCATTTATAAAGAAGGGTTTTTGAAATACATTTCTTGCAAATTTTTAGGGTTTGTGTCACAGCATGTGAAAGGTACTGTTGGTGATAGATATTTGTCGGCGAAATGCATGATTTTTCAAAGGTAGAAGTCTTGTTATTATTTTTGCAATGTTATTATTATTAATTATTATTTTAGTCTACCGTTCTAATGTAATACATTCTAATAACTATTGAACGAAACAAACAAATAACATTGAAACAAAACGAACAAAAGACAAACACAAACATATCAATATCAACAACTACTTTTTATAACTGCCCCTTACCAAAGATATAATTTCTGTTCTGGGCACTTCTGCCCACATGCATCTGGTAAGGGCTTCCACTTCTTTTCATTTTTTTTGTGTGTTTTTTTGTTTTTTAAAGTCTTTTTTTTTTCAAAATTTTTATATTGATTTCCTCAGATGTCCTGTAGAGAAGAACACATTGTTACAGAAGGAATTAAAGGTAAGCAATATGTTATACACACTGATGAGATGGGAATTTTGCATTGCAACTTACGCTATTTCATCCTTTGTTAAATATACACTTAGTGAGCATAAGTTACGCACCACCGGATAAAAAATGGCGTCTAAAAGTGGCCGAGGCCTGGCAAGAAAATTTACATAACAAATATAAATAACAAACGGGTTTCAATAGCGAATTTCTTTAGCAGAAATATACTCAGAATTTCATAAATTTTCAAGTGAAAACATAATTTAAACTATATCATATTGTTTTGTAATAATATTTAAAGAAAACTGCGAAGTGTCTCTTAAAAAATTTCACAAAAATTTATCGAAGTGGAGTAATAAAACTCCAATAATTATAATTTCTTTCACTGAAAGCCACGCAAATTCTCTCTCATTTAAAGAGAATGTTTGAAATTTTGAAAAATGTAAATATTTTCATGTAACTGCCTTGACCTTATATAATTTTCAGTTTCATCTTTGTTTATCATTTTAGGAGGGTGATTTTACAAACCTATTTTTCCGTAATTTTTTTTTCAGAGTAAAAAGCAAGAAGGTTAAGCGTCATAACAAAAAATCCGACATGGATATTCCTATAATTTGTTTCAAATGCTATAATTTGATATAATTTTCAAGGGCTTCATACTTTCTGAAGTTAACAACAATTTTATTTTTTAAAACCCACTCTGAAATTTGAAAAACAAAATATGTGCTTCCCTAGTGGTAAACAAAGACTGAAACTGAAAATTATATAAGGTCAAGACAGTTACATGAAAAATATTACATTTTTCAAAATTTCAAAACATTCTCTTTAAATGAGAGAGAATTTACGTGGCTTTCAGTGATAGAAATTATAGTTATTGGCGTTTTATTTACTCCACTTCGATAAATTTTTGTGAAATTTTTTAAGAGACACCTTCGCAGTTTTCTTTAAATATTATTACAAAACAATATGATATAGTTTAAATTATGTTTTCACTTGAAAATTATGAAATTCTGAGTATATTCTGCTGAAGAAATTCGCTATTGAAACCCAATATTAATATATTAACATATTATTACTTTCTTCATATGGGATGAAGCTTCCATTAATTATTGTATATTATATTTTTTATTGGTATGTTTCACAGATGAGATGGGAATTTTGCATTGCAACTTACGCTATTTCTTCCTTCGTTAAATGCCTGCCTTCAGTGCTGACAAAATGGAATTTTGTGCCTCTGTTAATGGCCTTGAATTTGAAGACACATTGCCTTTTTAGTGACCCAATGTCAGTAAAGTCGACTAGCTAGGATTAATATGAGAACAATATATTAAAAACAGTGACTCACATAGGATACAATTGTGTTTCCTTGTAAAGCAGTTTGATAATATATGCATGACATTTATATAGATTTATCAATATATGGATGATAGTATTTTTCAATGTTACCTCAGTTTCCTCACCACAATAAACCACTGTGGGTTCCTTCGCCACTTCAGGCTCAACTACTGCAGGCTCAACAGCTGCAAGCTCATTAATGATGGCAAGTTCCATTTCACTATCCATGTTTACACTATATATAAATATATTGTCATTGTCAGTCAAAGGTGGGTTAATAGGCTATCAGTTGTTTGAATTTGCTTCTACTTTTCTCTTAATGTAACAATAATATATACTTCTAATGTATTAACATGAAACAGTTCTATTTTGTGCAGAAAATGAATAATAATTATCTTTTTTACAATGAAAGGGAAGGACTAAAGGCAGGCAGAAAACACAGAAATAAATACATGAACTTACGGTAACAGTAGTTGCAAAAATTATCTATTTCAGGTGAACCTGTAAGGAATAAAATTGTTAAATTTTTCCGTTCAGGAATCACATAGTCGGCTGGAAGTTGAGGAAGGTCAGCATAATTAGTGATCGATTGACCATGTACTTTCAAATTTTTGTCAATGTCATGTAGACATTGATACATGTGTCGGTCTTCAAAAGCTATGGCCATATCTGGATGATTGAGTTGATCACGTCGTACAAAATCTTCACTCAATGCCTCTTTGAACATGTTGAAGAGTGCTGCGATATCAGAAGGTGTTGGAAAAAGGAGTAATGTTGCAAACAACTGCATTCTCAGTTGTATTGGCATGTTAAAAATAACTGCCTCCTCCAAACAGCGTATGGTTTCAGCATCATCTTCCAAGAGACCTAGAACTAAAGCTGCATCTTTGAAGGAATTGCATAGGTTTCCTTCTATCGTGCGAAGATCTTCAAACGACGTGGCACCTCGTTTATGGAGAAGCAATAGTCTCAGTGCGAATCTTTGCTCACATGGTCGTGGGTGAACTTGATATATTCTGCCTATGACAGGCATTGTTCTCCGCTGTCTTGCTTTCCATGTTTTGGTGCGCTCGTTGAAAACATAGTGTTCAGGAATTTCGTGATAGAGATATTGGCGTGCAGCCGGGTCTTATGCATTCAATTCAAACCAAGACGTCAGTGTGGTTTTTTCATTGATGTTTTGTAATTGTTCGACTCTTCCATTATCCTGAAAGTATACGGTCTGCTGATCAGGTCTCGTGCATGGAAAATTGGAATATTCTGTGAACAGCTTCGTGTGGTCCAATATAGCGAGCGTTGATGTATTGGCGTACTTCATCGTGCTC
Source organism: Sanderia malayensis (assembly GCA_013076295.1). NCBI lineage: Eukaryota > Metazoa > Cnidaria > Scyphozoa > Semaeostomeae > Pelagiidae > Sanderia > Sanderia malayensis. The sequence goes on along the minus strand of RQOL01000374.1, from coordinate 2,906,829 downwards.
AATATCTTGAGGTACTTGCTGCTGCTGTCCTTCGAGAATTTCCACGTGTGCCATGTCTTCTCCTTTATGAATATATTTGAAAATATATTTCACGGACTTCACAGTGCTACATATTTCGAGATTAATGTGACACTGATACTTGAGTAGAAGATGGCGATTATGTGGCACAACCCATGTATCATCTAGAAGTCGATCTTCCAGATTGACTGGGTGACGACAGCATCGTCTGTAGAGGGGATAACCATTCGCATTGACTTGTGTTTCGGCAGTGCGATCTTTCGGAAATCGTTTCTTGCATTTGTTATTCTCCATGCAAACACATCCGGGGTTTATATCACCGCATGGTCCATGTGTCATGTGCTTCAGTACTAACTTGTGATATCTTGCATCCTGTGGGTCCGGAATTTCAGCTGATATGAGTCGATCTACCTGTAGGTTTCGAGGAAAAATATCACATGTAAGCTCTACACATGAAAATGCATTGTGTTTTTACTAAGCAATACAACTGCTGATAATATTTCATACTCAATAATAAATGTATAATAAATCTATCTTTTACTCTATAATAAATTATTGCTATAGATGTTACCTCTTCAGGTGTTCGTGGTCTATCAGCCTCAGAGAGGAACAGAATCATGTGAGCATGTGTTAGTCCTCTCTTCTGAAATTCGATGACATATACATGTGCAACAGTGTGTCCGAGAATGTGCTTGTGAAGGACATCTTCCAGTAGTTCTTGTAGTTTCTGTTGAAATACTTGTGTGACGATGTCAGGCCGGTCATTCGCCTTCTGGTGTGGTAGAATGTTCTCTGAAATCTCCTTCCATCTGGGATTGGCCGTCATGGTTAGGAAGATGTCAGGCTTGCCATACTTTCTGACGATAGTCATTGCATCTTGAAAGTTCTGGTACATATTTCGTTGACTGCCTGAAAAAGATGAGGGAAGTATGACAACACGACCGACATCAATATGAAGGGGTTCGTTGGGATTGTTTTGCCCTGGCCATTTGATTTTCGATTTCAGCCCTTCTGTTCAGGTGATCCATCAGGCCTCGATAACTGTCAGCACGTAATTGCCGTTGATTGTGCAATATCCAGTTGAGCTTGTTTCCTTCTATTTTGGTGTATGCATCCACCAGATATTGTTGAAAGAGAAGTGTTGCGCTGTGGATCGTAGATAGTTGATTTCTGACTTGTATTCGGTACGAATATTATTCGGCGATTGTGAGTCTGACACAGTGGACACGATCAGGATTTTCCTGGTCTTGTCCTCGACGTGTAGGTAGACGTTGAAGGTCCAAGCTGTAACCCCGATCACCCTGAAAGAACAACAATGGATAGGTTAGAGGATCCGCAACAGGATCTGAGGCATTAATCTTCATAAGATTACCACGCCTTGTTCGAATTTGAAGCTCTCTATTTTCGGGATTAGGAGCACCGCCATTGTGTGTAGTGTAGACTGCTGCAATTTCTCTGGCAGTAGGATTATCATATCTTCGATCTTGTTCTGTGCGACCGGTAATAATCATCTTGAATGTGGGGATAGGCTGATCATTGGCAATGGCTTGCTGCATTTGCTCTTCCAGTACTTCTCCCGTTGTTTTAAAATGTTGAGCAAACCGATTTACTGCCATCAATTCGTTTTGCAGCAGCGCCACCATGTCTAAGTCCAAGTTTTGTTCTCTGGCTGTGTTCTGGCGTTCTTGCAGTGCTTGCTGGGTGTCCATAATGTATAATTCTGCATATTTTCGGAACCTGTCGTTTCAGTTACCCCTGTTGAATTGGAGGAAACATTCTAAATTGTACTTCGTTATATCAACTGCAATTTTCAATGCAGCAAGTGCTTTGTTATGAAAGCATCATAAAGCGCTTTGATTTACGATTGGATCACTTTTCATATTCAGGCAAGCATAGAGAGCTTATCCATTGTAGATTGGGTGGGAAAGGACTTGAGCGTTCTGTCAACATCCGTTTCATCACGTGAAGCTATTATATAAAAATGGATAATATAAGAGGTACTAAGAGAGGGACGTTATATTTACCTGTCATATGGTATGCACTTACATGTATGGTGATGACTGGTGGTCCTGCATTAGCGTGTCTTACAACGTTAGCTGTCCAGGATGCCATTGCCATTAGTGAATTGTATCTACGGAAATTTTTGAGAAAATATTTAGATTCATCAGTAGTTCCAGTGTATAAATGCATCACATTTGCCGGGGGTGGTTGAATGGGATCGAGAGCTATTAATCCTCCCATACAACATTTGTTGTATTGTTTTCTTGTGTTGAGTTCCTCTCGGAAGTACTTTGCTTCACAGTGAATACATGTCCTGGTCATTTTACCAAGATGATGAGGCATTGGGGAGAATTGAGGAATTTCAAGAATAGGTTGAATTACTTCCCTTTCTTGATGTTCCATGGGTTGGGGGACATGATCTTGGTGTTGTGGTGGGATTTCGTGATGCATTTCAACTTCTTGTGGTTGTACCGCTATTTCATTCTCTTCATTCTCATTTTCAAGGTTGGGTTGCAATTCCATAGCAGCAGGCAATATTTGTGGATCCTGAAATGCAATGCAATCTAAGTTAATATAATTCAATCATGTGTTTTGAAATGCACAAAACTGGAACTTGCGAAGATATGTCTATTTAGAGAGCAAAATAATTTCCTGACATGGTCCTATGGAGAATGACTGGTGTATTTCAAGCCAATTGTGATGGTAGTCTGTTTTACCTGATTATCATGTGGAATTGGAATGTGTTGTTCCAGATTGATTTCATCAGGTTGTGCTGGCCTTTCAATTTCATTATTTTCATTTTCAATATGTGTTTCGGGTTGCATCTGCATTGGCCGTATCTGTTGAAATGAACATTAAATGAAATCATTTACATTAAGTTTTTAGTTATTGGAAATTTAAATGTTATGAATATACAGTTCCCATTGATATAAATATACATGGGGACCTATAATTGTACATGTCTGAAATAGGTAAATGGAAAAGGGAGTTGTCTAACTGTAGTTAACTTGTGTTAAAAATTTTGTTTTGATAATTGATAGTTTTGATAATGTATAAATTGGAGAAGTTAATGATCCTTTTCATTTTTGGAAAGAAAAATGTATAAATCACATTTGATGTGTTTGTATTATGAGGCTAGATTTGATTTGCATTATGCAGTAAATTAGCTTTCTATTGATAATAAATTGTTGCAATTGTTAATACCACTTTAAATATAGTAGCTAAGCTTCAGATTTGGTATATGAATGTACATTACAGGGTGAGGCATTTAAACATTAATTAAAATAGGCTTTGTATAGGAACAATTCTTGTCACACTCACCCAATATTCTGAGGAATGAACTTGTTTGAAAACCTGTTTTTACAAAAGAAGAAAGATGTTTTGGATGAATTGATTATCTTGTAAACAGAAAGTTGCCATTGATACTAAGGAATGTTTAACATTGTCAACTTGTATATTATTATGTTGATAGATTGAGTGAAGAAATGAGAATAAAAGGTCATGCTGAAGTGAAGGAGTGAAATACTTACTTTATAAAAAAACTTCACTTTACTTTACTTTGTTAATAACAAAACTGGCTGGACATTAGCCGAGAAACCAGATAACAGAAACGCTAAAAAGCAGATGACAGAAACGCTAAAAAGACAGTGCATTGCGATGCAATGAAAGACAACGTTGCTTTAAAGAAGACGCTGTCGGTGTAAATAGGGATTGTTTAGAAAAGGTAAATTTCAACATTCAACTCACCAATAACAAAGTAAAACAATCTTTCTAATAATTTTTTTTTTCAATATATAGATAGTATTATTATTTTCTGCAATTTCTAACAACGTTAGATGTTGAACAAAAATGTTACATTTGCTGTAGCAAGAAAGTAAACACGCAATTGCTATTTTAAATTCGCGCCAATTTGAAAGTTTTGCGGCGTCTATTCGGCGGCATGCCTCGTTGTTGTTATTATTATTCTCATGATGATCCATTCGATTCGACAGAAAGGCAGTTGAACACAACAACAGCAAGAGCATGTACTTGGCACCGAAGAGAAAAACGGGCTTGGTCTTCGTTGATGATGGGGAGAGGTGTGGTTGTGAAGGGGAACCTCTAAGTATAAGAAGAAATAATTTGGTAGATTTTATTATGCATGATATCTAGAAATACCCCATTTCTCGGACACGTGGAGAATGAAGTACATTGATTTTTGGTGATCTGTTATATCTTCAGAAATATTGCTGCTGGTAAAAATACCAATAATAAGAGTAGGCCATGGAAGGTTGACAAAAGGTAAGAAGGTTTAATACGTTTTTTGACTTGGTGAACACATGAGGTGGAGGTAATTAATTAATGATTTGCTGTTACAATAAATTACTTACATTTATAGACTTCAGGCCACATGAAAAGAACTGAGATGAGCCAACATGCTATAAAGTATATTACATGATTTCTTCTTGTTTTTCAGGTGCCCAGACATAAAGTGAATGTTTGTGGTCATTCCTTGTGAACATTATTATTGTGAGGTGAGTTCATTTTAAGATTTGTTAATCGAAGATCATTTGTTCAAAAAGAAGGACAGTGTCTCTTTTGGAGTGATCTTTTTTGAAGAATTACAAAAGTTAGAAATAGAAGCATTACATATTAATATTAACATACTTACTATAGATACTTACATAAATATATACATCAATACATACCCTATATACTATATATAAATACTATACATAATATACATACCCTACATACATACATACATACATACATACATACATACCCTACATACCCTACATACATACCCTACATACATACATACATACATACATACCCTACATACATACCCTACAATACATACCCTACATAACATACCCTACAATACATACTCTACACTACATACCCTACAATACATAACTTACACTACATACCCTACAATACATACCCTACCATACATAACCTACAATACATACCCTACCATACATAACCTACAATACATACCCTACAATACATACCCTACAATACAAACGCTACATCTTCCCCCCTGGCAGCGCCCGCCCTGCCGCCCCCTTGAAAGCCGTTTCTGAAAGTTGATAACTTCAGTGTGAAGTTTGGAAAAAAATAGTTGCCTTCAAAAATGTAATCAATCCTGGAAAATTTAAACTCAATGTCTAATAAAAAATATATCAAACTGTAGCTAAGAAAACAGCGAATCTGATAAAAATATTAACATTTCTTAACAGTGTTGTTTTGAATTTTAAGGGAGTATTTAGTGCAGCCCAAGACAAAAGCCGTGTTAAAATTTATTCATCAGGCAATTTTCAAAACACAAAAATCTCCCTAACTTGGTCAAAATTAGTCCATTTGAACTCAAATTACACCAACACGGAGGTAATAGCTTGGCGAACATTTATCGAAAGTATTTGGGTAAAAAAACAATGTTTTGGCAGGTTTAACATTAGTTTTCGCAAATGCAAAACACTTACGTGTTGCATGAAAAATTCGTGTTTTCCAGCAAAACCCAAACTCGGCTAAAACTGTCCAAAAACAGAAGAAAATTGACAAAACAAATATAACAACACCAGATAACTTTAATTCTCGTGTAAATAAACAGTTATCGAAAGTTTAAATGGACAAAATCGGTCCAGAACGACCCAAGAAAATCAAAATTGTCTTCGTGTTTCGGTTAGGCCATCAAGCCGAAAGAAAAACGTGAGGTTAAACAAAACAAAACTCGTGCTATTTAAAGCCAAAAACAATTGAATAAAGGAAATACCTTGAAATAATTGTTCACCAATTGTTTCCACAGGTCTCGACAACAATTGACACGTCTTTACAATTCATTTCTGGCACACATTGACGTTTAAACCCGAGCAACTTGCCGCCCGTTCAACTAAAAAGACACCTGCTTCTCCCTGCTCGTTTTGCATCTCATTAACTGGGTCGGCCGAACTTTCTAGAAAGTCGCACCACAAAATTGGCCATAGCTCCCGAACCGCTTGGAGTAGAAATTAGCCACATAGTTTACTTTGATGAGCAGAATGCAGCGATCATTTCTATGCCGATTTGCACCCTTATTTGCACCCCAAAAAAAAGCCTTTATGATATAAAGCCCAGCTCCTTTGATCCCATTGTTTGGTGGAATGTTGCCATTGTTTTTTCGAACGTCGATTGTTCCGGAGACAACGACCCATTGCTTGGTCCCTCCAGGGCACGTGCGATCACATTTTATTATATAAGAGACTAGCCGGGGCGCTCGCATTCGCTCGCTTCCCGGAGGGGGGCAAGTGAAAAAAACTTAACTTGGTTGGCGCGCTTCGCGCGCTGCATTCGCTACCGCTCATGCCCATACATACATACATACATACATACATACATACATACATACATACATACATGGGCCGGGTTCGGTCGCTTCGCTCCCTCCCCGGAGCCCGTCAAGTAAACAAAGCTTAATCTGGTTGGCGCGCTTCGCGCGCTGCATTCGCTACCGCTCATGCCCATACATACATACATACATACATACATACATACATACATACATACATACATACATACATACATACATACATACATGAGCCGGGTTCGGTCGCTTCGCTCCCTCCCTGGAGCCCGTCAAGTAAACAAAGCTTAATCTGGTTGGCGCGCTTCACACGCTGCATTCGCTCCCGCTCAAGCCCATACATACATTCATACATACCCTACAATACATACCCTACATAACATACCCTACAATACATACCCTACGATACATACCCTACAATACATACCCTACATAACATACCCTACAATACATACCCTACAATACATACCTACAATACATACCCTACATAACATACCCTACTATACATACCCTACAATACATACCCTACTATAAATACCCTAAAATACATACCCACCATACATACCCTACAATACATACCCTACATAACAAGCCCTACAATACATACCCTACGATACATACCCTACAATACATACCCTACATAACATACCTTACAATACATACCCTACAATACATACCCTACGATACATACCTTACAATACACACCCTACGATACATACCTTACAATACATACCCTAAAATACATACCTTACAATACATACCCTAAAATACATACCCTAAAATACATACCCTACAATATATACCCTACTATAAATACCCTACAATACAAACCCTACAATACATACCCTACAATACATACCCTACAATACATACCCTACATACATACCCTACAATACATACCCTACAATACATACCCTACAATACATACCCTACGATACATACCCTACAATACATACCCTACAATACATACCCTACAATACATACCCTACAATACATACCCTACAATACATACCCTACAATACATACCCTACAATACACACGACGCCACATTTCTTAAGAAAGTAAAGGTGGGAGGTTGAGTCTTCCCCCCTGCCAAGCGACCGCCCCGCGCCCACGCTGCCCCCCTGAAAGCCGCTTCCGAAAGTTGCTAGCTTCAGTGTGAAGTTTGGAAAAAAAAAGTTGCCTTCAAAAATTTAATCAATCTTTGAAAATTTAAACTCAATCTGTAATAAAAAATATATCAAACTGTAGCTAAGAAAACAGCGAATCCGATAAAAATATTCACATGTCTTAACAGTGTTGTTTTGAATTTTAAGAGAGTATTTAGTGGAGTCCAACACAAAAGCCGTGAAAAAATTTCTTCATCAGCCAACTTTAAGAACACAAAAATTCCCCTAACTTGGTCAAAATTTGTCCATTTGAACTCAAATTACACCAGCATGAAGCTAATACCTTGGCAAATAAATATCGAAAGTATTTGGGTGCATATGAAAAGCTTTTCGCAATTTTAGTTTTAAATTTTTAAAGTCCAAGACATGATTTTCTTCATCAAAAATAGCCGTGAAATCAAACCCGTGCAAAAAATAGCATTTGAAACACGATTCACCAACTTTCAAATTAAATTAACGTGGCCAATTTTTGTCCTACAGAACCCACGAAAATATCAACATGAAGCGAATAGCTTTGCGAACATTTATCGAAAGTATCCGGGTCAAAAAAACAAAGTTTTGGGAGCTTAAAAATTAATTTTCGCAAATGCAAACCCACGCGTGTTGCGTCAAAATTTCGTGTTTTCCAGCAAAACCCAATCTCGGCTAAAAGTATCCAAAAACAGAGGAAAATCAACAAAAGAAAAAAAAACAAAGCCATATAACTTTAGTTCTTGTGTAAATAAATAGTTATCGAAAGTTTAAATGGAGAAAATCGGCCCAGAACGACCCGAGAAAATCAAAATTTTCTTCGTGTTTTGGTTAGGCCCTGGAGCCGAAAGGAAAACGTGAGGTTAAACAAAACAAAACTCGTGCTATTTAAAGCAAAAAACAATTGAATAAAGGAAATACCTTGAAATGATTGTCCACACATTGTCTCCACAGGTCCTGAGAACAATTGACATGTCTTTACAATTGATTTCCGGCACGTATTCACCTTTAAACCCGAGCAACTTGCCGCCCGTTTAACTACGAAAACACGTGTTTCTCCCTGCTCGTTTTGCATCTCATTAACTCCATCCGGGGAACTTTCTAGAAAGTCGGAGCACAAAATGGGGCATAACTCCGGAACCGCTGGGGTTAGAAATTAGCCAAATAGTACACTGTCATCAGCACAATGCAGCGATCATTTCTATACTGATTTGCACCCTTATTTGCACCCCAAAAAAAAGCCTTTGTGTTCACAACCAATTTCCTTTGATCCCATTGTTTTTTCCAACGTCGATTGTTCCGGAGACAATGACCCATTGTTTGGTCCCTGCGGGTCACGTGTGGAACAATCTTATTATATAAGAGACTAGCCGGGGGCGCTCGCTACACTCGCTTCCCGGAGTCCCTCAAGTAAAAAAGTTTAATGTGGTTGGCGCACTTTGTGCGCTGCATTCGCTAACGCTCATGCCCTTTCCCACCCCACGTACAGTGGTTTGGCTCTCCCTCGCTCCCCTGTCTATCTAAATTACAATTGCGATGAGAATACACGTTTTTTTATAAGGAACCTAGCTGAGGGCCTAGTTGTTTAAGTTCGTTATTTTGAGATCCTTTGACCACTTTGTAGTTGTAAATGTTCCTTAAGTTTTCTAAGTTATACATGTAGGTTTCTTTTAAAAAAGCTTGTTACTTCAAGTTGCCATTATGTTGTAATTGTTGAGGATTCAATAAGTTTCTGTGCTTGCATGTTAATTGTATGGGAAAGCTCTTTATGATATAAGACACATTGTAAGATGGTAGTACAGTTCATGTAATACAGTGTCTACATACTGAAAACGTAAGCAAGTGTCAATGATATATACAATTGGAATGTTGTTGATTTAAAAAAAAACAGAAATACTTTGTCAAGCACTTCCACAGTGAATGAATGAGGAGACACCATACACTATGAGGTTCTGGTTAAAAAGATATTTACAACGGGAAATTTATCATGCAAGACTCTCAACATTCAAGTAAGATAACAAAGACATATTTATGCACACATAGATCATTAAAATGCATTAATAATGTTTGCTTGTGTGGTAAGAGCCATCTTAGCTTGTTTTGTCCAGTATAATGAAGGATTCTATCAGTGATTGATACAATGTATGCTTCCCACTAAATTTGAAAATCTTGTGGTGTAATGGTTGTGAAATCATTGCCGTCTGTGCCTGGCACACTGAGTTTACGACAACACATCTGCCTGATAAGGAACATGATTAAGTGACAATGTGGAAGAATTAAGTACTTACTGGCTTAGAATACTGTAAGTGATTCGTTAAGAAAACATTTAGTAGTAGTCAATGTAGAGATATTATTCAGCCTTTATTTATTCAGTCTGCTTTTCAAGCAAGGTGCATTAATTGATTGATCTATTCATATGGAACAGAGAGCATCATTTGTTGAATATTATACCTGACTTGGGAAATAGTTTGAAGAGAACATTTTGAATCATTGATTGAATTTTCCATTGCCTTTGACTAAATGAATCTGTACAAAAAATTTGAAAAGAGCATTAATGAGTGTGGTAGACAAAAGATATACCCAATGCCTGTGTAATGAGGAAGGTGGTTAGTAAATAAAGTGTGGGTTTTTCCCAGGGCTTGAACTTGACTTTCACTGGTTTCCTTCATGTACGTCACAACAATTAAAGAATAAACATCTTGGATAAACACAAAGGTTCATGAGGATATCAGTGGGCTTTGGTTGTAAAACAAAGAAGGCAGCCACAAAGTCAATAAATTCGTTAGGAACTATATTCACGAAAACAAAAATCCCAGGAAGAGCAATGCACATTTCTTTTGAAAACAAAGTAGGTACTGAAAAAAACATTGGAGAATTTCCAGAATTCTGGCCTAACAAGCTATATGTAAAGCGTGAGTTGAATAGAAATGGCGCAAGGTAAGCAATTTCCACTTAACACATCAAATTCAAAGGGATGAACGTGAAAATATACATTGTTGACCTCTGATTCATAGCAGCCTAGTTGTTTCCTTTATGTCAATAAAAGTACATCACCTTTATTTTCTCTCATTTCAGTATCAAATTCGCTTATATCTAAATATCCATTGTTTCATTGTCCAAAATGAGCCTGATTTACCTTTGGTGAACAGCAAGGTAGTTGTTTCCTTTGAGCCAGGAGGGCTTTATGAGGTATAATTACATTGAGTTCAGCAACAAAATCCAACTCGATGCCATATGTTGGCAGACAGAAACTTAGACCCGACAGGCAACAATAGTGCGATGATGAGACATAACATAGATGAAAATCATACATAGACAGCACAAAGGCGTTTGAAATGAGAGACAGAAGTCTCGCCTCGTTTGAATTATATTAGCAGAAATGCATCTAATTAAAAACAAAGTCAATAAATTTTGTTATGATATTATTGAATGGAGATTTACATGGGACAAATACACAAATATATGAATATTGAATCTGTAACGATAGATAAAATATCTATCTCCTGGCTATCTACTATTGAAAACGTAAATAGCTAATTTAAAAACCTTATCATTAATGCGGAAGATCTGAAAGATATACACTACAGTACAAAAAACATGTTTTGAAAGGACGTGGATAGATATTCGTATTGTATGCGAGGTACGAATGCAAAAGGTTCAGTCATGATAGAGTTTACTATTCAAAGAAATGGTGAATTGTCAATATCAATAAAAATTGATCCATACAATCCGTAGTTCAGGTTGCAAAATTGATTGGTTAAGCGACGTCTTTAGCAAAATGACAGTACATCAATTTGGATTCTTCAATAGCACTTCACTCTCAGGAAGCATACATCTCTGCCACGGCGTGAATGTAATCTTTCAATAAGGGCGGTCGTTTGTTTTGAGGATTACGTTTGTACATAGGAAAAAAAGAATAAGATTGCCGGTTGCATTAGTTAAAAGCTCGAACACCAGCGTCAAGGAGTAACCTTTGTTCGAGTTTTCCTTGTTGGTGAAAAGTGCAATTGAAATTTGGAAGTATATAACAGTAAACACTAAAGGGGCGTCTATAGATTATAGATCAAGTTTTCATGTATTAAAAGGAGAGGGGGGGGTGTTATTGATAGTGCGATATTTTGCAAAAAGTAACTATCCTTAAGGGACAACTTGCAGTTTTCACAGAGTAAGGAAATCCACTTTCCCATAGGCAATATCGGAGAAAATGGCAACGCATAACTGTTAATAATTGGGCGCTACGCAGGATTCAGGACTGTGCCGACTGCTGTGTGTGGTGCAGTCACCCCTGGACATGTGGAGGGTGTAATGTCCAGTTGGTCTCCGCAGATCAGTGTTATCTAGAATGAGTGCATTCTAGAAAGGTGCCAGTAACGGCTGTACATCACACTTATGTGCGACGTGATCTGCGTTGACACACAATACCCGTACCCTCAAATGTGTGTATGTGCGTTTTGGTAGGCAGCCCTCTGTAGAGCAACCGTGCAGATGGTCGCTCTAAAATGAAGCCTTTACAGGACTTCTTGGAAAACAATGTTCTTTGTTTTCCTGTGTGTTTCCTCTGGGAGGAATACTTTGAGCCCGTTAAATGATGTTGCTCTTGACATGGCCACATATAACTGACCATGTGTGAACACGGGCTCAGGTAAGTACAAACCAACATACCTGAGGGATTGTCCCTGTGCCTTGTTGATTGTCAAGCAGTATGCAAGTCTGACTGGAAACTGTCGGCGTTTCATTTTGAACGGCATTTCCGTGTCCTGAGTGGAGACTGTGATCTTGGGAATCATGACCCGTTGTCCTCTGTGCTCCTTGGTAATGATCTCTGCTGTGATCACGTGACGTCGCAGATGCCGAACTATGAGTCTTGTTCCGTTGCAAAGACCTTTCTTTGGATTGAGATTCCGCAGAAGAATGATCGTTGCACCAACCTAATGCAATGAATATTATTGTGATTAATGACGCCTTTTTTTTGGTGCACCACCTTTGCAATAATAATTGAATGCCAATAGGATGAAAAATTGTAATCTTCCTACCTTGAGTTTAAGTCTGTGCAAGAGCATTCCATTCGGAGTGAGTTGGTTGAGAAATTCAATGGGGTAGGCCTCTTCCTCATCTGGATCGTCTGTGACAACACTGTCTGTGCTGTAATAAGTTCTTTCGGCTGTTTGAAGTCTGTCCAGAATTATGTCGTTGACTTGATGTGATAAGTCATTCTTTGGAGTCAGACAACAGCGTTCAGACATTGTTACAGGATCCATCATTAGGTGTGAATCTGGTGTGTTCGGCCTGGGAAAAATGAAGTTCAGCATGTCTTCTTTAGACGATGTGCATATCTGTTGTGGCAGAATTACGTTGTCCAGTGCATCGTGTGCTTCTTGCTTGTTGCCAAGTCTGAGAAGCCATTCTGAGAATTCACGGTATGAATCATCTTGAACAGCTCTCATGTTGGTGTGTAAGCGATGCTGCTGAAACTTTGTCCATAGATCAATGATCTGGTGTGATTTTAGAGTCTCTGCTACAATTCTTTCCCTTCCTGCTTTCGTGACGACAGGTAGAACTTGTCTGAAGTCACCGCCAAGTCGCATGAACTTGCCACCAAATGGTCTGTCGACATGTGTAATGTCTCGAAGCAGTCGGTCGACTGCTTGTAATGCAAGTGCGGGAATCATGGAAGCTTCATCCCATATAAAGAGAGTAGTTTCGCGCAATACCTGTGCTCTCCTGCTCTGTCTCTTGACACATCTCTTGACTCTGTCTCTTCAGCTTGAAGTGGTATAAGAATTTGAAAGGTAGAATGTGAAGTTCTACCATTTATGAGCAGCGTTGCAGCAATTCCTGACCACGCCATGCACTGAACTTTATGTCCATTTGCTTGGAGATTGTGAGCCAACGTGTTGTAAAGGAAAGTTTTCCCGGTTCCAGCCGGCCCGTCAACGAAGTGACAGTTCTGTTCGGATTGCGCGTTGATAGCATCAGTGATTCCCGTGTATATGGCTCGCTGTTCAGGGTTCAATGCGGCCAGCATTCGTTCTCCTTCCTCTCTGGCATTGCCAACATCGATGTCATCTTCCTCTGTAATAATAAGTGAAATATAATGCAATAAAATTAGAAAGAAAAGCAGGAGAATAAATGTCCAAAAATACGTAAATGCCCTTGTCTGCACGATGTTAGAATACATTATTATATTCGTACTAATACAGTACATATTTGAAAATAACACATTAGTACCTCGTTCAGGAATGACATAGTCGGCTGGAAGTTGAGGAAGGTCAGCATATTTAGGATCAATTGACCATGTACTTTCAAATTTTCGTCAATGTCATGTAGACATTGATACATGTGTTGGTCTTCAAAAGGTATGGCCATATCTGGATGATTGAGTTGATCACGTCATACAAAATCTTCACTCAATGCTTCCTTGAACATGTTGAAGAGTGCTGCGATATCAGAAGGTGTTTGAAAAAGGAGTAATGTTGCAAACAACTGTCTCAGTATTATTGGCATGTTAAAAATAACTGCCTCCTCCAAACAGCGTATGATTTCAGCATCATCTTCCAAGAGACCTAGAGCTAAAGCTGCGTCTTTGAAGGAATTGCATAGGTTTCCTTCTATCGTGCGAAGATCTTCAAACGACGTGGCACCTCGTTTGTGGAGAAGCAATAGTCTCAGTGCGAACCTTTGCTCACATGGTCGGGGGTGAACTTGATATATTCTGCCTATGACAGGCATTGTTCTCCGCTGTCTTGCTTTCCATGTTTTGATGCGCTCGTTGAAAACATAGTGTTCAGGAATTTCGTGATAGAGATATTGGCGTGCAGCCGGGTCTTGTGCATTCAATTCAAACCAAGACGTCAGTGTGGTTTTTTCATTGATGTTTTGTAATTGTTCGACCCTTCCATTATCCTGAAAGTATACGGTCTGCTGATCAGGTAGATGAACATGCAGACGTTTGATAGTGTGACTTTTCTCGTGCATGGAAAATTGGAATATTCTGTGAACAGCTTCGTGTGGTCCAATATACCGAGCGTTGATGTATTGGCGTACTTCATCCTGCTCAATATCTTGAGGTACTTGCTGCTGCTGTCCTTCCAGAATTTCCACGTGTGCCATGTCTTGCCCTTTATGGATATACTTGAAAATATATTTGACGGACTTGACAGTGCTACATATTTCGAGATTAATGTGACACTGATACTTGAGTAGAAGATAGCGATTATGTGGCACAACCCATGTATCATCTAGAAGTCGATCTTCCAGATTGACTGGGTGACGACAGCGTCGTCTGTAGAGGGGATAACCATTCGCATTGACTTGTGTTTCGGCAGTGCGATCTTTCGGAAATCGTTTCTTGCATTTGTTATTCTCCATGCAAACACATCCGGGGTTTATATCACCACATGGTCCATGTGTCATGTGCTTCAGTACTAACTTGTGATATCTTGCATCCTGTGGGTCTGGAATTTCAGCTGATATGAGTCGATCTACCTGTAGGTTTCGAGGAAAAATATCACATGTAAGCTCTACACATCAAAATGCATTGTGTATTTACTAAGCAATACAACTGATGATAATATTTCATTCTCAATAATAAATCTATAATAAATCTATCTTTTACTCTATAATAAATCATTGCTATAGATGTTACCTCTTCAGGTGTTCGTGGTCTATCAGCCTCAGAGAGGAACAGAATCATGTGAGCGTGTGGTAGTCCTCTCTTCTGAAATTCGATGACATATACATGTGCAATAGTGTGTCCGAGAATGTGCTTGTGAAGGACATCTTCCAGTAGTTCTTGTAGTTTCTGTTGAAATACTCGTGTGACGATGTCAGGCCGGTCATTCGCCTTCTGATGCGGTAGAATGTTTTCTGAAATCTCCTTCCACTTGGGATTGGCCGTCATGGTTAGGAAGATGTCAGGCTTGCCATACTTTCTTACGATGGTCATTGCATCTTGAAAGTTCTGGTACATATTTCGTTGACTGCCTGAAAAAGATGAGGGAAGTATGACAACACAACCGACATCAATATGAAGGGGTTCGTTGAGATTGTTTGCCCTGGCCATTTGATTTTCGATTTCAGCCCTTCTGTTCAGGTGATCCATCAGTCCTCGATAACTGTCAGCACGTAATTGCCGTTGATTGTGCAAAATCCAGTTGAGCTTGTTTCCTTCTATTTTGGTGTATGCATCCACCAAATATTGTTGAAAGAGAAGCGTTGCCCTGTGGATGGTGGAAGTTTGGTACGGTGGTTACGATTAGCATTTTGCTGGCCTTGTCCTTCACGTGTAGGTAGACGTTGAAGGTCCACGCTGTATCCACGATCACCCTGAAAGAACAACAATGGATAAGTTAGAGGATCCGCAACAGGATCTATGGCATTAATCTTCATAAGATTACCACGCCTTGTTCGAATTTGAAGCTCTCTATCCTCGGGATTAGGAGCACCGCCATTGCGTGTAGTGTAGACTGCTGCAATTTCTCTGGCAGTAGGATTATCATATCTTCGATCTTGTTCTGGGCGACCGGTAATAATCATCTTGAATGTGGGAATTGGCTGATCATTGGCAATGGCTTGCTGCCTTTGCTCTTCCAGTACCTCTCCCATTGTTTTAAAATGTTGAGCAAACCGATTTACTGCCATCAATTCGTTTTGCAGCAGCGCCACCATGTCTAAGTCCAAGTTTTGTTCTCTGGCTGTGTTCTGGCGTTCTTGCAGTGCTTGTTGGGTGTCCATAATGTATAATTCTGCATATTTTCGGGACCTGTCGGTTTCAGTTACCCCTGTTGAATTCAAATAAACATTGCAAATTGTACTTCGTTATATCAACTGTAATTTTCAATGCAGCAAGTGCTTTGTTATAAAAGCATCATAAAGCGCCTTCATTTTCGATTGGATAACTCTTGATATTCAGGGAAGTATACAGAGAGGTTATTCATTGTATGTTGGGTGGGAAAAACATGAGGGTTCTGTCAACATCCGTTTCATCACGTGAAGCTATTATATGAAAATGTAGCATAATATTATAAGAGATAAGAGAGGGACGTTATATTTACCTGTCATATGGTATGCGTTTCCATGTATGGTGATGACTGGTGGTCCTGCATTAGCGTGTCTTACAACGTTAGCTGTCCAGGATGCCATCGCCATTAATGAATTGTATCTACGGAAATTTTTGAGAAAATATTTAGATTCATCAGTAGTTCCAGTGTATAAATGCATGACATTTGCCAGGGGTGGTTGAATGGGATCGAGAGTTATTAATCCTCCCATACAACATTTGTTGTATTCCTTTTTTGAGTTGAGTTCCTCTCGGAAGTACTTCGCTTCACAGTGAATACATGTTCTGGTCATTTTCCCAAGATGATGAGGCATTGGGGAGAATTGAGGAATTTCAAGAATAGGTTGATTTACTTCCCTTTCTTGGTGTTCGATGGGTTGGGGGACATGATCTTGGTGTTGTGGTGGGATTTCGTCATCCATTTCAACTTCTTGTGGTTGCACCGCTATTTGATTCTCTTCATTCTCATTTTCAAGGTTGGGTTGCAATCTAAGTTAATATAATTCAATCATGTGTTTTGATATGCATAAAAGTGGAACTTGTGAAGATATGTCTATTTAGAGAGCAAAATAATTTCCTGACGTGGTCCTATGGAGAATGACTGGTGTATATTAAGCCAATTGTGATGGTAGTCTGTTTTACCTGATTATCATGTGGAATTTGAATGTGTTGTTCCACGTTGATTTCATCAGGTTGTGCTGGCCTTTCAATTTCATTATTTTCATTTTCAATATGTGTTTCGGGTTGCATCTGCATTGGCCGTATCTGTTGAAATGAACATTAAATGAAATCATTTACATTAAGTTTTTAGTTATTGGAAATTTTAATGTTATTAATATACAGTTCCCATTGATATAAATATACGTGGGGACTTATAATTGTACATGTCTGAAATAAGTAAATGGGAAAGGGAGTTGCCTAACTGTAGTTAA
This sequence comes from Sanderia malayensis, assembly GCA_013076295.1. Taxonomy (NCBI): domain Eukaryota; kingdom Metazoa; phylum Cnidaria; class Scyphozoa; order Semaeostomeae; family Pelagiidae; genus Sanderia; species Sanderia malayensis. Next base: position 2,889,357 of record RQOL01000374.1, on the reverse strand, counting down.
CTTGTGTTAACAATTTTGTTTTACCTCATTGTGATTTTGAGCTTGAACTACATTAAGCATCTCCACATTTGCCGTTTCTATTGCTACCGGACCTTCATGATTACGAATCAGAAGGGGTGGTTGCAACTGCATAACCATCGGGTGTACCTGCGGATGGAAAAATATTGATAATGTGGTTGATATAATAACTGATTTAATTTTGATCACATACCATCCCATTTTTTTTATAAGCAACTGCTTTATAAGCAAGGCACTACTCGGCAAGGCAAAAAGTTAAGCAATTTTAGTACTGGATTGAAGACTGCTAAGCAATTTGAAAAATTGTATTAACAGCACTTGACAGGAAATGTGAACTGACACCATCTTATTACAGGAAGAACCTTTTTCTAATCTTTTTTCAAAAAACACGAACAAAAAGTTCAGCAATTGCTAAGCAATTTTGAGTACTCAAATTGGCCTTCCAGCTAAGCAATTTTTAGTACCGAGCCCGAGTTGAAATTGCTGATAAAAAAAATGTGTGTATGCATAAAGAATGTCTCTTTTATAGATGAGAAAAGCCGAAAAGGGCTGAGGTTAATCAGAGGGTGCTGGTTATTTGCCCATTTTAATTGTGCTCTTCCAGTTTTTCATATGCTTCCACGCCTTTGTGCGAGAGCATCCATCGGATGGTTCTCTCCTTTTCATTTACCTCCGATATTTGTTGCAGATTTTAAATCACATTAGCTGTTCTGAATGTTTTTCCAGGCTGATAAATCCATGGCAGCACTGGCCAGTTTCAGCTGTAAAGATTGGAAATCCTTTGCTCGCAGTGTTTCAGAAGTTGATTGTCAACATATAGAACAATGCCAAGCTTTCATTTCTTGCCAAGACGAATTCTATTTAAGAAATATGCCAGGCTTGCTAGATGTCACCGACCAAAAGTAACCTACTTTGCACTTATAAGCATAAGCATGTTCTTCTATTTATCATAACTTACTTGATTTGATGTGATGGCCTTCAAAAGTTGACTAGTGGTGATGAGATCCTTTTATCGCTTTGCTAAAATGTAAAATACAAGCACCATTAGCTACCAACCACTGTCGTTTATTATATGGGCTTTCACAGTATTGTAATTGCAATTACTCTTTACTCAGGCATTCGAAAAGAGGCATCCTCCCAAGTGGGATGGTTGTAGGCACAGCTGCCTCATTCGAGGGGAGCTTCTATGAAGCTGTTTCCAGATTGCTGTTTGGAAGCGAAGCAACATCTGTAATTTTGTGACTGCTGTCCATAGTTGAAGCTGTGAACCACACTAATCACTACGTAAATGAGGTAATAGTAAACCAGTAGTATACTATGGTTGATTATTCTATTCTATTTCAATTGAAACTACAATTTTTTAAATTTAAAAAACAACTGTTTACAGAGCAAAGGAGGTAAGATTTTGAAGATCTCTTCCGGACATTTGTCTAAGTAAAAGTGTATGCCAACGGGTTCACTCAACGTGCACCATATTTCAAGAGAGTGATGTGCCCCTGGCAATTGTGTTAGTGCTACTTTGTCAATTGACAGATTTTTCACTACTGCGAAGTTTGTTTAAGTTCCCTTGTGGGCTGGGATGCAAGGTCATGTCATGCAAGTGATGCATGGAATAATCTGAATCACATATATGATTTCCTTTCACAGTACCGCGAACGCTGTATTACTGTTGACGCAGTCAACAGGGTGATTTTTGCTTTTTCAACATCGAAAGTCTTCCATTCTCGACCCAGAACTCGAAAAACCAGTGCAACAGAAATCTTGCGCTTTGCAATTGAAAGTGAGATCCTGGCAATGGCAAAAGAGGACTGTCCTTCTGGTATATAAATGTTCAATACATTTATAGAAATATAAATGCTCAATAAGTTACTGTCCGATCAGGTTGACATTTCCATTTGAAATACAATTGAATTAAATTCACTCTATAGTAATTGAAGCTGCACTAATGTTATTGATATTCTGTTGTAGTAATATTTTCTTATAAGCAATAGTTGGCCAATGAGAGCAGGGCCAGTTTCATAAGACGTCAATTAAAAACTTTGGAGATCGCAGCTGCCTAGTTTCTTTCTTTTCAGGACTTCTGCAAGTTTGTTTTTTGGCAACTGTTCTTTTGCGAGGCATTAACATATACTCGCCATCCAATGAAGAATTGACCGGCTTCATGTGTCCTTGCTCGTGCTGTGATTCAAAGTATGACCCAATCAACATCCTGCTCGAGAACTCCTCAGAGATGTTTTATCCAAATACATTCACTCCTCTTTTCTGGAAAACAGATACTTTTTGACCGAGTGTCTTCGATTAGGTAGTAATCGATATTTTAGGGAACATTAATCAGTGAGAAAAAGATCTCAACATCTCTGTCCTGTTAAGTATTTTCTGGTTTCTGCTGGTATGAAATTTTCATTTATTTGAAGCCCAGGGGCAGCGCGCAGCTCTATAAAATTACTATTAGTTTTTGCTTGCTTCGCTCGCAAAAAGCCAACGAGGGTGGAAAACGTTACATAGCCCAGGAAAATCAACTGCCTTTCCCTCATACTTTTGGTCAAAGTATTTCAATGACATTCTACAAATTAAACAGCTGCCACAATAAAAATGTTTCAATGATAAAATTGTTTAACTTGTTTAAGTATAAAAAATTTCCTGCCCCTCCCGAAACCCAATCAAAATTGACTAAATGTGGTTACAAAAAAGTTTTTCTCCTGGCGTTTTGCATCTGATGGGTGCCGGTGCGGCCATTTCCTTTTTTACAACCGTTTGCAGCCCACTTAATGCCGTAGCCCTACTATTGATTTCTGAAAACTAATAGTAAGGCCGCTTCTTTCAGCTCCGGTGACTCAAAAACATAAAAAAATGCCTGTAGTTTTGCAATAAATTTACCCTGCTCTGACAAAAGAAACAACACTTTTGAAAGATTCAATTTAACTCTATCGGAGACCACTTCATTCATTTTGAAGCGACCTTTTTTTTCACCAATTTTTCACTCGAATTGTCACAGTGAGGTCTGACTTGAAATTGCTGCTATTGGATTCTCAAAACGAATAGTGAAGTTGTTTTGCAATCCTACGACACAATAGTTGCAACGTCACCAACAATGGGCCGGATGACGATATGTTCAATTGTTTTCCTTCATATGCTATAAGACCTGTCATTTGACATTTTGCTTGCTGCCGTTTGGTACCTTTTTCAAATTGTTTTTCCCAAAAATAATTAGAAAGAATTATGGGAAAAACTACTATTAGACTAATAACATTAATAGTGCTCCCTGCCGCCACTGTTGAAGCCCCAAGATCACCTACATTGCCACTGCCACAGAAAAGACTTGAAAAGCTGTGCGCTGCAAAAGAGTACCTTGGTTGCCATGCCAAGGAACAAGAGCTTGAGACTTGGGTCACCTGCAGAGGTGTCACCTACTGTACCACGCTGCTTGTAGTGGACTTGGTGGGAATGAAAGGGAATTTTTATGCTGTGTCTCTTCGGAGGAAGGGCATGGGCTAATGGGGAATCCTTGCTCCTATTTAATGGACAAATTATTCCCGGAAAGAAACTGGTAGGATTCTCGTTCATAAATTTGTCCTTCCTTGTTTGAATATTGATAGCTCTTTATTGTAACCATTCTATACCTACTTTGCTCATTTTGCAATACTTGCGATGTTTACGGTTTCATCCATATCATACCTTCCAGTGGTATACATCTGCCGTCTGATGTATGAGACTTTCACAATTGTATAGAGACAATCATCTATTTCATTTTGTTATAGTATTTTAAAATGGCCGCCACCTGTCATGAAGCCGAAAGCCTCAGAGGGAACAGTGATTTTGTCCATGTTTGATTTGTACACTGTATATTCAGATGGCATAACTTCATCTATAGTAAATTTTTGGTTAAGGTAAGATGTTTAAGTCCTATGCCTTATGCTCTATGCCCTATTCCGCTTATTCAGCTTGAGTACATGATCAGTTTGAAGGGTGCGTCGAGTGGATGGAAAGATTTTTCCCTATTTTCTGTAACTAATGTTTGAAACGTGGATAAAACCTGAAACCCAATCATATTATCAATATTTCTATTATGTAAATGGTACTTATCAGTTATTCATTTACAGTTTCTTACAGAATTCTGACTTGAGAAATGAAAATGCTCTTGTAGCATCAACGGAATATCTATGCATCACAGAACATGTCAAAAAAACGACTCAGAAATGTGTTCCCTTCTGACCAAGTCAGTGGATATGACCTATTAATCTTCCCGTGTGTAATAAGGTAACATATGTCAATGTTTTGCATTTCGTAAGAAATGTCTCCTTTTGCTCACTTCTAATGGAGTCCTACTTTCTTCTGTCGCTTGCGACAATTATTTCAATTATTTCCGAGAAAGAAATTGTCAGCAATGTTCGTGCATTTCTTTGCAAGGGAAATAGACCAAGATTACATTGCTTCAAGGTAAGCTTCAAGGAACATTCAAAGTTATCATTACTCTTGTTTTTGTTTCAGTGAGTTGTGGCACTGGGTGGCCTTCATATTTTCAAGAGCTCAAAAATGGTAAGTTCTTCTCACATAATAGTTACTTACGACTGGTTTCGATAGGTTTTTACCCTCATCTTTGATATTCGTTTTCTGGGTTGCTAAGGTTCGCATGCATGAATTTCGTAGATAGCTACTGTTTTGCTTATTAACGTTACTTGCTTCTAGATGCATTCCAGGCCGAGTTGTCAAACCTTTAGTCAAACGCTATATGCAATTTTTCCACTTTTTGTTTCAACAATGTATTCACATCATTACATTATTCTGCTGCTTGTTGTAATCGAGTCTTTGATGTAATGGAGCTAATTTGAGCTAATTATACTTTATAATCTCCATAACCTATACATAGAAACTTTTCTTCACTCGCAGGATGTGTGTGCTTGATTCCCTCGGGCAAGGCGAGGAGCTCAGTGGCAGTCTCAAGTTGTTTGAAAGTGCTGTCAATGCATTAGAGGAATTGGAGGGAACACCTAGAACAAGCTTCCGTTACATGGCAGTTGATGCATGTAATCGTTATTTCGTAGTGTTTTAGAACTTTATTGAAAATGATCTCTGTTGCCTTCTCATCTCTTGATGAATTCTACATATGTTTGTGTTTTATGATGTGCGATGTGTTGGCTTCTAGGGCTACTATAACTGACACTATTTTTTGAATTCTACCATTTGCATTCATTTATTATATGGAGTTACAGGCAGGATGAATCTCCTCAAACCGGTAACGGTGAAATTGGATTAGCTTTTGTCAGAAAAAACCATGTTTTTCAGACCCGTACTGCTAGCAGACAAGCCTGCATGTCTATTACTTAACACACCCATGCCATATTTTAGGGCAGCTCGTTGCTTTCCGGTCCATACATCAAACTGTTGTCCGAATATTTTCCATTACTTAGCTACTTACTTTTCCACATAGCTACGAGATAGCTTGTTTTCTCGGAATGTAATCTTCTATTAACTAACTGCTATTGCATGTTTGGAACATCGACTACGTAAATACAACAGATGCGTCAGATCATTACCAGATAAATGTTGCTTTGTTACTACTCATTTTTATTAGTTTGGCTGGAATCCTGTGCTATATTAATTTCAAAATTACTTTTTAGGCACCAAAACAGACCAACAACATTGACTGTGGCCCAATGATACTGTTATTTGCGGAGGCATTAGTTCGAGAAGTGTGGAAATTTCATTATCTTTGATTGCACGATTTTGTCTTACGAAACTCACTTGTTACTTGGCTAGTGCCTTCGGATTATCTAAATAATTACCTCCTTAAACCCATTATTCTCTCGGTATTTCCTTTTCATCTTCTTCCATCTTTTCTTTCATAGAACTTTGAAATGGAAAATGGAATAATCGTGCTTAACAAAGATCTGAAAACGGCGAATGGTTTAAGAAGAAGAATCATTTATCAATTATACTCTTTAAAGCGAGAACAATCAGGCAAAAGATAAGAGAGAGCTTTTGTAATTAATATAGTTTAATTAATAAGTACTTAATTAATAAGTAGATTCATAGATCAGCAATTAATAGATAAGTAGATTCATGTAAAGCCTGGTCTACATTGGGCCCTCGGAGTTGTTAGAATCATTGGCACAAACTAACCCAAGCAACTAAATGTGAAATATCAAAACACTCCTGTCAACGACTGGATGAAAGGGATAGAACTAGTTTTTTCCAGTTATCCCATTTTGAGGTTATTCAGCCATCTAGGCCTCCAATGATTGCAATGACTTGATGTTAATCAATTTTATCATTGTAATTAAATCTATACAATTACAATGAAAGCAACAAGTCCCTTACAGTAATTGAATCCTAGCCACAAGTATCAACCATGACCATAAAAAACGTCAATTTTCTTTAAGTAGAGCAACTATTCAAGTTGCGATTTGATTCTCCTTTGGTTTTTATATTTTTAATTCGGAGTATCCAACTATTACGAAGTTGGTATTTGTTAGGATGCAACTTTTTACCTTTGCAATTATGTTATTTTACATCTTTACATTAAATTTTCAATGTACCACACAGTCATTGCTGGGAAGCAGAGCATGTAAACACCCCATCTGATGGATAACGTCAACCTCTAATTGGGTGTATTTTTAAACTAAGTACTTAGTTCTGAATAATGTTACGTTTTCAGTTGCAGTTCGTCTAGTTTGATATCTTTAGGCTGGCATTTTTAATATTTTCTACGTTTGGTGAATCATTGTAAAGCCTGAATTGAAAGCTGTGACAATCTATGGGTGTGCATGGAATATCACCACAGGTCAACGAGTTAGAACACAAGGCAATACCAATAACATGCTTTATTATGCAAAAACTAAAACAAATGTATTGCTTCTTCAGAGAATAGTCACGGGGTGTTCAAACGGAACGCCAAAAGCTTTGGCAAACAGAAAAACAAAGGAAACTGCCGTTTTTATTCGTAAATGGCAACGGACCATACTAATTAACTAAATGGCAACGAAAAAATTATTTGTTCTGAAAAAATGATTCAATTCTGGTTTGCTTTCGGCCATTTTCTCGCTTTTCAGCAGCAAGTTCGTGCAACTGCAAAAGCATAGTTGTGTTAACAGCTGTTGCTTCTGATTGAAATCTGACCCAAGTAAGGCAAGTCTCAAAAGCATCCATGGCCATTTGATTTGTTACAGGACACTCCGGCTCAACCATTTCAATTTCATCATCATCTTCGTCTTCCATTGCAGCATCATCTGGTCTGGAGACATATCCAATGATTCTTTCATCATCGAGGTGCTCATACCCAGGGCCGTCATTTTCAAACCAGTGATGTCCTTTTCTGAAGCATCAACATCGACCTCAGTCAAAAGTTCCATTAGTTCTTCTGACATATCAGGCACCCCGTCATTGACATCAGGAACAGGAAAAGGGATTATTTTTCTCCAAGATTTTCTGATGGTGTTTGATGTAATTTGATCCCAGGCAATGGAAAAGCGATTGATGACATCCAACATGTTAATTTTTTTAAGGAACGTGATCATTTCGTTTGACTCGTGATCATTTCTTTTGAAATAAGGTCACGAAGCAGGTTTTTGCAATAAACTCGCCTCATACTCTCCAAAACGCATTGATCCATTGGCTGGATCAAAGCCGTCACATTCGGGGGAAAAAAACGAGCTGTAATTTTCCCATCCTTTGAAATCAAATCTTCGGTTCCTGGGTGGGCTGCGCAGTTGTCCAGAAACAGAATAGCTTTTTCTTCCGGTCCCATGTCTGACAATTTTGCTCTCACAAATGGCACAAATTGTTTATGGAACCACCAAGAAAAGATGTCAGTGTCCACCGAGGCATTCGGTTGATGGCAATAAATCACTGGCAGCGTGGACTGATTTATCCCTTTGAAACATCTGGGATTTTTTGCTTTGCCAATGAACAGTAACGGCACCTTAATGTCTCCAGTGGCATTCGCACAGGCATTTACTGTAATTCGATCTTTGGCTTTTTTCATGCCATCTGCTTTTTTTTCTATGCACGCTACCAAAGTTTTTGTAGGCAGTAAACGATAGCACAAGTAACTTTCATCGCAATTGAAGATTTGAGGGAGCAGGTATCCATCTATCAATTCTGGAAACTCTTGTCCGCTGCAGATTTGTCAGCACTCAATTTCTCGCCAGCGATTGTAGAGTTGAGTTTTATAAAATGTAGATAAAATGTAAAAAAAAAGTTCAAAAATTATAATGTAAAAAGGGTTCAAAGTTCAGGATTCATGTTTGCGTACTACATCTGTCATTAGGGATTGTTTGTTTATTGTCATTAGGGATTGTTTGTTTACTACATCTGTCATTGTCATACCCACCTAGTTTCCACTCCCATAGGTATCCACTCCTTTATATATATTCCTTCATCATCAGTTTTTCACAATTAATTTCATGTATTCAAAGTTCACAGTCACACTTCAGTTCTTCACAGTTTATTGCAATGGCCTAGCTGGTACGTTATGTTTGTTGGTTTTTACTTACTTGTTAATACTTGTTAATTAATTTTGTACTAATGCAAATTTGTTGGTATTTATTTAGTTTGAACTTTCAATATCAATTTATGTTACAAACACAAGACCATTCAATTTCTCGTGTGACGGCCTAACATTCAAACGGTGCCATTTCCAATTGCTAATCATTTTCATTTCAAATCAAACTGGAAATCTCACGTTCAAGACGTAATCAACATGGAATTGATTATCAACTGCTCAATTCAACTGGGCAAAGATTCGCTTACGAACATGACCGGCTGAATATATCAGAACAGTTACAAAACCTCACTATTCATGAAGAAATGCCGCCGAATACATCTGCTACGGAAGTTGAAACACTTCTTCTTCTTCAAGAAATTGAAGATGTAATTGACGAAAGTCCCATGGACTTTGTTAGTATCGAGGAAGTCGTATTAAAACTTCAGGAGCAACGTATGTCACTTCGACGTTACGACATTTTGTTGAACGCGGAGACCTCAGATTCTGATCTACCAGCCAAAATCACTGATATGTTGATAAAAATAAAAGAGTACATCAAATATTCCAAAGATCGAAAACAAAAATTGAATTTGCTTCAGACGAAACAATTGCATGAAGAAGCTTTTCCTAGAAAACGCTCTACGTTGTTTGTCATCACTGATCTTCGACGTATAATTACAGATTTGATCAATGACTGCCGCATTGTTCTGGAGAAATTAACTGATATTGAACTGCTCCAATTAAAATCTGAGTTACCCATAAAATGTGAGCTTATGAATAAAGCTGCCAAAAAGTACGAGCTTACATTGCAAACCCCACTCAGCGACGCTGACTGTTAACTGAGGTAAAGGATATTGGCGAACAGTATGAACTCATGACGAAAACTAAACCAAATAACTGCCTTCGAAAATGTTTCTCGTCCCAAAAGCGCTGACAGTCTTGCCAACGCTCTAAGCAAGATTGTTAATATGATGAAAGAAGTAATGTTATTAGCCGAAACGCATAAGATTGAAGAATATTTGCATTTTGGTGATGGTATTCAACGTATCTATGCACATCTTGGAGATTCTCTTTTGTCAAAATGGTTGTCCAACACTGACGAGACCAACTCACCAAAGGATATATGGCTGAAATTTGTTGAATTTCTCGAAAAGGAACAGAGACTTCAACAACAGAAGCTCATCATTCTTAATTCAAACGTAAACTCCAAAGGAAAACCACCTGACCATTCTCACAACAAAGACAAGGAGCAAGGATTCATTGTATCGTTGATGACACCAATATGCTCAATATGCCAAGCACCTGATGGTACATCAGATCGCACATCATCATCTGGACCAAATGGTAGCAGGATTATTCAATATCATACATATAAGAAGTTTGTTGATCTCACTCCAGCTAATCGTCTATCATTATTGAAAGAAAGGGGATTTTGTTTTCAATATCTCTACCCAGGAGCCGATACGTCATCTAGCAAACATAAAGAAGGACGTTGCCAACGTGATTTCATTTGTAAGCATGAATGCCATGAGAGATATTCAACACGCAAACATGTTCTTGTGTGCGAGGAACATAGGACGATCAATCCAACAAGGACCTCCTTGAAAAGTATAAACAACAATTTGTTAGAAGTTCCAGCCTACCATTATTTGCTCGCAACATCAGTCTTTTGTTCGTAAATCGATGCTGTGAGTCAAGTCAATCAGATCGTGACGAAAATACATCACATCATGGAATCTTTCTTCTACGATCCATCATCGTCAACAATCATCCATACACAATCTTCTTCGACAATGGATGTAGTGATTTTATCGTCAATTGTTCTGCTGTGAAGTCACTTGGATCAAATGCAAGACAGAATTCGTCACAATCTATTCAAATCAACGGTGTGGGTAATGCAATCACTCAGTCTTCTCACAGTACCTACAACGTAAAGATTCCACTATTCAACGGTCAGATGGCTTTGTTATCAGGCACCTGTTTGGACGATATCACTGGTATATTTCCACAGTATCCATTAGACGAACCTTTCAAAGATATTCAAGATTCGTACAAAGTCTCCGGCAAAGATCCAAAGATGCTTCCAAAACCTTCGACGATTGTAGGTGGTGAAGTTCACTTCATGATCGGGGTAAAATATCTTCAATATCATCCAAGACTCATCCATCAATTGCACTCCGGATTAGCAGTATATGAATCACCATTTGTCAATGCAAACGGAGGAAGAGGAGTTATTGGTGGACCGCATCATGTATTTACTCGTATTCATCAAAGTTTCTTCTCGGATTCAGAATTAAAGTCATCCTTCAGCGATCAATACAAACTTTTCAAAATGGGCGTTAAAGTAAACCCAGATTTGTCATTTCCTGTGTTGTCAACGAAACCACAAAAACAATTTGAGATGCAGAAAACATTGGATCTGAAATAACGTATAGATGCGTCAAATGCAGAGGCTGCAACGATTGTAAAAATTCGACCAAAATAGAGGCTATTAGTATCGAAAAGGAAATGGAGCAGAGCATCATCAACTCTTCAGTCACCATTGATGTCAAAAAGCAAGTCATTGCTGCTTATCTTCCATTTATCGACAATCCAGCACTCAAGCTATCTCCGAACAAAGCAATCGCAATCAAAACCTATCATCAACAATTGAGGAAGTTAGACAAGAACCCGAGCGACAAAGCTGACATCATTGCGTCAGATGCGAAACTTCAACAGCTTGGTTTTGTCGACTTAGTCCATAATCTTTCCGAGGAAACCCAATTATCACTTCAGAACAATGTAATTCAGAATTTCATTCCTTGGAGGGCAGTATGGAAAGTGACCTCTCTTAGCACGCTGTGTCATGTCATCTTTGATGCTTCTCTACCAACACCTTCAGGTTACAGTCTTAACGATATATTGGCAAAAGGAAGCAACAACTTGAATAAATTACAAGAAGTTCTCATACGTTGGTCGATCCACAAAATTGGTATCCACACAGACATTCGAAAGATGTACAACACAATACGATTGAATCAAAAACATTGGTGCTACCAAAGATACATTTGGAAGAATGAACTCGACTCATCAAACAAAGGTGCTACATCCTCACTCCAGACGAAGTTTCTGCTGCTGAGAATTATTACTTCAAGAAAGGGTCAAAAGAAGTTATTCATTTCTTACCAAAAACCAAATACGACAAAATCTCGAGCGAAAAGAAGGGTATTCTATTGTACACTGGACGAATCCTGCCCAGCAATGAGGTATCAGTCATAGGCGAGTTCACAGAAGTCATGAAGGACTTGTCACAAAGCACGTTCTGTGTAACGATACTTGAAAGGTTTTCACCTATTGCTTACAGCATTTCCTTGGACGTTCATTGGAACCATGTGACCGTCAAGCATTCAGGTATCGAAACAACTCATCGCTATGTACTAAAGAGAGTTCATGTTATTGAAGGGAGAATGATAATGAAGCATATTCGTAACAATTGTGACAGATGTCGTTATCTTGCTAAGTGTACCGCCAAAATGGCTATGGGACCGGTATCACCGTTTAATTTGACTATAGCTCCAGCATTTTATTGTACACAATTGGACATATCGGGGCCATATCAGTTGTTCTCACCCCATCACAAGCGTACAACGGTCAAGATATGGCTCATAGTCTTTTGCTGTTGTGCTACTTCAGCCGTAAAAATCAAAGTCATGGATGATTACACAGCAACATCATTCGTTGAAGCATTTACAAGATTTTCAAATGATCATGGTTATCCAAAACGTTTGCTATGCGATGAAGGTGGTCAACTTGTAAAGGGCTGCAAGGAAATGTATTTCGATTATCTCGATATCAAGTCAAGGCTGATGAAAACTGCTCGTGTCAAATTTGATGTATGTCCTGTACAGGGGCACAACATGCACGGAGAAGTTGAGAGGAAAATCAGAGAAATGAATTCATCTATCAAGAAGAACCTTCAGCAGCACCATTTGTCGTTATTGCAATGGAAAACTCTCGTCTCAAGTATTGGAAATCAAATCAATAATCTTCCATTGGCTGTTGGAGATGTTTCAGGAGATTTTGAGTGTCTTATGTATTTGAGTGTTTTAATCTTTTGTGATCACCCAACGAAAATACTCAAGGAAAATGAAAAGTGTTTAACACATGGTTTGAAGTTTGGCTTCTTGTACATGTTCCCAAGCTAATGAAACAGTCAAAATGGTTCGAATCCGACTCAATAACTGTTGGAGATGTCATATTATTTACAAAACAAGAATCTTTGTTGTTGAATCTTTATACATATGGCATTGTTAAAGAACTTGAATATGGTGTCGGCCTTAAGATAAGCTGCCTCGCAAAGCGAAAATGATGTATCAAAACAAAAATGAAAGTGTAAAAGAGAAACATACAGATCAGTTCAAAAACTTGTTGTTATACATCCAGTCAATGACTGTGATTTCATGACAGAACTTGGTATGATGGCTAAAGCGATTGACTTAAACTCATCCAAATAATTTTTTTCCTTTTGGTGGCAAATGTAGAGTTGAGTTTTATAAAATGTAGATAAAATGTAAAAAAAAGTTCAAAATTTATAATGTAAAAAGGGTTCAAAGTTCAGGATTCATGTTTGCTTACTACATCTGTCATTAGGGATTGTTTGTTTATTGTCATTAGGGATTCTTTGTTTACTACATCTGTCATTGTCATACCCACCTAGTTTCCACTCCCATAGGTATCCACTCCTATATATATATTCATTCATCATCAGTTTTTCACAATTAATTTCATCTATTCAAAGTTCACAGTCACAGTTCAGTTCTTCACAGTTTATTGCAATGGCCTAGCTGGTACGTTATGTTTGTTGGTTTTTACTTACTTGTTAATGCTTGTTAATTAATTTTGTACTAATGCAAATTTGTTTGTATTTATTTAGTTTGAATTTTCAATATCAATTTATGTTACAAACACAAGACCATTCAATTTCTCGTGTGACGGCCTAAGAGCGATAGCCAGGATTCGAATGCTGAAACGATCTTCTTCCAGGCACTATAGAAGCCTTTAATGTTATCTTGTTTTTTTTCAGTTCGTTTGGCCAATGCTTATCCAGATAAAGAATTCAATGATTTAGTGTTTTCCTCGCAGCTTCGCGATATCGTGGATGAATTTTCCTAGTATGCCGAGACGAAATCTGCTTTGAATAACACAATGGCATACTGGATGATTTACATCAAAATGGTTGAACTTCTTATGTTGTTCATTCGTGCTACACGTGAAAACAATTGGGAGTTACACCAGTCAGCTGTCCGATCGATGTTGCCTTGGTTTTTTGCAATGGATCAAGTAAACTATGGAAGATATGGCGTGTATTGGCTGGAAATGACATCTTTGGATATCACCCATCCGGGTATTTTAGTGAGAAGTAAGAAGTACAATTACAAGTACAAGTAATTTGATAATACTGACAAGTACGTGTTGAAAATTAGCGATGACAGTATTTTTATTATTTCTAAGTGTGATTTGTGGAATCTTAGAATATTGGACGTGCCAGCAACAAACTCGATATGGATTTTCTGCGACTCCTTGTGACCAAGCGATGGAGCAGACTTTTAATCCTGATTCCAAAACAAAAGGTGGCATTGTCAGGTTCATACTTAACCGTTCAGCTGTTCAACGATGGATCTTAGCCCAATCAGAGCGAGGAGCGATGACCAGACAATGCTATGCATTAGCTGGATTTTCTGAGGAGAAAAGGTACTAATCAATTTTTTAACTTAAACTCTTTCTTTCCTTATTTCTTTCTTTCTTTCTTACTTTTAAGTTTAATGATAAATGGATATCGTTGCATCTATCAAGAGATTTTTATTGGCTCTCTCTTCGTTTTATTTTAAAGATCACGAAAGGATCTTGATGTTCGTCAAATGAAACATCACAACTCTGAAGTTCATGCTGTAATTATTACGGTAGAAAATATGAAGAATCCTTTTGACGACAATTTGAAAGATCTTGTAAATATTGTTACTGGAGAAATCGCGAAACCTTCTGTTAAGAACAACCTGTTACAGTCAAGTCAGATTGGTGAAAAAAATTCGACGAATTTGTTACCACAAAAGTCAACATCCCAAGCCCTGACATTTTTTCTACGATTCCGAGAGCCAACATAAAAACGTTCGCAAAAGATAAATCAAGCAGTCAAGCTAAAACGAAGCAAGGAAAGATGGTGGAACTGAGAAACGATTCAAAATTCATTTCACGTCTATTAGCCATTGGCCAGTCCCGTGAAATTGACATGAAAAATGTTATGACGCATAGCTTGAGAAAATTCCCTTCACCAATCGCAACGGCAAATGGTGGTCTTGTGAAAACGCCCAAGTGCAAGCTGCAGCACGAATTGACTAGCTGGACAGAAGACTGCACTATTGCATCAACCTCAGGAAATGGGGCCATGTTGCTTGATGGAATGGCTATGCTGCAAACTTTAAAAAATACGCCATCAACATTTGGAGGCCTGGCTGAAAGTGTTCTTGCTACTATACTTTCTGCTGGTCAGCTTGCTCACGCAAAAAGAATCAATTTTATCTAAGAAAACCTTGAAAGGTAATTAATCAGAGTTCAGAAAAATTGCTAATGTTTTTTAACAAGCGCTTACAAGAGGTTAAAAATTTATCTTGCTTGTTTCTGCATACATCTCCCTGACTCTGAAGAAAATTCTGACTTGTCAAAATCGTTCATTCAACGTCAATCATTTTTGGTTTTAACATAGAACCAGTCTCGATTATCAGAACACAACCGCCTTAGATATACTTTGCCCATTGTTATTCCATTCTTTTGAAATTGCTGCACAATGAATTTAAGTGCTATTGGAATACTTTTACTTGAGTGCAATAGTCCTTTTGATTATCGTTTAGAGAAAAGAGATCGCTATCTGGTGTAACACGTATTCGGATCAGCAATGCGAATCAGAAAGTTCCTCGTCAATTTAAGAAGTTTTTGTCTCTTGGAGAAAACAAGGAAGCCTTAATTGAATTCATTTTCCAGCATCTATCAACGGTAGACTTCTGCTAAAGAGAAGAGGCGGATACAAGATTGATCCTTCATGCTAAACATGCATCTTCCGTTTACGAAACAGTTAGAATTCGCAGCCCTGACACTTATGTTTTCATCCTAATACTGGCACACAAGGTTCATATAAATGCTTGCTTGTATTTCGGCACTGGATCTGGAAACAATCGAAAGATAATCGATGTTGATGCTGTGCACAAGCAGTTAGGATCTCGTTTTTTTGCTGCACTAATTGGTTTTCATACTTTTACAGGTGGGGTTATTATTATTGCTATGTTAAAGGCCAATGTAATTGTTTGCTGCATATTATTTTCTAATATCGCTATTAAATTTTATGTCTTTTTGACTGCAGGATGTGATAGCACCAGCGCTTTTCATGGGAAAGGAAAGGTTTCATTGTTAAAAGTTCTGGAAGAATTTCCAGAATTTTATGATACATTGGCAAGACTTGGTTTGAGCTTCCATATGGATTCATCCACGAAAAGGGAGCTTGAAACCTTTGTTTGCAGAATATATAACCAGTATCACGTGGACAAGGTTGAAGATGCCCATTACAATATCTTCAGATTGGGGAAATACGATAGTGACAAAATGCCGTGCACTAAGGACACTCTCAAGAAGCATATGCGAAGCTAACTGTCAAGCCGCAATTTGGCAAATGGCTTTGATCAATGAAATTGAGTTACCAGAAATAACGGATCACGGTTAGCCAGTTGGTAATACGGGAGTGGAAATGGATTGGATGGACATGCCCCCAGCTCCAGACGGCATTCTAGAAAACATCACATTCTCATGCACAAAAGGTTGTGTATCCAATAAATGCAGCTGCTTCAAAGCAAATATCTGTTGCAGGAGCTTATGCAAATGCTTATGCTTATGCTTATTGTAGGGTTTGTTGTCCCTCTCATTCGCGCAATTTCTACTGAAGATGCTAAGCATGCTGCCTATGCTGATGATTTAAGTTGTGGTGGAAAACTAGCGTCTCTTCTTCAATGGTGGCAGAAGCTGGTTTCTGCTGGCCCAAGAATTGGCTACTTCCCGAAACCGACCAAGTCTTGGCTAATAGTTAAGCCTGACAAATATGATTTTGCTAAATCGGTATTCAAGGATACTAACATTAACGTCACAATGGAAGGTAAACAACATCTTGGTGCAGTCATCGGTAGCCTCGAGTTCAAGAACACTTATGTATCCGATTTAGTTGATTCTTGGGTTAAGCAGATTCTCATTCTCTCTGATATCGCAAAGTTCTACCCACAGTCAGCCTACTGCGCGTTTACGGCAGGATTCAGACACAAGTTCAACTATGTGATTCGTACCATCGATAACATTGAATATCCCCTTGAGCCAGTTGAAAACGCAATCAGAAACAAACTGATTCCATTGCTATGTGAAGGTCGATCTTGCAATGACTTGGAACGCGATCTATTATCACTTCCAGTTAAAATGGGTGGCTTGGGAATAATAAATGTTACAAAGATCTCAAGCATTGAATACGAAACATCAAAGCGTTATACTGAATCGCTCGTCAACAAAATCGCCAATCAGAATGACACTGAGAAGGTTATGATAAACCATCAACCTCGAAATGCTGTTTTGACCAAATCTTCTTATGAATCTCAACTGCTATTTATGATCAGAACAAAGTTGAATCAACAGGATCTGAAAGCCAACGATATAGCTTGTTCCGATGGCGCTTCTACATGGCTATCGTCACTGCCACTAAAGGATGAGGATTTCTCCCTTACAAAGAGGGAATTTTTCGACGCTCTTTACTTGCGATATGGATGGAGCATGAACCGTCTGCCATCTGAATGTGTTTGCCATAACAAGTTCTCTGTGGATCATGCTCTCTCGTGCAAACTAGGAGGATTTGTTACACTTCGACATAACGAGCTGGTCAACATCACAGCCAATCTGGTCTCCAGTGTCTGCAAGGATGTATGCAAAGAGCCTGTTCTGCAACCGTCTCCAGGTCATGATGATGAGCTTCGAGCTGACATCTCAATGAGGGGCTTCTGGCAAAGGCAGCAGCGTGCATTTGTTGATGTAAGGGTTTTCTATCCTTTCGCACGTAGCTACCAAAACCAGTCCCTGAAATCGCTGATGAAGTCAATGGAGAACATCAAGAAGAGGAAATACAATTCCCGTATTCTTGAGTCTGAACATGGAAGCTTTACCCCATTGGTTTTTTCCTCAAACGGTGGAATGAGTCAAGAAACAAAAAGATTCTACTCAAGGCTTAGTGAGCTCGTAGCCGAGAAAAACAATTCCACTTTCAGTAATACTGCAGCGTGGATTAAGCGTAAGCTTGCTTTTAACTTGGTTCGTTCTGCTGTCATTTGTATCCGTGGCTCACGTTCCGGAAAGTATTGTGTTGGGTTCGACAATATTGCGGATGCCGACGTGAAGATGATCAATTCTCTGATTAACTGAATTTTGACTTTTTGAACTGCTTTAATTAATTTAATTTTGTTTTAATATTTTTTCTCCTGTATTATTTATGTATGATCGTAAGTAGAGTTTTTGTCACATGATTGAGTTGAATCTGTTGGTAACTATCTAAAAAATACCAACATGAAGAGTGACAAGGTTTGGGGGACAGATATAGAAATATTAGCTGCTTCATATATGCTTGGAATTAATATATATGTTTACTCAAAATTTGGAAGAAGATTTGCTTGGCAGAATGTTTGCAATGTTGTAAACAATAGAGAAGAATCCCAAGGAATTTATTTACAAAATGTTTCTGGTCACCATTATGAAGTTGTTCTTGATGTGATGCATACTGATTTAATTGAATGTGATACATCTTTATCTGTGCCTGAAATAAGAAACCCAACTTTGAGCCCTGATTTAATGGTGTTAGAAAAACGATTGCAAGTTATGGGTTTAAAGCCAATTGATGTTGGAGGTGAAGGGGATTGCTTTTTAAAAGCTATATCACACCAGTTATATGGAAGTAGTGAAAATCATATGAATGTACGATTAGCTGGAGTTCATTACATCAATAAACATCCTGAATTCTTTTGTGAAAGCATTTGTGAAAAGTCGTTTTATGAGTATATCAATGATATGTCCCTGCCTGCTACCTGGTGTGATGCATTAATTGTACAAGCAGTTTCTAATGCTTTAAACTGCACAATAAACATTACAGAATCAAATGAAAATTTTTACAAATTCTTCTACCAAAACACACAATCATCACTCCACAAAGTTCTTTGAACAACTCTGTTGTTATATATATTGGGCATGTAAATGAGCATCATTATGTCTCTACTGTTATAATGGAAAACGAAGTGATGTGTGGCACCACAATTAATTCAAAGACAAAAATAGCACAGAAACGCAAATTAGATGAGCCTTTGTTATACACCAGGAGAAAAGAAGGAGCAAATAATGAAACATTCAAAGAAAAAGAGCAGTACTTTAAGGTAGCACTGGAAAAAATTTGTTTGAAGGCAACATACAGTAAAATTGGGTTAGGAACAATGACTGATGTGTCATTTGAGAAATTGATCAACTCTTTTCTGAAAAGTATACAATTAAGTACAGAATACATTGGCACTTGCTGCTCTCAACTGTGGTTTAGACATTCTGTTTTGAAGTGTAATGTTGATAAGTATAATACATGCTCAAAGGATTTGTTAAATAATTGCATTTGTGCTATTAAAAGTGTTGATAATGTGGAATGGATTTGTTCAACATGTCACAATAGTCTTAACAATGGGAAAATACCCCAATTTGCTAGTTATAACATTAAAGATTTTCCATTGAAGCCAGATGTACTAGATCTGAGTCCTCTTGAAGAAAGGTTGATTTCACCACGCATACCATTTTTGCAGATTCGTGAACTTCCGAGGGGTGGTCAGCTGAGTATACATGGAAACATTGTAAATGTTCCAAGTGATGTTAATTCTACAGTGGCTTTGCTGCCTCGACCACTTTCAGATACTCAAACAATTCTTGTGAAACTTAAGAGAAAGT
This sequence comes from Sanderia malayensis, assembly GCA_013076295.1. Lineage (NCBI taxonomy): Eukaryota > Metazoa > Cnidaria > Scyphozoa > Semaeostomeae > Pelagiidae > Sanderia > Sanderia malayensis. The sequence goes on along the minus strand of RQOL01000374.1, from coordinate 2,869,832 downwards.
TATCATATGAGCACCACTACTGTTTTCAAACCATAAGGGTAGAAAGTGTTTTTAATGCTGCACAATTTCCCACTGATCATTCTGAAATCTTTCGATCAGAAGGTGTACAGTTTAATATTAAGTGGATAGATGACTTATCAATAAAACCTGAAGACATTTCTGACTTCTTGGAAACTACATCCACAGAGGAATTAACCTCTGAAGAGGCAGACAAAGATCTAAACTATTGGATTGAAGAAGAAGAGAGACCAACAGGAGTTACTGACACTCTTTTGGAAGACTGCAACATGATCTCAAATACAGATTTGATTTTAAATGTTGCACCAGGTGAAGGCAATACACCAATAGGTGTTTTCATAGACAAAGATGCAGAATACCTCTCATTTCCTGCAATTTATTGTGGTGAAAGGAGATGTGACAATGATAGCCACAAAGTACCTGTTCATTATAGCAGAGTCAATAGAAGTGAGGACTGGTCTAGAAGCCCATTGTCTTCAATTCTATTGTTCTTTTGTTTTCATCAACACAACTTGAACGCGCTCAAAATTTTGGTCACGTGACGCAACTGAGGGGACAAAATTTTGAAAACAAGGAGATGCAAAACAAAATTTTGAAATGCTTGATTTTTTCTTCGAATTCATGGAAGAAGATGAATGTGATGACATGCGTGATGCTCATTTAAACTTAGCAGTTGATGAGGTAAGTCTAATTTTACTAAATTTATATCCATGCGATGTCAAAATGATATTCCAATTCCAATTAGGCTTCCCCAAAATCTTACTTCTTTTCTTATCCTATTGTATGTTTTTCATCTAATAGTCCATAACAGCCTGTCAACATAAACATGGTCAGTGTTGAGTTTTTACAGGCGCCACTTTCAGGCTGACAACCTTACAATTTCATTTTTATTTTTCTGAAGTTTTTTATTTGATTTCTTTTTAGCTAACAGATGATAAGCTTCAAAGTTGTGCTATAAATGGATGTGGGAAGCAATACAAAACTAAATCTGGTTTAGAGAGGCACAAAAAGGCAAAACATTCTACTCCAGTAAGTCAAGTTCAAGCAAACAAACCCTTTTACTTGGCGGTACTCAAGACCTTTGTTAGGGATGCAGTAAGCATAATTTCCAATGATGAATGCTACCCAAATAATATCAGAAGTTTATTTCAACAGTTTTCTTTTACTGACCAAAATGATGCCCTCCTGAAAACCTTGGTAAAATTATATGATTCACTGTGCAATAATTCAGATGCTGAGAAGTTCTATTCCTCATATTATGCATCAGTTGTAGTTAATGCAGAATTTTATTTTCCACCGCTTACAAGACCCGCATGTACGATTCTGGCCACTACACTTGGTGACAAAGTCCTTGCCCATTATTCGAAACCTGATGAAAAGCAAGTTTCAAGCGTAAAACCGATAACATGCAAAGAAATGGATGGCCTGCAATACCTGGCAGGATATGTTCTTCATGCTATGTCAAGGATTCATGGTTTATGGGAGGTCAAACCAGAATGGGTCCACATTTTTAAACAAGTGGAAGAAGAGTTTCGAAAGGAGACTGACATCTGCAACACCAATATCAATTTGGCACACATTGTAACCAATTTATTGGGAAATGTAGCAATTGTCAGCATGTATAATACTGTGTTAGAAAACGTAACACATAACCTCAGCAAAGAGAAATGCTTCTGCCTTCTGGAAAAAATGATTGCTCTTTATCTCAGGGTAAGATCATTTTCATATTCAAAGGACAAAACATACGAACTTAACAAAAAAAGGTCAAAAGGACTGCATAGTGGACTTAAGAACACATCAAAATGAGATTTTACCAAAAGTCAAGATAACTCAAAAACACTAAACATCTAACATTAGTACATTATTTTAAGAACTTTGATATAAAGGGTGAGTCAAAATAAATTAGACATGAGAAAGTTTTTTTGTAAATTTAGCACATTCCTTTCCTTTTTTTTAAGGGGGTGTCATCAACTTTGTACCAAGATACTTTACGTTTTTGCTTGTGGCCACCTTTCGTGTTACCAGTTACAGGAACAACAGATCATTGCATTCGAATTGTGTTGTCTTGATATCCAAATTGCCATATGGTAGGGTTGTCACTTCTGCGTCCTAAACTTCGCTGTCGTCCAAAGTATTCTTCAACCATATCTTGATTGAACCTGTTGGTCAAGACAAAATCAAACCCATTGTTGAGGAGATATTTTGTTGCCTCGATCACTGAATATGTGGTGATTTGCAACCCTTCATGGGTCGGTCTGGATATAAACATCTTCTCTTTTGCACTGGCTGTTGCATCTTGGACATCAATACTTTCCTTCCAGTCTTTTAAATATCCAAGGAAATCGTTTTTGAGCCAGGAAAACCTTTCATCATCACAACTCACAAATGGCTTCATGGATTCCTTTCGCTTTAACAAATGTTCTTTTGTACTCCTGATGTTTAGCATGTCAAAAAACCTGTCCATTCGATGACAAAATTCTGCTGTGCCACTAGTATCATCGCCATAATACTCTTTGAGTATTATTGCCGTTGTCCCACTTAGTGCTTGTGCAGCCAAGCGGACATTCATTATAGAGTAGGAACTTAGTTCTATGTGCTCTTTTGTCAGTTTGGGACAAATTTTTAATGCATTTCCCATATCATCTTTTACAATTTGGCATAAGTGCTGCCAAATAACATGCTTTCCATTATGCAACATAAGACAGGATCTTCCATTGCCAGATTGGTACAGGCAATTTCTTGCAGCTTTCAGCAAATGTGGAGCATCTGCAAAAAACAACAAGAACCGATTTGGAGCATAAAAATTTACTGTCCGATATGTGACAGGTTTGTCAGCATCTCCGTCCAGTTGTGTGTGCATCTTGAAGAACTTCTGGTTAGCTGCGGCTACATCTGACACTGTTACGATTACTGGTAACATGCACGTAACTTCTAATATGCACACTGCTTTCCAGAATATTGGCATGATCTGAAAAGATTTTAAGCCATTGGCCATTGATCATCTGTCTTTTCAAAAGTCGCAAAGTTAATCTCAGGATCTCCAAGGTCCACGAATCCAATTAATTCGTTGCTATATTTGTCAAATACCAACTTTGATTGTACCTTCATCTCATCAAATCCAAGTGCAACATACCTCTGTATTCCTTGCAAGCCTTGTGTTTCTTTTATCAATTCCATTATAACTGCTGGATTAAATCCAACAGTAGGCTTAATGGCATTCCGGTAGTCTCTGAGAGTTCTTCTGCTTGGCAACGTCAAAACTCCAGAGTTTCTTAATTCATCATATGCACTAGCAGACTTACAGCTAGTGCTAGTGATACAAAATCGCATGATCATAGGATGATAGCGAACAGAGTGGCTATCTCCACTGAAATACCTCTGCTGCTGTTCCCAGAATAACTTCATGAAAGGGCTGATTCCTCCTTCATGCTTTGACATAATGTCTTTCATATCATGACTCAGATCCGGATGAATTTGTATACCAGACAACTTTATTTCAGTTTCCATTTTTGAAATACGATTTTCAAGCTGACTACATTTTAATATCTGCTCTTGCAATGCTAGCTTCAAACGATTTGGATGTGTCACTGTGACTGGAGCATTTGGTTTAGCAGGGGTGTTTATATGCCGGCTGTTCTTCAATGTTTTGTTTGTAAATTTCTTTTCAACAGCTGTGCAGTGCGAGCACTGTTCTTTTTGTGCACAAAGAACATGACATTTTTCGGCCCGCTTGAAAACCACACATTAAAGGGAGCTTTATTCTCTTTTCCCCAAACAACTTTCAAGGGAACAGAATGGTCAAGTAACTGCCCATCTTTCATTTTAACACCTCCACATACTTGCATTGTCTCAACTTTACACAGTAGGTTTGAAACAGTAATGTTTTTCATGTTTCTGTCCACATCTTCATAAATTTCATGTTCATTTGGTAACAACCATCCAAAAACTGAGCAAGTGCACCTGAGGTTTTCATCTATATTAATCTCATATTTTGGGATCGCATATTCTTTCAGATAACAGATCAAAGATATACTTCCCTCCTGTAACTGTAATTGCCATGACTTCAGCTTCAATTTCTCTGTGCGTGAACACAATTCTTTGAAGTTTCTATAACAGCATGTTTCTTTTACTTCAAGATCGACTTTCTTATGCAATAATAATACTCTCCTTTCCGTTTGACTGGTTGAATGTGATTTGGTTGGCAGATTGAGAGTAGGAACAGCACCAAATCTTAAGGCCTTCTTTCCAGTTTCTAAAAAGAGATGAAAACAAAATTTTACAAGTCTACTCGTATTCTATCATGGGGAAATACACATCAAATGAAAAGAGTTATTACCTCTGCCAAACCTGAGCTAGGACCTGAGCTGGGTTTATTCGTTTATTTAACAAATATTTGCTTTTGAAAATGGGGGCTTATTGGGGAAGGGGCTTAATTGAGAAGGGGGCTAAAAGATAATGTGGCAGTCATAACTGAAAACGAAACTCATTAAAAAGTTCGCAGTGGCTCTTTTTATGGGCCCATAAACAAAAAAGGCCTATTTTATGGCATTTTTAGGCTAGTCTAGGCATTACCCTATCCTCAAATTTTAATAATAATATTTCACAAGAAGTATTTACTTACTTGTAAATTCAATATCTTCTTTTGCGTAATGTTTCTCGCAAGTAAACACATTTCCATTTTGTATCTGACGCTTGAAATCTTCGTCAACCACTCTGTATTTTTTGATAACGTTTATTGTTGCTTCCCGCCAAGCTACAAAGATGGGCGACTGCCGTTGAGATACTCGGAACATTTCAATTCCAGCATACGATTCGCGGCGTGATGTACCGCATCCTACAAGCGAGCAATTCGATCAAACCATCCGGCAATAATCAGAAAAGATCTATTTATACTTCAAATGCACGAGTTTATTGAAAAACCAATGCTTCGACCGACCGAGCTTTGACACTGCTTTCACCCTGACAACAACACAACAGCGCTTTTCTGTTCCCTCAGTTAGGTCACGTGACCCGTTAAAACGAGAACAAAGAGTTAGAACAATGGGCCTCTAGACCAGTCCTCACTTCTATTGACTCTGATTATAGCAAGAAGAGGGAAAAATGTACTTGCCATGCGCGGAGAAAACGCAGGGAAACGAGGAACAGTTGGTACATAACAACATCCGCCATTATGGAAATTCTTAGCAACCTAATTTGGCGTGTACTAACTACAATAGCTCCCTGTACTTTCGTGCCGCAAATACATAGGTCTGTGTGTGAATTATGGGGTGCTTAGAACATCATCTCCCATTATTTCCTGAAGATGTACAGTTTCAGGACACCTCAGTTCTCAGGGGTACAAATTTATTGTTAATAAAATCTAGTTTGAGGAATCAAGTTGTTTATTTTGTAGCATGAGGTGAAATTTCCATTGGATTTTCACATAGAATCACATGCTATTTTACATAGGATTCCATGCAATTTTTACTTGTATATATACCAAAAGGAAAATCGCAAATAACTTTTAAATGTTGTGTATTTGGAAAACCTATGGTAAACCTATCTTCCCTGAACATGCAAAATTTGATGGATATCAGAATAGTGGCATAATTCTTTTGCTACCTTAAAAAAGATTTTTATCAGCGTCATACTCATAGTTCAGAAATTTGGTAGCATTGATTAGCTTGGCCTCCTTTGTTCAGCTCTATAAGGTAAGCGAAGGCCAATCATTATTAATGAAAAACCAAGATATTAATTGCTTACATTTTAAACTGGCAATCAGGCGGGTATCCTTTTTTCTTTCGTTTTACAAAATGATCTAATGAGCCTGTCCAAAAATATAGGCCTAAGCCTAAACATTGAATGTGATCTTTTAGGCCTAGGTAGAGAAGCGAGCTAGCTGCAGTAGTTCTGAGTTTTGAGGAGTGAAAAACAATTGACTGTTATGTTTTTGTTGCATTTTACTTTATCTACCTTGAGTTGCATAAACTACTGCTAGTTATACAATGTTGATTCTTTCTGTAAGGAGGCTGATCCCATTCGATCGATTTTGTGTTCTGTCCCATGCAGCAGGCATTTTTCATGGGCCTTGACATGAGTTAGTTGCCACGGCTAGCTACATGTGCTGTTGCAGTTGATCAGGGATTTCCGATCATCTACTTGGTGAAAAATTGCTGCATAAAGCATCCACGAAACATGATTTATTGCCATGTTCATTTGCACAGTGTGCAAGTTTTTCAAGCGCATCCTAATTTTACACATTGCGCCTGCGTTGCCATCACGCCATGACCAGCAGCATACATTTTTCCCTCTTCTTGATTATAGCACAATTTGTAGGTGGGAACTAAGAAATAAAGATAGAAGAGTGGCACGCTGCATACCAAATATATTTTTCAAGCTCAAAAAGTTACAGATTAAAAGAATTCAGGATACTGCATCAATTTCATTGAGAAAGTTTAAAAACAAACAGCAACATTACACTGCAGGCGATTTCAAAAATAGCAATTCCATCAATGAGTTGTGTCATTTAGATGAAGGATTTAGGGTTTTACGAAGCATCAGAGGCTCACCCCCATACTTTGAAAGTTGAAGAAAGGCCTTATTTGCAATGATAAGACAGTTGAGGTATCCTACTTGGTTTTGTTCTTTATCTGCAGCAGAGACCAAATGGAATCACCTCTTGAGATCCCTTGGTAAAATTTTGGAAAATAAAACATACTCTGATGATGAAATAAATAAAATGACATGGCAAAAAAAATCTGAGTTGATTCAAAATGATCCTGTCACTTGTGCAAGAAATTTTGATTTTATGGTCCAGAATCTCATTAATAACTTTTTAAAGAGTGGACTGGCCACCCATTGGAGAACTAGAGGATTACTTTTACAGAGTTGAATTTCAACAAAGAGGCTCCCCTCACATTCATGCACTTTTTTGGATTAAGGATGCACCAAAATATGGGAAAGAACCATATGAAAGTGTTGTAGATTTTGTTGACAGATATGTTACATGTAGAAGTGGGCATTACAACTGCCAAGAACTGGTTAACATGCAAACACACAGACATGCAAAAAGTTGTCAAAAAGGTAAAAAAAATGTTTGCAGGTTCATCTTCCCTTTGCCACCAATGGCAAGTACAATGATATTGTCTCCTCTTGACAAAAAGTCTCTTTCACAAAAAGAACACGAAACTTTGACAGAAAACTATCGTAATATTGAGACATTGCTTTGCCAAATGAAAACCGGTGTTCATATGTCATTTGATCAATTTCTGAACAACCTTCACATGTCAAAAGATGAATACATATCTGCTTTAAGATACAACCTAAAATGAGATACCTTGTATTTAAGAAGATCACCATTGGAAATAAGAGTAAACAACTACAACACAAATATTCTTGCAGCATGGAGAGCAAATATGGGCTGTATATATATTATCATACATAATGAAAGGACAGAGAGGTATGAGCACGCTTTTAGAAAAAGCATCCAAAGAGGCTCATTCAGGAGAAAGCAATATTGTGAGTCAAGTGAGGCATATTGGAAATAAATTTTTAAATGCTGTGGAGATCAGTGCCCAGGAAGCAGTTTATTTAATTTTACAGCTTCCTCTGAGAAGATCTTCCAGGAAAGTTGAATTTATAAACACTTCCAATGCTGAGGAAAGGTGTGTTTGTCTTAAAAGTATAACTAAATTGAAAGAGCTTCCAGACAATTCAAAAGCTATTGAATCAGATTCATTAATCGAAAGGTATCAAAGAAGACCAACAGCTCTTGATGATATTTGTCTAGGTGATTTTGCTGCATATTTTGAAATTGTGAAAAACAGTAGAGAAATTGATGGTAGAAATTTCTGCCCTGATGAATTGCTACCAGAAATTGATATATCTGACAACTTTGATGATAATCTTGTGGAAATAGAAGTGACTGAGAGAAAACAATTCAAAATGTCAGGTAATATGAAACTTGTTAGAAGAAAGAGACCAAAGGTTATTCGTTATGTTGGATATAACAAAGATACAGACACAGAAAACTACTACAGAGAACTTCTTATGCTATATTTCCCATGGAGAAATGAACAAATGGACTTAATTGGTGATTTCACCACTTACGAAGATATGTTCAATGAGCAAGAGGTGGTTGTTATTAAAAACATGGGAAAATTCAGAAAAGAAAATGTAAATTTTCAAACTATAATGGAAGAAGTTGAAGAGAATTATGTAGTTGCCCCAAATACACAACATAACAATGAACAAGACCAAGCTATTGTTGCACAAAGTAGTGCACTGTATGGCTGTTTTGATCCAGGACAAAACCCTTTGTATCAACAGTATGATTTAATTGCTGATTCTGCTGCATTGTATCAAAGATCTAGTGTAATTGAATTGAATACCAGTCAAATGGCAGAGGATGAACACTTGAATACAGTTCAATCATTAAACCAGGAACAGAAACAGTTGTTTTACTATATTTTACATTCTGTTAAAAATGGTAATACACCACTGACATTTTTCGTTAGTGGAGGTGCAGGAGTTGGCAAGACAAGATTATTTAAAGCAATTTATGAATCTCTTATGAGATATTTTAATAAGTGTGCTGGAGAAAGTCCTGATAATATCAAAGTACTGAAAGTGGCACCAACTGGTAAGGCAGCTTTCAACATTGAAGGTAATACCATACACTCAGCATTTCAGATACCAGCCAACAGAGGTTTTCAGTATATCAGGCTTGACAATGAGAGATTGAATACAATAAGACAAAAGTATATTAAATTGCAAGTACTGCTTATTGATGAAATATCAATGGTTGGAAGTGGATTGTTTCAATTTTTGGATAAAAGATTACAGCAAATTTTAGGGACATGCCAGCCTTTTGGTGGTGTAAGTGTTATAACTTTTGGTGGGATTTCAATTGAAACCAGTTTTTGACAGATGGATTTTTGACAACTCTGGTTCAAGGTACTCATCATTAGCTACTAAAATATGGATAGATTTATTTAAAATGTATGAACTGCATGAGATTATGAGGCAAAAAGATGACAAGAATTATGCAAAGCTTTTAAATCGGTTGAGGGAAGGTAATCACACTTTAAATGACATGCACATTTTAAAATCAAGATGTACATTGAGTACTCCCAAAAATTGTTGTTCTTTATTTACTAGGAACAAGGCAGTAAACATGCACAATAATAGAATTTTTGAAAATTATTGTGGAGAAAAAGTTCTTGTTAAGGCAATTGACATTGTTGTTGGTGATGTTGATGTCAACATAAAGAATATTCTTTTATCGAAAGTGCCTGATGACCCTGCAAAAACAATGGGACTAACATAGTCTTCTCCCAATTGCTGTAGGTCAAAAGTATGATCTGACAATAAATACGTCAGTTAATGATGGAATGACTAATGGCGCTGAATGTATTGTTGAATATGTTGACTACAGGGTTGCAAATTCTTGTAGGCCAAGCATAATATGGGTAAGATTTCCATCTCCCAAAGTTGGGAAACTTACAAGACAAGAATTTAGATATTTATTAAATGACAGTATCAGTGACTAGTGGACACCTATGCTTGAAATAAAACGACAATTCAGTCTCGCAAAAGCAAGACAAGTGAAGTATTTACGACGACAGTTTCCATTAAGACAAGCAGGAGCAAAGACATTTCACCGCTGTCAAGGAGACACTGTCAATGAAATTGTTGTTGATTTTACAGCTCCACAAGAACACATTCATTATGTGGGTTCAAGTCGTGTTACAAATTTGAAAGGACTGCATATCAATAATTTAAATCAAACAAAGTTATCAGTCAATGCAAAAGTGAAAGATGAAATGATGAGATTAAGAGAAAGTGCAAAATTATCTGTCCCGTTGTTGAATTTGAGTAAAACAAAGGCAGCTTTAAAAGTATATTTCCAAAATATAAGATCTTTGCCTGCACACATCAATGACATTTGTAGGGAATTTAATGTTTTAGCATCAGATATTAACATCTTTGTTGAGACATGCCTGACAACATCTGCTAAAAACAAGTATGAAATTCCCAATTTTACGCTTTTCGTAAATGATCATCTGGGTAATAATTCACATTTATAGCCCATCTCTATGGTATTGTTTTACAGTCCCCCATGTCAATTTACTTAGTCAGAGAGCATGGGAAATGCAAACTATAACTTGTAATTTGCAGCAATTTGTAGTTCTTCTTTGCTGTGATATTAAACTGATTGTTAATAATATTTCTATGTTGTAATACTTTGCTTTACCATATTCATGTTATGTTCCTGTTTGTATCAATTTTATTTTCTTTTGTCATTTTTCTATACATGTATGAAATGGTGGCAGACACTTTTGCCAAATATTCAGGGGGGGGGCAGGGTTTGAAACTGATTTCTAAGTATGCTTTCAAACAAAGCATCTTTGTTCTTGCCAACATTGGGGGTTACCCCCTCACCCCTCCTGTGCCCACCACTGGTATGAAATATGACCATCGCTTTTTATTTTAATAACACAAATTTCTGCATTTTCAGAAGATTTATTCATAATATAATTCACTGAATCCCTACTTGAAGCCCTTGCCAAATAGATGCCACAGGTACCTCGCAATAACAACCTGCCAAGCATTGAAAACAGAGTGGGGAAAATTCTTAAATTATAAATTTTGGATTGGGATCACTAAAATCACTCAAACTTTCTGGGAAATCAAATTTCAGCAGAGCTCAAACTTTCCAGGAAATCAAATTTCAGCAGGGTTGCTTTCCTACTGCTGGGGTGTCACAGACAAGCTGGGGAAAATTGTTTTCATAAATGCCCAACTGAATCATCCTTTTTGGTAAGTAAAGTTGGTTTTCATTTACTAGTTCAAAATCAATGCAAATTGGATGGAATGCAAATGCTATGGTTATTTTAAGCAACTACAGTCAAATGCGGTCCTCCAAATGAATTAAATTTGATAAATGTGTCAGATCTTAAAAAGAAGTTGTTTTTACCAGTTGCAAGTTCACACGGATGACAATTCCGTTTCTTTCAATTCAACTGCATAAAAGATTCTCCTTGTTCAATTTCAAATGTTCTCATGTTGTTATATATGAGTTTGAAACTAAAAAAGTTTGCTTTTCCATGGTTTGATTAATCCAAATAATGTCTTGAATTGAACTCCTTCTTCACCCTTTTCCAGTTTTTTCCTTCTCTTTAGTTAGTAGGCCTACTGTATTGGGACTCTATTTCAGTTTCACAATCACATTAAACAACAGCACTGATTCCCCCTTTCGCCTTTTTAAATCAAAATTCAAGTTGTTGATAACTAGATCAATCGGACCATCTTCATACTTCCCAGATTTTGTTGAAAGCCAGTAAGTAACTCTATTGGCTTGAAGCTGTTCTGTTCTCACTCTTGACCTGACATAGCTAGGTACTTGTCGGCTGTGGTAAATAAAGGTATGCTCTAGGCGACATACATGTCACTCAAAGAATTTTTCCAGAGCACCAAAGGTCCGTTCAAAGCTGGTTTCCTCCTTCATTGCCATTTTCTATCCTGCGTGCTTGCGTGCTACCATTTTCTGAAAAGCCGGAAAACAGAAAGACAACCATTGTTGTGTTTGCATAAAACACATTGTCAAGCACAGCAACATAACAATGCAAAAACCCATTGTTATTTTCCCTTTGTTTTTAACAATGGGAACAATGACGCGCAAAGCATTAGCGGGATTATGTCCCCCTTTTTTTCCTTCCCGTAGAATAAAGCTCGTTATACACGAGCCAAAAATAGCGTTCAAGCTGAACATTCCATTCTGATGACATTATCATTAGCCAAAATCATTATCCGCCGTTTTTCGGTGTTTGTGCACAGTTACAAGTGGGGGCCTTATATATTCTTGTTAAGTAAAAGATGGGCTACCTTTGTGTGCTGAAGGAATTTGGTCTCGCCATATGTGCAACGGAAAATATTTTCTAGACCTTAAAAGGAGCAGTAGGTGACGGCCTATTAGTGACATTGACAACTTGCCACCGATTAAGCACGTCAGTGTTTGTTTCACTAAGAATAATATAGGAAAAAAGGAGAATTAATAATCAATTAAATGACCATATGATAGCGACAGGATAATAGCACAACATGATAGCTTGGCAACCATATCCGTCAATAGTCTTTGTGGATTACATTGAAAAAGATATTGGAAATGCAAAATAAGTGAAAATCATCTTTCCATTGGTCTATGAATGCTTCATCCATCATCAAGTATTGAAAATAACAATAGTTTGGTGAGGATGTCAATATATTCTGCTTGTAACACATGGAGACAATTAACAGTAAGGAATGAATAAATTGCTAAATACTTCAAGAATTATTTTAAATCCAAGCTAGGACTCGCAGGCACATGTAGTCAGGGCATCAAAAATTTATTTTGGAGGCAAGTAAACTATAAAGGTATAAAAAATCTAATCAATCTAATCTAATCAATCAGTTAGAAACCTGGTTGAATGATAACTCTCTGGCTATCAATGCTGTAAAGTCCAAGGATTTCATCCGTTCTTCGAAAAAACTGCACGATCGACATGTGACATAGCTGTATCTTTGTCAACTAGCCGGGGGCGCTCGCGTTCGCTCGCTTCCCGGAGGGGGGCAAGTGAAAAAACTTAATGTGGTTGCCGCACTTCATGCGCTGCATTCGCGTACGCTCATGCCCCTTTCAACCCCACGTACAATGGATTAGCTCGCTACGCTCGCCTGTGGCTGGCGCACTTCGTGCGCTGCATTCGCTTACGCTCATGCCCCTGTCAACCCCACTTACAATGGGTTAGCTCGCTGCGCTCGCCTGTCTATCTATTATCAAGACACATTGACTGATAGGGCGCACTTTGTGCGCTGCATTCGCTTAGGATCATGCCTCTGCCTACTCCTTTTACAGCACTTTGGGCTTGTTTACATTAGGCCTAAGCATCTCAACTGTTCTCGTGATGTCGCGAAAGAGCCAATCAAATTGCAGGAAAAGGCGAAACGGGTCACGTGAAGAGCGAATACTCTGTTCGAAAATGGAGTTCGGGACGCGAATTTGGAATTTTCGCCACCGTAAACTGTAGTTTTTTCGTCATAGCACAATTAGCAGAATAATTAATGGAATAATTCAAAATTTCAGGAGAAAATCGAAAAACAAAATCCATTACCCTGGTTAAAATAATAAACTAAACATTCAGTGTGAATTTCATTGCCATATACCCACATACAAAAAGCCTTTGTGATTACACGGTTCGCCGTTTCGGTCCATTGTTTTTGGGCGTTCGACCTATTGTTTCGGGTCGAATCTATTGTTTTTGGCAGGGAAAGTGCGTCATCACGTGACTCCGCAGAATATATATATTAGATGGGTAAAAATCTCCTTGACCTAGAAAGCAACCCAGTTCTGCTTGGAATCTACTTAGATAAACACTTAGACTGGTCAAATCACTTGCAAGAAATCACATCGAGCTGCTACGGAAAAATTTCTGTCTTAAAGAAACTAAAAAATTTCACAACGCTTAATCTACGAAAACAACTTGCAGAATCCTTAATAATTTCAAATATCGACTTTAACGATCATGTCTTTTCACCCTTGACAAATGCACAAGTCAACAAACTGCAACGATTACAGAAGGCAGCTGCAAGTTTTGTTTTCGGCAGGTATGTCTCCACTAAGGATATCCTAAAGCTAAGATTGCTTCCTGTAGAAGAAAGGCGGGTGTTTAATTCCATGAAGCTCGCATATAAAGCCATTCATTACGAAAATTGGCCACCAATCAACAAACTAGAAATAAAAACCACGAGTCGCATGCTTCGCAATAGCAACGAACTAAAACTGACACCTTCAATGATAAATGGGACATTTCAAGATTAAGCCAGCAAAGAATTCAACAGACTGCCATTTACTATTTGACACGAAAAAATGCTGTCCTCTTTCTGCAACAAGCGAGCTAGCGATAGATTAATCAATTAACTCTTGTTCTGGATACTTTAATAACTATTTATTTTACTTTTTTCGATTTATTTATTTATTTATTTGTCTTTCTGTTCTTTTTGTGATTTTTTTGTGTTTTTTCTTTATTTTTACTAATATTTCTACTGTAACTATAATTTTGATATCATTGTAAAATAAGGACAAAACTTTTAATCAGAGTTGAAGAGCCACACCTTAGCCGTTGATATGCTCATAAAAACCATGTATGAATGTATATGTATGTATGTATGTATGTATGTATATAATTGATAAAACCCGTTTCGTTCCCCAGTTATTCTCGCAACAAATTCAACAACTTCCATGTAGATATCTATGCGAAATCTCTAGATGGATGGCTTGATGAGCTCAGGCAAAGAAAATGGTCTTCACCAAGAGGACTTGTGATTTTAGGTACTTCAACAACATCATTTGATTCTAACACATGTTCACTTAATGGTGTTGGTCCAGCCGAATCAATACTATGTAGCCAGAGCCGCAGCTACCCATGGGCCTACAGGGCCTGGCCCCCCTAAGGTTCTTAGATTTAGGGGCCCGAGCAAAATTTTGAAAAACCTATGACCTGCTGTTGATTTTATTCTTGTGTTTGAATTGAGAAGTAATGTCTTCAAACAACACATTAATACATTGTTCTTTGAAATTGGATATCATAAACTGAGTTTGGTGACATCAGCCATGCTATTATAACTTTCTTATTTTATTTCTTAATCTTATTTCCCTCAGCAAATCCTTAGTTAAATAATGATCTTGACAATACATTTGAAATCTACACCAAGTTTATGACTGATCTATGTTCGAGACAACAGTAATTGACTACTATATTGGCTCTCCTGTGACTATGACGTGACTTGGTGTCATGAAGTCAAAGAATCTACCCAAAACATTGATCTTATTTTGTGGGTTAAATAAAGTTTGAAGATGAGCAACAGGTCTTATCCTTGCGGTGCAGCAAAGAAAAAGTCGAAGAATATTCGTGAAACTGAATCTCTTAAAAACGTCCCATAATTAACAAGTCTTGGTTTCAAGTCAAAGCACGAAGAGACTGAAGGAAATGATGGTGAAGGCATCCAGGAAGATATATGGGAACTGTCAACCAAGGGACAAAACCAAACGATATCAACTAATGAAAAAATAACTGATGTCACAGAGAAAGAAGCAGATCGCTCAGGCTCAGAAATGGAGTCTTCTAGCAAGGAGAGCAAAGAAAGAAGTAGCAAAAGCGATGTCGAAGAAAGTCTTTTGGTCAGTCCCTTTTCTAATGATGCAGCACAGTGGACAGAGATCACTGAGGAGCATTGACACTCCTGGGCCTCAAATAGACCCACCCAGTGCCAAAGGTGGACATCTCTCTACATTCAGTCGGCAAGGAAGTTTAAAGAGAGAAGACAAATAGAAATTCGATATTTCAGTGTGAATCCCTTGTTCCCAGAAAGCTGCCAGAGGCGAGACAATTAAGAGAGAGTGGCTTCTTTATCCTCCATCAACAGGGGAAGTTTTTTGCTTTTGCTGCAAGTTGTTCGAAAGTACTAATCATTCTTCGATGTTTTCCAACAAAGGCTTTGATGACTGGAAACATCCAGAGCTAATTCACGAGCATGAGCACTCATCAGCCCACTTTGAGAGCATTCAATCCTGCAGACATTGGAAAACAAAGCAAAGCTTGATTGATACCCGACACCAACAGAAAATAAAGAAAGAGGAAGCATATTGGGGAAGCATATTGTCAAGGGTGATCAAGGTTGTGAAGTTCTTGGGAGGAAGTGGATTGGCTCTACGTGGAGATTCTCACATTATCGGAAACTCAGATCACTGTAATTTCCTTGCAATTATGGAGCTCATTGGAAAATTTGACCCTTTTCTAGCTGACCATGTTACCCGATTCGGAAATCAAGGAGCGGGATATCCATCATATCTCACGCAACTATGGAAGAATTGTTAGCATATTAGGAAACACGTTGCATGAAAGTATAGTAGCCTCCATCAAAGAGGCAAAGTATTATTCCATTACTGTGGATGCCACCCCAGATGTCGCCCACGTTGACCAGCTGGTATTGGTTGTGAGGTACATTGAAAATGGAAGACCCCGTGGAAAGATTTGTTGGTTTTACACCTATCAAATCAAACAAAAGTGAACCATTGACCTCAGACACCCTGGAGACGTTGAAAGCCCTGACGCTGGACATTGATCTGTGCAGAGGCCAGTCATACGACAATGCGTCCAACATCTCAGGAAAATATACCAAGGGTTCAAGCAAGAATTGTGCACCTTATACTCCATGTGCCAGCAACTCATTCAATCTTGTGGACAATGTTGCTGCTGAGTGTTGACGTGAAGCAGCCTCATTCTTCTTCATTGTAAGTGAAGTTTGTAATTTTTTCTGCTTCAACCTACCGATGGGACTTTATGAAAGAAAACTTAGCAAAACACCACCTGGTCATTAAAAAGTTATTGAATACCAGGTGGTCTGCTCAGCATCATGCTATCAGGGCACTTGCGAGAGGCTCTGTTCCCATTAAAAATCAGGCACTGTTCCCATAAAATTAGAGGAGTTAGCTGACAATGAAGAGCAAACAGTGCAGACAAGACATGATGCTGAGTCAATTTCTGACAAAATAAATGCTCTGGAATATGCATTCATGTGCTTGTTTTGGTATCATTTGCTTGGGAGAATAATTGCTACAAATCTGTCTTTGCAAATGATTCATCTGAATCTTTCATGCTTTGTTTTGTAGGCGCATTTGAAAACGTATGTTGAATTTGCGCCCTATAAATATATTTTTATTTTTTTTTATTTATTATTATTATGCTGACTTGCATCGCAGTTTGAAGTCATACATTTCAGAGCTAAGAAGTGAAGGAAAGTTCAAAGAGTATCTTGAAAAGGCAAAATCATTCAGCGACACAACATATCAGGAATTCAGAGATGAGAGAAGGAGGAAAACTAAAAGCAAAAAGAGAACAGACGATAGATAAATTTGAGTAGGTTACACTAGCAAAGGAATTAAATTCTATAGAGTTTATACCAAAACGCCAAAGAAAATTCCTATCGCACCGAAACCTTAGGGTTATAGACAATTTGCCATGATATGCATTAGGACTCTTACGACGATAATAAAAAACAAGGCAAAGGTATCATCCAGCCTTGTTTCGAGCAACACAGGAAGAAGACAACAAAATGAAAACAAGTATTGAAAATAACAATAGTTTGGTGAGGATGTCAATATATTCTGCTTGTAACACATGGAGACAATTAACAGTAAGGAATGAATAAATTGCTAAATACTTCAAGAATTATTTTAAATCCAAGCTAGGACTCGCAGGCACATGTAGTCAGGGCATCAAAAATTTATTTTGGAGGCAAGTAAACTATAAAGGTATAAAAAATCTAATCAATCTAATCTAATCAATCAGTTAGAAACCTGGTTGAATGATAACTCTCTGGCTATCAATGCTGTAAAGTCCAAGGATTTCATCCGTTCTTCGAAAAAACTGCACGATCGACATGTGACATAGCTGTATCTTTGTCAACTAGCCGGGGGCGCTCGCGTTCGCTCGCTTCCCGGAGGGGGGCAAGTGAAAAAACTTAATGTGGTTGCCGCACTTCATGCGCTGCATTCGCGTACGCTCATGCCCCTTTCAACCCCACGTACAATGGATTAGCTCGCTACGCTCGCCTGTGGCTGGCGCACTTCGTGCGCTGCATTCGCTTACGCTCATGCCCCTGTCAACCCCACTTACAATGGGTTAGCTCGCTGCGCTCGCCTGTCTATCTATTATCAAGACACATTGACTGATAGGGCGCACTTTGTGCGCTGCATTCGCTTAGGATCATGCCTCTGCCTACTCCTTTTACAGCACTTTGGGCTTGTTTACATTAGGCCTAAGCATCTCAACTGTTCTCGTGATGTCGCGAAAGAGCCAATCAAATTGCAGGAAAAGGCGAAACGGGTCACGTGAAGAGCGAATACTCTGTTCGAAAATGGAGTTCGGGACGCGAATTTGGAATTTTCGCCACCGTAAACTGTAGTTTTTTCGTCATAGCACAATTAGCAGAATAATTAATGGAATAATTCAAAATTTCAGGAGAAAATCGAAAAACAAAATCCATTACCCTGGTTAAAATAATAAACTAAACATTCAGTGTGAATTTCATTGCCATATACCCACATACAAAAAGCCTTTGTGATTACACGGTTCGCCGTTTCGGTCCATTGTTTTTGGGCGTTCGACCTATTGTTTCGGGTCGAATCTATTGTTTTTGGCAGGGAAAGTGCGTCATCACGTGACTCCGCAGAATATATATATTAGATGGGTAAAAATCTCCTTGACCTAGAAAGCAACCCAGTTCTGCTTGGAATCTACTTAGATAAACACTTAGACTGGTCAAATCACTTGCAAGAAATCACATCGAGCTGCTACGGAAAAATTTCTGTCTTAAAGAAACTAAAAAATTTCACAACGCTTAATCTACGAAAACAACTTGCAGAATCCTTAATAATTTCAAATATCGACTTTAACGATCATGTCTTTTCACCCTTGACAAATGCACAAGTCAACAAACTGCAACGATTACAGAAGGCAGCTGCAAGTTTTGTTTTCGGCAGGTATGTCTCCACTAAGGATATCCTAAAGCTAAGATTGCTTCCTGTAGAAGAAAGGCGGGTGTTTAATTCCATGAAGCTCGCATATAAAGCCATTCATTACGAAAATTGGCCACCAATCAACAAACTAGAAATAAAAACCACGAGTCGCATGCTTCGCAATAGCAACGAACTAAAACTGACACCTTCAATGATAAATGGGACATTTCAAGATTAAGCCAGCAAAGAATTCAACAGACTGCCATTTACTATTTGACACGAAAAAATGCTGTCCTCTTTCTGCAACAAGCGAGCTAGCGATAGATTAATCAATTAACTCTTGTTCTGGATACTTTAATAACTATTTATTTTACTTTTTTCGATTTATTTATTTATTTATTTGTCTTTCTGTTCTTTTTGTGATTTTTTTGTGTTTTTTCTTTATTTTTACTAATATTTCTACTGTAACTATAATTTTGATATCATTGTAAAATAAGGACAAAACTTTTAATCAGAGTTGAAGAGCCACACCTTAGCCGTTGATATGCTCATAAAAACCATGTATGAATGTATATGTATGTATGTATGTATGTATGTATATAATTGATAAAACCCGTTTCGTTCCCCAGTTATTCTCGCAACAAATTCAACAACTTCCATGTAGATATCTATGCGAAATCTCTAGATGGATGGCTTGATGAGCTCAGGCAAAGAAAATGGTCTTCACCAAGAGGACTTGTGATTTTAGGTACTTCAACAACATCATTTGATTCTAACACATGTTCACTTAATGGTGTTGGTCCAGCCGAATCAATACTATGTAGCCAGAGCCGCAGCTACCCATGGGCCTACAGGGCCTGGCCCCCCTAAGGTTCTTAGATTTAGGGGCCCGAGCAAAATTTTGAAAAACCTATGACCTGCTGTTGATTTTATTCTTGTGTTTGAATTGAGAAGTAATGTCTTCAAACAACACATTAATACATTGTTCTTTGAAATTGGATATCATAAACTGAGTTTGGTGACATCAGCCATGCTATTATAACTTTCTTATTTTATTTCTTAATCTTATTTCCCTCAGCAAATCCTTAGTTAAATAATGATCTTGACAATACATTTGAAATCTACACCAAGTTTATGACTGATCTATGTTCGAGACAACAGTAATTGACTACTATATTGGCTCTCCTGTGACTATGACGTGACTTGGTGTCATGAAGTCAAAGAATCTACCCAAAACATTGATCTTATTTTGTGGGTTAAATAAAGTTTGAAGATGAGCAACAGGTCTTATCCTTGCGGTGCAGCAAAGAAAAAGTCGAAGAATATTCGTGAAACTGAATCTCTTAAAAACGTCCCATAATTAACAAGTCTTGGTTTCAAGTCAAAGCACGAAGAGACTGAAGGAAATGATGGTGAAGGCATCCAGGAAGATATATGGGAACTGTCAACCAAGGGACAAAACCAAACGATATCAACTAATGAAAAAATAACTGATGTCACAGAGAAAGAAGCAGATCGCTCAGGCTCAGAAATGGAGTCTTCTAGCAAGGAGAGCAAAGAAAGAAGTAGCAAAAGCGATGTCGAAGAAAGTCTTTTGGTCAGTCCCTTTTCTAATGATGCAGCACAGTGGACAGAGATCACTGAGGAGCATTGACACTCCTGGGCCTCAAATAGACCCACCCAGTGCCAAAGGTGGACATCTCTCTACATTCAGTCGGCAAGGAAGTTTAAAGAGAGAAGACAAATAGAAATTCGATATTTCAGTGTGAATCCCTTGTTCCCAGAAAGCTGCCAGAGGCGAGACAATTAAGAGAGAGTGGCTTCTTTATCCTCCATCAACAGGGGAAGTTTTTTGCTTTTGCTGCAAGTTGTTCGAAAGTACTAATCATTCTTCGATGTTTTCCAACAAAGGCTTTGATGACTGGAAACATCCAGAGCTAATTCACGAGCATGAGCACTCATCAGCCCACTTTGAGAGCATTCAATCCTGCAGACATTGGAAAACAAAGCAAAGCTTGATTGATACCCGACACCAACAGAAAATAAAGAAAGAGGAAGCATATTGGGGAAGCATATTGTCAAGGGTGATCAAGGTTGTGAAGTTCTTGGGAGGAAGTGGATTGGCTCTACGTGGAGATTCTCACATTATCGGAAACTCAGATCACTGTAATTTCCTTGCAATTATGGAGCTCATTGGAAAATTTGACCCTTTTCTAGCTGACCATGTTACCCGATTCGGAAATCAAGGAGCGGGATATCCATCATATCTCACGCAACTATGGAAGAATTGTTAGCATATTAGGAAACACGTTGCATGAAAGTATAGTAGCCTCCATCAAAGAGGCAAAGTATTATTCCATTACTGTGGATGCCACCCCAGATGTCGCCCACGTTGACCAGCTGGTATTGGTTGTGAGGTACATTGAAAATGGAAGACCCCGTGGAAAGATTTGTTGGTTTTACACCTATCAAATCAAACAAAAGTGAACCATTGACCTCAGACACCCTGGAGACGTTGAAAGCCCTGACGCTGGACATTGATCTGTGCAGAGGCCAGTCATACGACAATGCGTCCAACATCTCAGGAAAATATACCAAGGGTTCAAGCAAGAATTGTGCACCTTATACTCCATGTGCCAGCAACTCATTCAATCTTGTGGACAATGTTGCTGCTGAGTGTTGACGTGAAGCAGCCTCATTCTTCTTCATTGTAAGTGAAGTTTGTAATTTTTTCTGCTTCAACCTACCGATGGGACTTTATGAAAGAAAACTTAGCAAAACACCACCTGGTCATTAAAAAGTTATTGAATACCAGGTGGTCTGCTCAGCATCATGCTATCAGGGCACTTGCGAGAGGCTCTGTTCCCATTAAAAATCAGGCACTGTTCCCATAAAATTAGAGGAGTTAGCTGACAATGAAGAGCAAACAGTGCAGACAAGACATGATGCTGAGTCAATTTCTGACAAAATAAATGCTCTGGAATATGCATTCATGTGCTTGTTTTGGTATCATTTGCTTGGGAGAATAATTGCTACAAATCTGTCTTTGCAAATGATTCATCTGAATCTTTCATGCTTTGTTTTGTAGGCGCATTTGAAAACGTATGTTGAATTTGCGCCCTATAAATATATTTTTATTTTTTTTTATTTATTATTATTATGCTGACTTGCATCGCAGTTTGAAGTCATACATTTCAGAGCTAAGAAGTGAAGGAAAGTTCAAAGAGTATCTTGAAAAGGCAAAATCATTCAGCGACACAACATATCAGGAATTCAGAGATGAGAGAAGGAGGAAAACTAAAAGCAAAAAGAGAACAGACGATAGATAAATTTGAGTAGGTTACACTAGCAAAGGAATTAAATTCTATAGAGTTTATACCAAAACGCCAAAGAAAATTCCTATCGCACCGAAACCTTAGGGTTATAGACAATTTGCCATGATATGCATTAGGACTCTTACGACGATAATAAAAAACAAGGCAAAGGTATCATCCAGCCTTGTTTCGAGCAACACAGGAAGAAGACAACAAAATGAAATCAAATCGCTTATCCCGAGTTATATCATTATAGCATAACAAATTATTATAACAAATAACTACAAAAATTTCGTGGAAAACACAAATGGAAAGTCAACAGCTAATTGTTATTGCTAGAGTTGTTATTGCGGCTTCTCTGATATGGCATAAACCGTCTTCTTCTGAAGCATGTTGCATAAGTGTGATTATTCATATGGCAGAAAGTACAAAATCTTGGCTGTCTGCCGAACGCCGGGAGAGCAGGCCTGGGGAAGGAAGCCGACAAGGGCGTACCATGGATGCCCAGATGGTACGGGGCGAGGTAAGGAACATTTTGATGAGGGACGATTGAACCAAACGCTGTAGGTGGAATCTGGCCCTGAAGCTGATTACCATAAGTGGCAGATGGCATCTGTAGTGGTGGAAGCTGAGGATGGAAGCCCTGCGCCCTCACAGATGATTCCTTGTCTTTAAACGACTTGTCGATCTTAGAAACAGACTCTATAATTTTCTCATAGTCTCGGCCATCTAGGAGTGACAGGATATAATCTTTAAAAACACTTGTAGGTTTGTCAATCCTTTCCAACAGAGCAGCATGCGTATTGTCGTAATAATCTGCTTTTTTGTCCTTTAGGTCTTTGCTGACATTCTTTAGGCTCTCCACCTTTGCCAGCGCCTCATATTTATCAAAGTCAGATGTTTGTCTCAAGGCATATTGAATGATTCCCTTCTTAAGAGACGAGACTGTCGGCCTATTGCGGTTCTCTAAGGCAGCCAGTCTACCCAGCAATGCTTGCATATCATTATCATTCCCCTGTGAAATGAAGGGAAACAAGAATTACTAAAAGATGAATATTAACCAGGGTGCAAATAAAACAGCGAATTAGCTCATTGACCAAAGGATTTAATCAAACTTCATGAAATATGTGGCAAAAATAGAACAAATCTTGAAAAACAGCCATATAATGCATAAAATAAGAATCACCTTTTAGCCCAAATACAGCCACTTAAAGGCACTGTGCAACAAAATAGAGATAAAGGCTGCAGGCTAACCAAAGATCATTGAATTAAACTTAGGAAGTTACAAATGATAGCCAAGGCCCTTCGTGAAACACAAAAGCAAGCTAATAAAGCATTTGTCTAGATTGACAAAAAGTGAATTTTCTGATCACTCTGGGGCAACTGCCCCATCAAGAATTACGAAGAGCCACCTATAGGGCAAATAACCATTAAATACATGAAATTATAAAGCCACCTAGGGCAAACGACCATACTGTAAGACATATTTGAAGCCACCTTGGGCAAATGACGATAAAAAAAACCTTAAATTACAAAGCTACTTAGGGCAAATGGCCATAAGTAGCTTTGTATAGAGCCGCCTAGGGTAAATGATCTTAAGATAATTTTGAAGCCACCTAGGTCCAATGGCCAGGAAAACATAAAATTATAAAGCCACCTAGGGCAAATGGCCATAAAAACATTAAATTATAAAGCCACCTAGGGCAAATGGCCATGAAAACATTAAATCATAAAGCCACCTAGGGCAAATGGCCATAAAAACATTAAATTATAAAGCCACCTAGGGCAAATGGCCATGAAAACATTAAATTATAAACCACCTAGGGCAAAAGGCCATAAAAACATTAAATTATAAAGCTACCTAGGGCAAAAGCCCAGAAAAACATTAAATTATAAAGCCACCTAGGGCAAATGGCCATGAAAACATTAAATCATAAAGCCACCTAGGGCAAATGGCCATAAAAACATAAAATTAAAGAGCCACCTAGGGCAAAAGGCCATAAAAACATTAAATTATACAGCCACCTAGGGCAAATGGCCATGAAAACATTAGATTATAAAGCCACCTAGGGCAAAAGGCCATAAAAACATTAAATTATAAAGCCACCTAGGGCAAAAGGCCATAAAAAACATTAAATTATAAAGCCACCTAGGGCAAATGGCCATGAAAAACATTAAATTGTAAAGGCGCCTAGGGCAAACAGCCATAAAAAGATTAAATTACAACAGGCCACCTAGGGCAAATGGCCAGAAAAACATAAAATTATAAAGCCACCTGGGGCAAATGGCCATAGGATATATTTGGAGCCACCTAGGGCAAAAGGCCATGATTCATAAAATTATGGAGCCACCTAGGGCAGATGACCATAAAAACATTAAATTTGAAACCCACGCAGGGCAAATGGTCCAAAAATACATTAAATTATAAGGCCATCAAGGGCAAAAGGCCATAAAAACATGCAATTATAAAGCCATCTAGGGCAAATGGCCATAACAACATTAAATTATAAAGCCACCTAGGGCAAACGACCATACTGTAAGACATATTTGAAGCCACCTTGGGAAAATGACGATAAAAAAAACCTTAAATTACAAAGCTACTTAGGGCAAATGGCCATAAAAACATTAAAATATAAACCACCTAGGGCAAATGGCCATAAAAACATCAAATTATAGAGCCGTCTAGGGTAAATGATCTTAAGATAATTTTGAAGCCACCTAGGGCAAATGGCCAGGAAAACATAAAATTATAAATCCACCTAGGGCAAATGGCCATAAAAACATTAAATTATAAAGCCACCTAGGGCAAATGGCCATGAAAACATTAAATCATAAAGCCACCTAGGGCAAATGGCCATAAAAACATTAAATTATAAAGCCACCTAGGGCAAATGGCCATGAAAACATTAAATTATAAACCACCTAGGGCAAAAGGCCATAAAAACATTAAATTATAAAGCTACCTAGGGCAAAAGCCCAGAAAAAACATTAAATTATAAAGCCACCTAGGGCAAAAGGCCATAAAAACATTAAATTATAAAGCCACCTAGGGCAAATGGCCATAAAAACATTAAATTATACAGCCACCTAGGGCAAATCGCCAAGAAAACATTAAATTATAAAGCCACCTAGGGCAAATGGCCATGAAAAACATTAAATTGTAAAGCCGCCTAGGGCAAACAGCCATAAAAAGATTAAGTTACAACAGGCCACCTAGTGCAAATGGCCAGAAAAACATAAAATTATAAAGCCATCTAGGGCAAATGGCCATAAAAACATTAAATTATACAGCCACCTAGGGCAAATGGCCATGAAAACATTAGATTATAAAGCCACCTAGGGCAAAAGGCCATAAAAACATTAAATTATAAAGCCACCTAGGGCAAAAGGCCATAAAAAACATTAAATTATAAAGCCACCTAGGGCAAATGGCCATGAAAAACATTAAATTGTAAAGGTGCCTAGGGCAAACAGCCATAAAAAGATTAAATTACAACAGGCCACCTAGGGCAAATGGCCAGAAAAACATAAAATTATAAAGCCACCTAGGGCAAATGGCCATAAAAACATTAAATTATAAAGCCACCTAGGGCAAATGGCCATAGGATAAATTTGAAGCCGCCTAGGGCAAATGTCCATAAGATACATTTGAAGACGCCTATGGCAAATGGTCATGATGCATTAAGTTATTAGCCCCCCAGGGCAAATGACCATAAAATATTAAATCACAAAACCACCTAGGGAAATGGCCCTAAAACACTCTAAATTGTAAAGCCACCTAGGGCAAATCAACATAAAAACATTAAATTATAAAGCCACCTAGGGGCAAATGGCCATAAGATATATTTGGAGCCACCTAGGGCAAAAGGCCATGATACATAAAATTATGGAGCCACCTAGGGCAGATGACCATAAAAACATTAAATTTGAAACCCACGCAGGGCAAATGGTCCAAAAATACATTAAATTATAAGGCCATCAAGGGCAAATGGCCATAAAAACATGCAATTATAAAGCCATCTAGGGCAAATGGCCATAAAAACATTAAATTATAAAGCCACCTAGGGCAAACGACCATACTGTAAGACATATTTGAAGCCACCTTGGGCAAATGACGATAAAAAAAACATTAAATTATAGAGCCACCTAGGGCAAATGGCAATAAAAACATTAAATTATAAAGCCACCTAGGGCAAATGGCCATAAAAACATTAAATTATACAGCCACCTAGGGCAAATCGCCATGAAAACATTAGATTATAAAGCCACCTAGGGCAAAAGGCCATAAAAACATTAAATTATAGAGCCACCTAGGGCAAAAGGCCATAAAAAACATTAAATTACAAAGCCACCTAGGGCAAATGGCCATAAGATATATAGTAGTCAGTATAATGAATACTTCTATTTACATGATATAGAGAATGCACACTTAGCAAATAAGTATAAAAAAGGCATATACGGTAGGGAAGTTTGTCCAGAAAAGCCACCAATCTACAGAAGGGCATATATTAGACCATATTAAAATTACTAGAAATACAAAATTAACCCATATATGAATTTGTTATGAAAAAAAATCGAGTAAAAATAAGAGCAGATACCACATCAACCAACACGTGCGACGTCTCACGCATGTCCATTATGCGTAAAAGGGAACCACGCCTGGATTTTGAGCAACGTGTTGATATTTAATTGGGTTTCCAGCACGTGCTTCTTGCTCTTGTTGGTTGCCTGGTTCGGCTTGACGGACCCGTTGGGCCTGAGCCTCAGGTCGAGCTTGAATATTATTACCATTATTTTCATGTACTACATGTGCTTGTACTACATCTTCCCGCTGCACATGGCCGGGAATTTGGGCTACGATGGAGGTGGTAAGGCAACGATGAGGTTAATTAGATATCGCAAAAAACATCTCCTGTCGAGCAGATCGTTGCTTGAAAGGAGTGAATAAAAGAAAGGCATGGCCTTAAATAATTGCTAGGTCCCTAGGGCACAAATCTTTCATGGAATTTCTGTTCTTATTGAAATTCGGTGTCCACAATCCGATGAGAATAGTCCTTGTGTTATCTGTTCACAGTGGACATGTGATATATTTGTTGCTGTTGTGATGGGGCAAATGGGAACAATAGATTGTCCAGTTGGAAAAGATAGTCCTCAAAAATTATGAAACTGGACCATAACAGTTTTTGGCAATGTTGGAGGTGCCTGTCCTGCTTCATAAATAATGTCAGTAACTATACCAGTTGCACCGTTGCACAGTCCAGCTGCTGCACATAAATGTTTAGTCAACATTACTTTTGTACCAATTGCTAGATAAATAACAGGCTGCAGACAAGACATGTCATGCTTATGACATGTTTATTAGAGTGGTGTGCATGAATTGAAACAATTATAGTTGGGAGAGATTGAACCTGGTGCAAGTTGAACGAATGCACTTCATCATTGCTGTAATACAACTAATTGGCATTTTCAAAATTTGATTGTAAAATTTCTGTTGGTTGTCTCGTTAAAAGATGTTCCCAATCATGATGGGTGATATTACCATTGCATAATCTTACAAGCATTTGCTTGAAAATGCGCTGATTATTGGATTGCACTCTGAATTTGACATCAAGTTTTATTACTTTGTGGAAGTGCATATATGCAGCATGGCCTTGATACCCCATGTCAGTAGATGGTTTTGGATCATATAAGCCTTTATCACCAACTGGGGGCAACTGAGCAGGGTCTCCAACAAGGATCAAAGATATTCCACCAAATAGCATGTTCTTTTTACCAGAAAATTGTCTGCATAAACGATCAATCCATCTAAACTGGGATTATCCAATCATGGAAAATTCATCCAGCAGGATATATTCGATGCCAGTGAGGTTGTCTTGAAGTGCAATGAGACACTGATTGGAAAGACATTTGCAACGTTTGTTACCAATTGGCAATTTCAGCAGTGAATGAATTGCTGTGCCCTTTATGTTGAAAGATGCTTTTCCTGTTGGTGCAGTAATGACATATTTGCTTCCAAGTAAAGAGCGCAATGGAGTAATAACAAAACTTTTCCCTGTTCCAGCCATGCCTAATATTATAAGATGAAGATGATGTTTTTCGTTATCTGCATTTTGAAAATGATGTTTCACTATCTCATATGCATGGCGTTGCATTGTTGCAAGTGTTGCTATATCACATGAAGTTGAATGAAACTGAGTATAATGAGCTTGCAGAAGCTCAATCCATGTTGGTATAAGAGAGAGCAATTCATCAGAGTGAGAATTTGCACTTTGAAATCGTGCAATTGGAGTTTGATGTTGCAAAGGTTGTGCTGCAATATCTGACATTATCATCCACTCATGCTGTTGATCATTTCCTTCAATTTCAGGAGATTCAGCATTTTCTCAAAATGTGTCAAATTGAATACCATCCATAATTTGAAGATGGTACTGCCATGAAGGAACATGAACTTGTGCGAAAGGTGTCAAAAGAAATTCATGCCATCTATGTGGAAACATTTGATCTGTTTCAAGTGCATTATCCCTTGCATCAGAAATTATTGTTTTCCAAGGCTTGAATTTTATTAGCTTATATTTGCAATACAAATGAAATTGTTTCCCTTTTGGATTGTTAGAGAAATTTGAGAAACATTTGGGAACAACATTTTCATTTTCTTTTGCTGGTTGGATTTTATTGGGACTGACAGAATATTTCATTAAAAAAGTTAAAAGATTTAATTCCAGAACATTTGGTAATTTATTGAGGAATCTATTTTGATCAGCATAGATATCCAAAAGTGACTCTTCAGTGGCAACATCCAAGTTATTCTTTTTCTCTCCATTTCCGTAAAAAAATTGATATGTCATTTTAGGCTGCATAAGCCCTTTAAAGCCTGGTGATTTTTTCCATGTTTTGAACTTTACTTAATGAGATATTCAATGCATGCATAGTAATCAATAACTATTTGTATATCACAATTGGTTCTCCACTCCTGCAGTTGAATACATTGGTTAGTATTAACACAAACAGCCTTGCGTTTTGTTACTCACTTTGCCCTGTACTTAATTGATTTGTCTCTTGTATTGACTTTTTCCAATTGCAATGTTGTAGTTTCTTATGTTTCAAAAGGAAATTGAAGCGGCACTTTGCTTCATCTGAACCTGGTGCTTTCTGCAATAGTGCAATATGCAGTAGTGCATTTGCTGTGATGCCGAACTGTATTCAGCAGATCAACAGAGCCAAAATCATTGAAAATATCATCCACTGAATTTAATTGATGGCGTTGACAGGGATGCTGATTAAGCTTGACCCATGTATGAGTGTCTGGTGAAAACGGGTTAGTAGTTGCAACCAACCAATCTGTGTCTTGAATAACCTTTTCAGTTGCTATTTTTGCTTTTTCCAAAATTTGAAAGTCTTGTTGTTCATTATCATGTTGTGCCAAGTGGCCTTTAAATGCATCTTCAGTGAGCTCACATAGTCCAGGGTCATTTTTCAACTTGGTAATACCATGGCAATGGATACTCCTTGGACCTGGGTATTCAAAGCGGTACCAGTGCCACCTGGTGTATAATATATCATAGAGCCAGTACTTAATGAATTTTTCCATTTTTTGAGTAACAAACCAATCTACCAAATAGGGGTTTTGTATGACAGTAGTTCTCCTAACATCAGAATGTAGGTTTTTATTACAACTGGTAAAAAGTGAATGTAATTCGGGCCAATGCATATCTGCAGCAGAACATGTGAAAAAAATGTGGGTGGTCCATGTAATGCAATAATTGCTTTCAGGTCAGATTTTAGTTTGTGCCAATAGGATGGGAAGGCTGCTATCTGGGTTGGGTAATGAGTAATTTTATTAAGAATGTGAGATGAAGAGTTACTCTGGGTCATTTCACGCAACTCTTGCACTGAAATATTACTTTCGCCTGGATTCTGTTTGAGAAATATACTTGTTTGTTGCAAAGCTTGCTTTCTGGAAATCATATCATAGGCCCAATATGAAAATCTTGGGTCAGAAGCAAAAGGATAATACCACCTACCATTTTTTTGTATCCATATTTGATCAAATGTTTTATTTTTTCTGCAAATGTAATGTTTCTGACAATTGCAGGGTTTGTTGGATTACCCACTGCATTTAGGAATAAAGCTGGAAAGCACATTGTAGCTAAAAAGGAGTTGCAAATTCACTTAATGGGTTTTCATTTAGAGTCTTTTTCATTGGATGGGCCAATCTAAAACACATTGCTCAATGTCATTTATAATCACATTTTTCTCCTGTTGCACTTGATCTAGGAGCTGTACAAACGAATTAATTTCTGTCTCATGATTATATACTACATCATCATCATTAAACATCAGATTTGGCATGTTTGCTAAAATCATTGTATTTAAATTCATTGATTTGACTTTGTTTTAGTGTTGTTGGGACATCATTAACTGCTAAACTTTGCAGTGCATCATTGACAACGATGATGTTTCTATAACAAGGGTTATTAGCAATTACCCAATGAAAGGCTGACTCTATTTTAACTCTAGGAACGACGGCATCTTTTATGGTATCATTTGTTCCTTTCATTTTAGCAATTATGACTGAAATTTCACTGGGAAGATGAGAAAGTTTTTTTTGGCAAACTCAACAATGTTTTGAGAAAGATTGATACAATGCCCAAAATATCCAAGCTGACCCATGGTTTGACATAAACTCTCATAAAAGGTAGCGCTAAACTAATCAACATTTCTTCAACCTGTTTTAAACCTTCAAGTTCAAAGCGAGTAGGAATGGGAATCATTTTATTTCCTTCTGAAAATTTAGCAGGAATAGTTTTGTTATGAGTGTATTTTGCACACTTAAAATTTTGTTTCGAGGCATCAGCAGAAGCACAAGTCCAAGCCTCGTTGCAAATATTACATTGCACAATTGATAAATCAATGGATTTTTGGAATTTTTTCATAATGTCTTTTGCGCCCATGTTTGTTGATGTAATTCTCCATATTTTTCAGAATCAAAAAATTTCAGATATTGTTTTTGATCCACAGTTTTATGAATTGTTACAGATTCTTGTTCAGGCTGAATTTTGTGTGAACAGTTTTTGTTGCTTCCAAAGAACACATTTCAAAAAAAAGTGTTTCCAACATCACTTATTGTTTCATTTAAATCAAATTTTGCACTTGTTTTCGTTTTTTTAAAGTCTCTATATCTTCAAAATGAAGTTGTGTTCCCTTCTTTTTTGAAAAATCTTTGAAAGATCAAAAATTTGTAGCTTCATTAGAATTAATTTCACCTCCATGTGCATTGTGGAGAGCTTCATTTGCAGCAGAAAATAACACTGGAACTATCTCGTGAACATATTGATGTAAAGGCGATTAGCCAGAGACAATATCTGATCATAAGGACTACTGAAATCTGACATTCGTAATAAAACTGCAGACCCTTCCCGCATCAGGTATTCCATAATTATTTTTTGAATGACTATCAAAGAAATAAGACAATGAATTTTCAGTGTCATATATTACAGCTGTTATAAAACCTGAAAGAACTAGGATAATAGAGGAAGATTGGGTGAAAGCTTCCACCAAGGCATCCTTCTGCATCCAAAATGGAGGCTCCGTCTCCGTCACAGCATAAGAAGATAATTGTCCATGATAAAATGTCTTATATTGAACTGCAAACATGGCATTTTCAGTTGTCGCTACAACTGGCAAGTCTTTAACCGACAAAGTGTTTGAATCTGGAATAACGCTTGCAGATACAAACGATCACCTTCAACCAAAATTTGGTTCACATTTGTTCTTGTCCAGGTTTGAACACTTTGCGAACATTAGTTGCAAAATAAAGCATGCAATGCAAAAAAACACTGTCGTCCCCTTGATAATTCATTGAACAAGTAATGTCCTTGGTGAAAGCTTCCACTAACGCAAGTACTGGTGCTAGTCGCACAAAAGTAACCTGATCTTCAATTTCTTCTGCAGTTTCTATGTCACTGGTGGAAAGTTGGTAGTTTGCGCCAGCCTCGTTAAAAAGACCACTCAAAATGCAAGTGAAGTCTGCTGAAGAAGGCTGAAGTGGAGAACTGGCTTGGGCACAGGCCTTGTTGCCCACGCCTAAGCCTGTGTATATTGAATTATCTATGCATACTTGGAATTATTGGAATCAAAATATGCGTAGATCATTGTTTTATAACAATAGCGAAAGTTACTTTTTGCAACAAATCAACAAAGGCTTCCTCTTCTTGAACTATGATTGGCTTAAATTATTATGCAATAGTTATTGTTTGGGTCACATGGTTTGGATTAATAAAATCATCATAACTAAAATCGAGTCCCTCCAAACTGCGAATTTGAGAAAAAGATTTTATTGCAGAACAAATTGATTCATGTTTGCTGACGGTTCACCATATCAATTATTTTGAAACATTATACTTAATACTTTATTTGGTAAGTGTTCTTCCTCTTATGGTCATGAGCAACCACGTGTTTTGAGCAGCTAAAACTTTTTCGTTCTTTCCACTTGGGTATTTCTAATCCCTGGACCCCACAACTCAACAACTCTCGGACGCACAACTATACCGCCTACGGAAATACGACCCATGTCTTAAAAACTGCCAAATTTGTATTATTTTCACTGTAATTATTGTAGCACAGTCAAAGGCACGGTTTTGAAGTATGAAACACAGTTTGGTGAGCATAGGAACAGAAATAAAGGCTTTTCGAGTAAGCAATTTTGTCGAAAAAAGCACGTTGTCGTTGCAAATCACTGAGGTTTTCATATCATAAGCAAGGAAACTGTGGTAGCAGTAATCGAATTCCTGTGGAGCCACGACATTGACATTTGCACCATAATCAAAATTCCATCCTTTTCAGAAGTAAAAGAAATGAATATGAAACTACTACAACTGAAAAGGACAAGATTGAATTTCCACATCCGTCATTCTCAAAATGATCTAGGCTGGTTGAGGCTACTGAAGCTGTTTGCATCATATGCAATGAGTCTCGTAATAATGGTCAGCTCAAATTGTTTCGCATTTGCAACGAAAAGCATGCTAAAACCTAGCAGCCTACAGATTCAACTTGGATGACGTTTTTGCACGTTCGTCACCCTTGGAGGATGTTAAGAGCTTGTTTGCTGAAGACCTGATGTGTCATAAGTTGTGCATGAATAAATACCTTTTGCAATATAAGTGTGATATTGATGAATTAATTATGATGGAGCCAGAGATAGCAGATGACATCGGCTCAGCTTTTCAAAACATGGTTGCTTGTCTGTTATCGTATCTGATAAACTGTATTGAAACCCAGTATGGAAAGTACGATTCCTGTGCACCGGACAGCATAATTTATAAAAGTCCTTGTGCACCGGGTAGCGCGAAAATTTTTCCCCACCACGCCCTTAAGTCTGCCGGGAAACGCCCTTCTGGCATCTGGGAAACGGCCTTTTGCCGGCTGGTGAATGTATAGTCCTAAATTAGTCTAAAAGGAGATACTATGATAGAAAGGAAGAATGAATACCAGTTTTAGCACTAAATCTGAATTTATAACTGACTAAACTGAACTAGAACAAAAGAAGCTATTGTCTCAAGAACACAAGATACATAGACTATTAGTTGAAAAGTAAACAGAACAAAAATTACACATATAGATATTGTCTCTTTGAGTTCGAAGTGTACTGTTTTTATGAAAGAAATGGATAACGTCCTTTTTCTGAATTCATGCGTGTCAAGACTTTGCTTGCTCTGTACGAACTTTCCGTTTTTTTCTTTAAAACCCCAACACGGTGACGAGGAAGTTTGAGCGAGGGCATCCCATCAACATATATTCTTGCTGCTTTTGCAATAATGTTGTCGTGGCAAAGGATGTTACTGGTAGCCCAATCTAGAATGCTTCTGTCTTCCAATGTTGAGTGATTCTGGCGAACCTGTCTCTGAGTATCCATGACGCTGTAAAAGCTCTCGACAATGGCCTCTGATCCTCCCATCGACATTGCAATATCAAAGGCTGTCATTGCAACAGTCCCTGCTTTTTCGTACAACATTTGGTTTGTGTACAAAAGTGAAATTACTTTTGCTTCATTGACAAATGCTTTAAAGGGAGGGTGGTTGCCAAATTCAAGCTGGAACAACACTTGAAGATTTAATTTGAACTCTTCCTGGGTTGCTTTCGATAGCTTCACCAGTTGTGTTTCCATATCAATCATTATTGCAGCCATGGTCTCCCTGTTTTCATCATCGAGAGGGGTGAGACAAGCCAATAGTTTATCTTTCATTACTTTGTCCCAAACCAAATGCTTCATTGCATCTTTCCATTGCCGATACACACTGTGGTGTAGCCTCTCATCAAAACGCTCATCATTTAAATCTTTTATATGCCTGAGACTGCAGACTTCTTTGAAAAAGTTTTCAAATCTTTCAGCCCCGAAGACCTCCAATTCTCCTTCCCTGATCCGCACTCGCTTATTGGCAAGAGTTTCTCCAACAAATGAAGGAAAATTTCTTCTATATCAAAGAAATTTGACAGCCCCACACCATCATCAATGCAGGAAGAAACACGATTTTGAATGGAAGCTGCAAGGTCCACTGCGAATTGCTGAACATCATTGAAAGAATCACTAGGTCCTCGTTCTTCCCAGTTGGTTAAGACCTGCTTTTTCGGAGTTTTTTTCCCTTCTACATCAGGTTGTTGTACCACTTCTGTACCAACAACCTTCCAGCCAACAACAAGCTCGACTCCCTCATAATGCGGCCTTTCTGAAGGATCATCACTTGCTGGATCTCGGTCTAGAATATTCTGATGAAATGATAAAAAACATCAATTTAAATGATATAAAAGTCATTCTATATTAAATCATTTAAATATGGTGTCAGTTTTGGTATTATGGATGTTCGCAAATAGATTATTATTACAAACTATCATTTGACGCTAAATGACATTTTTAATAGGACGTCCTTGTTGAAAAAAGTTTCCATCAAAAAAAACAGCAAACCTTTTTATTTTCTTTCATTTTTGGGAAAAAAATCATGTCTCCATATTCGCTACATTTGGTGGAAGCGTCCTCGAGCCACTTAATTAATTTTTGTACATATGGGTGAGCTTTCCATGGTGGGAGAGAAATGCTTTGCAATTTCGTCATCACTTCGGCAACTGGTGTGAAGATATCATGCATCATCAGAAGATCAACAATGAAATCCTGGATAAGAAATTATTATTATGTAAATAATACAAGGGAAATAACATATATGTAAAATATATGCTCAGGTGTAATACAAAATATCGGACAGAGCTGACCTGGCTGCATGTATCATGATTTGTGTAATTTCTCACCTGTCCTAGGACTTGATAACGTAACGGATTCAATTCATCAGTAACTGAGCTTGATGCTTTTTCCAAGGACTTAGCAAATAGTTTAAATGATTTAACAAGACGTTGCCATTGAACAAAAGCAGAGCTTGCAAATCTCGTCTGTGAATACGTTGCAGCTACCGTTGCTTTAACGTCGAGCTCCTTCGCAGTAGATTCTAATATGCTTCTTCCTGAAATGATACACATCAAAATGAATTTTGGAAAATAAGCAAACAAGGAAAGGAAAGTTAAAACATGCTGGCTATATTACTTACCCTTTCCTCGATTCAAATTCTCTGAGAACCTATTTGTACGTTCAATAAAATTTGCAAAGAATTTTTGCGAATATCCAATCTTTCCATCTCTTACATCTGTTACAGCAAGATTAAGCCAATGTGATGCATCCCAACTGACTTGTTTTATGAATGAGTTTTCATCATTTCTGTTCATTGTTCCTTTAAACCCCTTTGCTTGGTACACTCCATCTGCAGAGATGCCTGGAAAAAAGTAAATCAAATTCATTCATTTTGATTTTTATTCATCATATATTTCTTTAGGAAAAACCAGCATATCTTTTAAAAACAAAAACTATTGCTTAAAGAAATGGACTTGCAGTAAATGCAAATTAAATGTGACTTACCAACTAGATAATTCAATGCTGTAGTTCCAAGTTTCTCTTCGATTATATTTAATGCTTGTGATGCTGAATCATCAAGTTTTCCACCTTGAATATTCCCATCATCAGTTGCTTTGTAAACTTCAGGTGCAGCAACAACTATTGGTATTCTATCACCATCAATAATGGGACAAACTATCACAGCCTGATTAGATCTCTTATTTACTGTTGCCTTATCAACAGCCAAATAATAATGAGGAGGAAGGCCTGTACTTTGGAGACATTTCTGCATAACTTCCTTTGCTTTTGCTTGAACAGCTACCAGTAGAGATTTAACAAGTTCAGGAACTAGTTTCCTAGAGTGTCCTGATTGCCCAACATGGGCCCCAACAGAAAATGCAAAGGCAATCTGGTCTTCGTAATGCATAGCAGCAGATTTTGCTTTAATAGCAGTCAAAGCACTTTTCACTAATGTTTCAGCAGAATCATAGTGTTTTCTCTTTAAATTTCTTTCTTCACTGAGAGCAGAGAGAGCCTTGAAATGGGTTTGGCCATCAGCAGCACAAATCATGTGCTGAAGTATATTGCTCTTTAACTTTCTCCAATCTTCTCCAGTTCCTTTCATAAATGATTCCATTTTCTCTGGGTTTATAAATCTCCCAGTGCAAATACTTTTGCAATCTACAGACAACTTCTTTGCAGCCTTAGCTGGTGTTAGCCTTCCAGCCCTATCTTTATGGAGTGAAAAACATATTTCACACCTAAGGATTGCTCCTGAACCCTCTAAAAACTCATCTTTATCTGTGGAAGTCAAGGGATATAGTTCTAAATGTTCAATACCATTGACCAATTCTACAATGTTTGAGACCTTTTTCCATGTTTTCATGTTATCATAAGCATCTCTCATTTCTTTACTTGATGTTGAGCAAATGCTACTTATATTGGCTGTGGCCTGAGAATTTGACACTTTACTCAAATGATCTACTTTGTGGCTAAGCTTTTCTACCAGATTAAGCATTTTCTCTTCAAATGTTTGCTTTGTAATTGTTACAAAACTCCCAATATCTTTTTGTAAAGTTGCACCAGTGCTAATTGGAACTTTGTTTTTAAGGGTTACTTCTTTTCTTTGGGTTGTTAAAGTTTCTTGGTCTGTGTTGTTTATTGGATCCTTTTCATTGTTATCTTCACTCATATTGACATTTTTTGGCTTTTCTGATAAATCTTTCTTGGTGTTAGGCAGTTCAACTTTCTGGGCACCCTTAACTGCCAACTCTCTCACGCCTTTTGGAACTGCAATGTGATCAGTTGCCACAATTTTCAGGTCCATCTCTTTTGTGGACAAAGAAGGGTGATTTCGACTTCTATGCCTTTCAACTTGGTAACTGGCACCTCTGGAGAGTATTGCTCCTTGCCTTAACTTTTCACTTGTGCTATTTGCACACAATAAACAAACTTTCTTGTATTTTGAATAATTGCGTTTAGGTTTATGGGTTGCCTTCCCTTGTACTTGTGTCTTACTTTTATTGGAAGAAAAGAATGATGTCATAACAGTGGCTTTTTTGGGATTGATGGACTTTCCGCATCATCAGCACAGGGCCTCTTCTTTCCTACTAAAATAACATCATCCTCTATTTCTGAATTTGGACTATCATCAGACTGTGATGATGATGATGACACTGAAGTTGACATGGCAAAAGATGCCATAGTGAAGAAAATGGTTAAACTAAACAAGCAACTGCTACTGCTGCATCATCTTTTGTTTTGAGCTTTTGACATGATAATCAAAATAATTATATACATAATAAAAATACTGCGATAGAACTGCTCTCTTTTTTTTGGAACCACTGTAACTATGGATGCGATCAACAAAAACTCAAAACGAGGCAAATTCTTTGAAACAACTGTAACTAAGGAAGCAATCAACAAAAACTCAAAACGAGGCAACTTCCCTTGCATTGCAGCAATGGCTGGCTACTACATGTAATCACTGGATCAGACCAGACCTTCTGAACCAATTATTTGCAGAAATTTACCACTGAACAAAAATTGCGTGCACCAATTTGGAGTGTGCACCAAATCAAAGTGTACACCAAAATTTTCAAAAGTTTTGTGCACCAGGTTTGTGCACCAGTTTTGTGCACCAGTTTTGTGCACCAGTGTTGTGTCTGTGCACCGGACATGTCCGGTGCACATCACTTTCTTTCCATACTGGATTGAAACTGGTGAGAATTCTTACAAGGAATTCAAAACCACAAGGACAGCAGATAAGTCAAAAAAGCTTTCCGATAAAATCAATAAAAACAATATTGGAAGCCAAGGGAAAAAAGTCATGTAAAACAAGTTGATGTCGGGAAAGAATATGGATGCTATGAAATATATAGAAATCGGAAGATGTCACAAATATGATATGCGCAAGCTGCTTCAGTTTGACCTCACTACTGCTCCTCTCTATCTGACAAAAGATGGATTGTTTAGAAAACAACGAAGCGCGAGCTACAACGTGACCTGGAAATGTATCTGGAAATAAACACTTGTTTTGGTTGTCACCAACTTCATGGCCTACGCAAGAAGGGGTGCTGTGAGGCTGTGAGGCAACTGAAATTAAAAATGTTTGGAGATTTCGCAGAGAACCTATTGAGTTCGTTCCTGCATATCTTGTGTGTTTGAGGAGAGTAAAGTGGGACCCAAACGAAGAAACTGTGAATCAATGTGAGACACCACTTCCAGTGGAAATGGAACGGTTTTGGGCTTCTCAGGACAACAAAATAAAACTGCAAAAATTTTTCATCAAATAGATTCTGGAAAACTTTTATAGAACTAGAACCATATATTTGGGTGGTTCTCATGTTGATGACATGTCAAAATGCCTGCGCTGTTCATCTGGATACATCCAAGAAATATTTCCCTTGATAGTGGCCTTGAACACGGACAATAGAGTGTTTATTTGCACTTTATACCACTTCAGAACTTGGGGCTGGCCTCCAGTTGCGTGAATGTTGGTTTAGGTAGACAAGGAAAGTCTTCCAGAGCATGATCTGATAAAAGAAATTTCAAGCAAATGGGTTGATGTATTACCTGCTCTTCATGCTTTAAGCGGATTTGATACTACCAGCAAAGTGGGAACAAAACACTCCTCGTTGCAAGCTGCTATAAACGGTGGCCACGAGCAGCTGGCCATGTTTGGAAAAGGAGACTTAACAGGGGAAACTATAGAAAATGCAGAAATCTAATATTACTATTCTGTGGAGGTCACGTGATGACGCACTTTCTTGCCAAAAACAATAGATTAGACCCGAAACAATAGGTCGAACGCCCAAAAACAATGGGCCGAAACGCCAGAAGACGCGTGTTTTTGTTTTGCGCACAGAGGATAACTGGGCACCTTTCAAAGTGTTTTACGACCTGAATCTTCTTGCTAATTGTTTGAGAGGCCTCTGGAAAATTACAGCAGACAATTTAAAACACAGGTGATAGCTATGTTTCGTTTTTTGATTGAGATGGTTATAGCTTTTCTAGTAGGCGACCGCCATTGTTGCTTCGGCATGCTTGCGACGCTTAGGCCTAATGTAAACAAGCCCAAAGTTTTGATCAACAAATTATGATAAGGGGTTATCAGGCAAGCCAAACTGTTAGAGGCATAGGCATGAGCGTAAGCGAATGCAGCGCTTCAAGTGTGCCCTATCAGTCAATGTTTCTTGATAATAGATAGACAGGCAACCGCAGCGCAGCGAGCTAACCCATTGTATGTCAGTTGAAAGAGGCATGAGTGTAAAGAATGCAGAACACGAAGTGCACCCTAGCGCAATGAGGCAACCCATTCCACGTGGGTTTGAAAGGGGCATAAGCATAAGCAAATCTGTGCCCACCACGAGTCTGGCTGGCTGCCAGCCCACCCATTGTTTGTGAGGTTGAAAAGGCACGAGTGTTAGCGAATGCAGCGCACAAAGTGCACCCTATCAGTCATATTTCTTGATAATAGATAAACAGGGTAGGCCAGCGAGCCAACCCATTCTATGTGGGTTTAAAAGGGGCATGAGCGGAAGCGGATGCAGTGCACAAAGTGCACCAACCAGAGGTGAGCGCAGCAAGCCAACCTATTGTACATTGGGTTGGCAGGGGCATGAGCTTAAGCGACGGCTGTTCAGAAAGTGTGCCATGTCACTCAATGTTTCTTAATAAGAGATAGGCAGGCGAGCGCTGCAAGGTAACCCTTTTTGGGTGGGATTTAAAGTGGCTTAAAGTGCGCCCTATCAGTCACATATCTTGATAATAGATAAACACGGTAGGGCAGCGAGGTAGCCCATTCTATGTGGGTTTGAAAAGGGCATGAGCCGAAACGGATGCAGTGCACAAAGTGCACCCTAGCGCAGCAAGGCAACCCATTCCACATGGGGTTGAAAGGGGCATAAGCGTAAGCGAATCCAGCGCACGAAGTGCGCCAACCAGAGGCGAGCACAGCCAGCTCACCCATTGTACATGGGGTTGAAAGAGGCACAAGTGTTAGCCAATGCAGCGCACAAAATGCGCCCTATCAGTCACATTTCTTGATAATAGATATAAAGGCTAGCGCATTGAGGCAACCCATTCCACATGGGGTTTGAAAGGGGCATGAGCGTAAGCGAATGCAGCGCACTAAGTGCGCCCTCTCATTCAATGTTTCTTTATAATAGATAAACAGGCAAGTGCAATTATGATTTCTGTAGACATTTACCACTCCTGATACAGTTCTGTTGAGGGAAGGCAAGAAGGGCGATAGAAAGATGCATTCTCCTGGAACCTCAGTATCAATACACGAAGGTGAAACAGATCTTAGCAGAAGGCTTTAGTGACGCTTACACCATGTCAAATTGATGGCTGAAGAAAACCTGGTGACAGAGAAGGTTTGCAAGAACTGGCCGATGACCTCGAGAATCACGAAATAACTCTGAAAGCGGTTGGCAGATTGACGCAAATGAAAAACGAAGAGAGACCCACAGTTGAAGATGTACGATGCCTTATCAGGACAGTATCAAATGAGAAGAACGATTCAGCTTTTGGTACCATTATGGACAGTGTAAACAGAGATCAGTCTTTCAGAAATACCCGGAGCAGAATGCCCAGTTCAGTGAATGAACAGCGGAGCCTGAATTTCAGTATCCAGATGAATGACAGAAGATCTAATTGCAGTCCAAAGAACGTGTGACATTACTTCTGCGAGAAAAACGCCGATTAACTGTGATGAATTCAAGAAGAAAAGCTGAGAGGAAATTTTCAACTTGATCCGCTCAAAGAAGCTCTGTGATAACTGCCTATCATCCTACCATTTTTCAGCTGGATGCAAACAAGGAAAAGATTGCTCACTCCCTGATGGTGATATACGCAGTAAACATCTAACAGCAATACACGACTCTGTGGTGGCATATGAGAAAAAACGAGGGGACGAGTGGAGAAAGAATACCCAGACTAATTCGAATGAGCCCAATGAAATGTTTGTCAGAGCACCAACCTGTGATGAACAGAGGCGAGACAAGGGGTTGCCGATAGTGCCCCTGAAGGTGAAAGGAGCAGAAAGTGACAACTCAATCAAGACGTATGTCCTTCTTGAAAGTGGATCCACTGCCTCTTTTTGCAGTGAAGTCCTTCTGAAAGAACTTGGTGTGACTGGAACGAAACATCAAACATCTGTTGCTACTATAAGTGGTGTTGATACTAATTACCAGACGTCAGTAGTCAGCTTAGAAATGATGAACCTTGAGGAGACGCAATGCCTTCAAATGCCCAATATATTTTCCACAAAGACGATGAATATCTTGAATCAGCGCTTGCCCGTCCAGAAGAAGTAATTTCAACTTGATTATTTCAAGTGTCAATGTAGAAGAAGGACGATATAAAAAATCACAAATAATAAATTGTTATTTTGTGCTAGCTAAAAACGACAGTAAAAAGGAATATGAAATAATTTCAAAGATTAGCTAACTAGCTAAGTGCCCACAAACCGCATTAGATCAATTTAAAATGATCCTCGAGAGTGTCGAACCCATTGTTATTCACGCTTTATGTAATTTCCTGAAACAAACAAATAACCTAAGAAATGAAGCTAAAAAAGTGCCTTGAAATCCCACACACCTGACATGATTTATTTCTATCGTTTTGTTCAAATATTTTGTAGCAAAAATATTCATAACCAGAGAGGGCCTAGGCTTAGAAAGCAAGATATAAAGCTATAGAAAGCCATAAAATTTTCAATCTACGAACTTTCGAGCGTAGACCTTACCTTACAAGCCTATTAAACCCCTCAGTTCCTACCTGAAATTTTCAACAGGATTTGGAGAGCTGTTAATGTTCAGCAAACCATGAGCAGCTGTGGAGGAAGGATGAGATGATGAGGTTGTTGCACTTGAGGTTGCTCCACTTGAAGCACTTAACTGGTCATGGCAATTTTTAAGCAGAGACAATGCCATCTCAATGGCCTTTTTGGTGTCAACTTCCTTGGTGTCCTTGTCCATGCTGTCCATATTCACATAACTGTTCCTACCTTGCCTTCTTCGTTCCCATGCGGTCACTTTTTGGCGCCAAATATATGCTTAGTGCGCATTGAACACGCGCATGCCACGACTGCAATAGTCATTACCGTCATTGCCGCAGCAAAAGCCATTACCGTGTAAAAAGTTATTACCGCACTAAAAGTCATTACCCCACTAAAAGCCGTGTAACAAGTCATTACCGTAGCAAAAGTCATTTTTGTCACGGTTACTGCTTCATATTGCCATCAATGGCACCAATGCAGTGAGGAAAATTCCAGCTATCCTCAAGCTCTTTGGAAATTCTGACCCAATCTTCTGTTGTTGAGGGCAAATTCAAGTATTCGTTATTTAGTGCAACCCATAATGCTTCACATGTCGCCCTGAGTATCTTTGAAACTGTTGCTCTCCCGATTCGAAAAGAAAAAGAATGTGATTGCTGTGAATCTCCACTTGCTATAAGTCTCAGTGTGACCATCAACCTTTCTTCTGGGGAAATAAGCATTCTTGATTTAGACAGTTTTTTTTTTAATGCATGGCCTTACCAAGGATAACAGATGCTCAAATCTTTCTGGTGACATCCTTAGATATCTGCAAAGGAAATATTCACAAATTCATTATGGGAAGAAATAATTTTATAAACAACTAAGAAAAATATTCGAAAATGCAACTTAAACTATGTGTATAAATAATATATCTTAACCAAAAGTCCCCAAACCAAAATTAGTTAAAATTTACTTAAGTTGGCAGAACAAACAAAGCAAACTAAAAGCCCTGCATCCAAATCCACTTTAATCTAATTAAATGCGCATGCAAGAAATTGGAAGAGATTGGCATGTTTTTCTTGCATTTGCAAGAAAAACTGCCAATCTCACCTGAAAAGGTATTCTCTGTCATTCAATCAAAGCTCCTTGGTCAATGTGTGGAATGCTCCAAGCTCGGTTCTTTTTTTGAAAATTCTTACCCAGAATTGATGTTTTCTTTTTTGCCTCCTGTTTAAAACGCATCTCAACAAGGATAGCACCAAAAACTTGCATGTTTGCAGCAGAAACTTAAGGTTTAATGCAGCCATGTTCAAAAATTGAGAAATTGTGAATTTACTCGCCAATTGCAGGGCATTGCTCGGCAATTTAAATTGCTAGGCCCAGATCTCTGGACTGTGTTGTTCTGGACTCGAGCGACCCTCAGCGATCAAATGGAGACAGACTGTTGCTGGAGTCGCTGTGGTCGCTGAACTCATTTTTCGGTGACCCGACAACCCCAGTGACCTCAGCAACTTTTATGGAAACCAGGCTTTATTGACAAATAGGTTGGCGACAATGTTAGGCAAAGGATGATTGCAAACTTTTTTGTGGTCCATAAGCATTCCATTCATTGGACCAAGAATAACAGGACAGAGAAAATACTGAATGTAATTCATTTGGCCAATATCATAGAGGTATTTATAGATAGCCATCTAGTACCTTTTCTACACCCTCCTGCATTGTGGCCCATCGATATCATTGTGTTTTGTGTTTCATTCCACTTGTGATCCAGAAATCTAACTCGTTTCCACTTTTAAAGCTGGAATTTAATTCTGTTTTCATTTTCAATTTGAAATTAATTTGGAAATTGATTTCAAATCAGTATTAATAATGACTTTGTAATCATCTTTTATTTGGTTTTGATTTGTAACCTTAAACTAAATTGGATTGCAATCAATTTCCGTTTGCAATTCATTTTTTCCGGGTAGCCCATTGGTGTCAGTTTCAAAACAAAAGAAGCTGGCATCACTTTCAAACAAATTTGGCAGGAAAAGTTGTCAGAAATTTCT
Organism: Sanderia malayensis; assembly: GCA_013076295.1. Classification (NCBI taxonomy): domain Eukaryota; kingdom Metazoa; phylum Cnidaria; class Scyphozoa; order Semaeostomeae; family Pelagiidae; genus Sanderia; species Sanderia malayensis. The sequence continues at coordinate 2,825,722 of RQOL01000374.1, read as the reverse complement.
AATTTCCAACATTGCTGCAAACAAGAAACGAACGTGGCAAGAATTTCAGAAAAAAATAACACTAAAAAGGCAAAGGGCAAATGTCCCAGCAGCATTATGGTACCAAGGATGAGCTCAGTTCCAAACAGATCTAAACACTATGAGCCCCTTGACACACAGGACTTTGTCGATTTTACTGACTATGACAAACTTAACATTGAGAACATCAGAGATGCGTGCGAAAGGTTTTGCGACATGCCACAAGGATCTTGGGACATTTTGCTCAGCGAGAGAGGGCCCTCCTGCTTTCTCAGAGAGCAGATGTCTGGGAAAAAGTTTTATTATGTCCGATTGACAATGGATGTCTCATGAATTGGAAAACCATCTAGGGCAAGTTTGGGTGGAAAGTTCAAAATGCCATCACCAGAGTTGGGAAGTGAAGGTGGCAGGGTTCACAGCAACAGCACCTTGTATGGGAATGCAGGGCCTTCAACAACCAACCTTAATTTGCTACAACCTGTCCCAGCAACAGCTTTTCCAAAGTCTTTTTCAGTTGCTGCTCTTCTTCAAACTGGTAAATTGGTTAAGCCACCTAATTTAACCACCATTTCAATTGAGCTAGAACGCTACCTGGTAGCTTGTGAAAAGTGGGACAGATCAGTGAAAGTGGAACTTTCTAAAGAAGATAACTTTTTTGCCAAAGGAGGTTTCCAGAATGCCTTCCTGGCCACAGATCTATCCAACAAGAAGGAGCACATGGAATCACTGCTTTCTCAATTAAATATGTCAGAGCTTTGAAAGGAAAGTGTCATCATCTTTTAAATCATTAATCAATCATTAAATCATTCTCCCACAATAAAGTATATTATTCTTCACCAGGCAATGTTTCTGTTACTGTTCAGGAATATACTCCAGGAATGTTTGAAAAATATATTAATAACAATGGGCTTATTTCAATCAAAAGCATCTTCACAATCTGATCAAGTAATACAGAAAGCATCATGTTTTGCCCACTTTGCATATGTGCAGACAAATATGCAAATGATGGTGCTTGATCTGGAAAAGGTTGCATACACCCCTTGTGACCCAGAAATTGCAAGCACAAGGTTATTGGAGGATGGAGAATAGAATTTTTGCGCAGGAAACATGTCATGTAACACAATTGACCGATTAATGGTTGAGGACACATGCAATAAATACTTGCACTACCCCAGTACAGAAAGGAAAGTTTTTCAAAAGAAATTTTGGATGGTAAGTTAGAGGCATAGCTCAAAAATAGCAAGAAACAACTTTTGATTGCACTAATTTTCCACGTTTTCTTGACGAATCACAACATGAGGTTATGTTACAAGTTTAAATAGACAATCTAATATATATATTCTACGGAGTCACGTGATGACGCACTTTCCTCGCCAAAAACAATAGATTCGACCCGAAACAATAGGTCGAACGCCTCAAAACAATGGGCCGAAACCGCGAACGAGGTATCCATAAAGGCTTTTTTGTGAGGCCCTTAATGTGCCCTATTTTTAAGTGAGCTGTTCCTTGCCGGCTGAACCAGAGAGTTATCTATATGAGAGCTTACAGTTTCGACTAAAAGGTTTGGAAATTCTTTGTTAAAGTTTGCCTAATTGGCTATCACGAAAAAACTACAGTTTACGGTGGCGAAAATTCCAAATTCGCGTTGCGAGCTCCATTTTCGAACCACGTATTTGCTGTTCACATGACCCGTTTCGCCTTTTGCTGCAAGTTGATTGGCTCTTTTGCGACTTCACAAGAACAGTTGCGATGCTTAGGCCTAATGTAAACAAGCCCAAAGTTTTAATCAACAAATTATGATAAGGGATTATCAGGGCGAGCGAAGCGAGCCAAGCATGAGCGGAAGCGAATGCGGCGCACAAAGTGCGCCCACCACAAGCGAGTGCAGCGAGCTAACCCATAGTAAGTGGGGTTGAAAGGGGCATGAGCGTAGGCGAATGCAGCGCACAGAGTGCGCCAACCACAGTAAGTCTTTTTCACTTGCACACCCTCCGGGAAGCGAGCGAACGTGAGCGCCCCCGGCTAGTTACATTTATAATATCCTATTTAATGCTGGGTGACAACGTCTTAAAGTTTCACTGATTGTTTTATACTTTTTCTTATATTTGAAAACTCACAGTAAGACAAAATGTGGCAAATAAATTTATATATAACTGCAGATTGCAATGTCCAAATATATAGTATATACAATGTATTGTCTCCTCATAAAATGTTTGAAACTTGTTACAGAGTGACTTCTGAATTTTTAAGGAATTTAAAAGCAGCAATCAAATTTTTACAGCAAACTTTTTTTCGTTCTGGAAGAATTTGACATAGCTCAAGTTGATCTTCCACAGTAAGATATTGTAATCAGGAACCAAGACCTGATAACTCGGCAACTTCAACAAGTTTTGCTTCTGACAACGGAATTACTTTTTCCATGGCACCATATTGTTCAGGGAATGCATATAAATGGTTAGGTATTCCAGCCGGAAGTCGTAATCCATGTTGTTGCCTAATCCGATGTGAATTCCAAATTTTCACAAACAAATCACATTCCCGTTGAACTACAGGAATAAATAAACAGGACATCAGTTTGCCATCTCTTTCATTTGTTGGATCATAGGTATGAGATTGTAAACGACATTGCAAAATTGCTTTTATAACTTTTTCCATTCGCTCATGCAGGTCCCTCCACCATCTTTCTATTTTACTAGAGGTGGAAGGGCCATAGATGATGGCATCAGTTGGGTCAGTAAGATCACCTTGGTGTTGTCGTAAAAAGCATTGAATGCTTCCCATTAAACCAGTTTCAGTCCCTCTATCCAATATTAAATAGCAAGGTAATTGCTTTCTACAAGATACTACAGACAAAAATTAACAATTATTTTGGGGTCAGAATTTCCATCCAAAACTTTTAAAAAGAGAATCTTCCTTGAAAAGGTGTTAATACAACCATATATTGCAGTCGGAAAAGTACAGTTCTGGAAACCCATCCGTTTATCATGTTGAAATATTACACTCGCATTGAACTTCTATTGTTTTGTTTTGTTACTATTTTTGATTGACAGCTGACACTGTGGACTTTTCGACTTTCGTCACATGATATTTACACTTACTTTTAAGATTTACAATTCAATCACGCTTTATGCTGTTTTCAGTATTAATTATTATGTTATGTTGAGTTTTATCCCTGTGCTATTAAATAAAGATCTACAACAGGTTATGGGCCCAGCAACGAAAGTTGTGTAAGGCTAGCGTTAGCAGATTGGCGTGAAATTCGATCTTGGCAAGCAAGTGATTGAAGTCGCTGTAACGTTCGTTTGTAGACTCATTTAATTCTTGCATCACAAAATGGCCTTGGAAACAAAAACTAGTAGTATTGTACCTTTAAATGGATCGAATTATCCTACGTGGAAAATTCAGTGCCGTATGACTTTGATCAAAGATAGCCTATGGAGTCTTATTGATGGGACTGAAATGGTATCACCGCGGACAGAAGCGGAGAGGCATGCAAAATACGTTACAAAGAAAAACAGGGCGTTGGAAATTGTTGTTTTGTCGATAGAAACGTGCTTATTGTACCTGCTAGGAGACCCTCAAGACCCTGTGGTTGTTTGGAACAAGCTTGCAGCTCAGTTCCAAAAGAAAACATGGGCGAATAAGTTAGCTCTCCAACGAAAGCTATATTCTTTGCGGTTGAAGCAAAGTCAGTCTGTTCAGCAGCATATTAAGGAAATGACAGAGGTGTTTGAGGAACTGTCAATCGTTGGCGATCCTATTGAAGAAGAGGATCCTGTCGTTCATTTATTGGCAAGTTTACCCCCGTCATTTGATGCATTGGTAACAGCACCTGAAGCAAGTGAAGACGTGCCGAAAATGGAGATGGTAACAGAGCGCCTATTACGTGAAGAAATGAAGCAGAAAGAAAAAGGAGCTTGTGGAGGAACAGCTCATGATGTGAAACTCTGACATCTAAGCAACGGCCTAGAAAGATAGGACTGATTTGCAATCATTGTGGAAAAGTTGGCCACATAAAGAGAAACTGCTATGATCTGCAGAGAAAGAAGGAAGAAGTTTCTTATAAGAGCAAACAACAGAAAGCATATAGCACTGTTGAAAGACATCAATTTAGTGAACAAGATTCAGACAGTGATGTGGTGGCCTTGGTCGTGCATGAAAAGGCACTCAGTTCTGCAGATAAAAATGTTGGCTGTTGGCTATGCTGTTTTCAGTATTAATTATTATGTTTTGTTGAATGTTGAGTTTTATCCCTGTGCTATTAAATAAAGATCTACAACATATCATGACCATCAAATGAAAGGGTCCAGTTAGGTCCATTTGACATGAATGGTTGTTTGGGTTTATTTCTCTTCTTTTTTACACTTCTTGCTTCCATTCCTTGTGGATCAGCAGTAAACATGACATCACAAACAAGCCTTTGTGGGACACATATACCATGCTCAGTTCTTAGCTTTTGGTTCATAGCACGGTATCCTAGCAACTTTCCAGCAACCTCTAGTTCCTTTTTCACAGCATATGTGACTGCTGATAAAGCAACATTCGAATCATTGTAATGAATATACTGTAATGAAAATACTTCAAATACCTGGCCAAGGTCAACATTCTCCAGGCATACACTGCATAGCCTCTTTTCATAAAATTTAGCATTTCTTTGCATTTTAAGTTCTGTTGCACATATCTTTTGAGGTCTTCTTTCATATTCTGATCTTCATACCATGCATTCACTCCACATTCCAAGCAAACTGCCATTACAATTTACCAAAGGTGAAAAGATATGATGAAGGTAATGGCCACTTTGTGTAGCTGCAAGGGAAATTTCTGAAAAAGTTTCCCCCAAAGTTGTTTGAAATTGAGGCCAGCCTCTTTTGTTTTGAGATTGACACCAATTGGCCACCCGGAGAAAATGAATTGCAAACCAAAGTTGGTTGCAAATCCAATTTAATTTAAGTTACAAATGAAATAGTGCGTACGATAAGAGCCAAGAAACGCACGAATCGTGCAAATTGTGATAAAAGCATTAAAATTTGTGAATCTACCAAGTTTGATATGCTTAACAAGATAGGATATAGACCCCTTCTGAAATATGCCCCCTTGGGCTATTTTTAGCTCAGAGTATTTGCACCCAGTCCTTCATTGATGTTACCAAGAAAACTCGCTCCGCTTCATCATAAAAGCTGTAATATTTAGTAAACCTACATAATTTGACATTCTAAACAGGACAGAAGTAGTCCCCCCAACGTAGGAATAACCCTTGTGCTATTTTTAGACTAGGGGTAGTCATGCCCAGTCCCCCAAAAGTTTCTGTTATGGTATCTTATGAAAACGCAGTTATACAGTCATGAAACTTGGTAAACCTACATGATTTGACATGCTTAACAAGATAGAAGTAGTTCCCGGATGTAGGAATAACTCTTTTGCTATTTTTAGACTGGGGCAATCGTACACAATCCCCCAAACGTTTCTGTTACGGTATCTTTTGAAAACACAGTTATACAGCCTCGAAACCTGGTAAACCTCCACAATTTGACATTCTAAACAAGATAGAAATGGTTTTCCAGACGTAGGAATAACCCTTGTGCTATCTTTAGACTGGGGTAGTCAACTTATCAAAACCCAGCAGTATTCAGCCAGGAAACGTTGCAAAATTACATCCAAAACATGCAAGTTATTTAAGTATGTTATTTAAAATTAGCCATATTCCCATAGCGATGAAACTGATAAATTATGCTGCTTGAAGTTATTCCCATAATGATGAAACTGGTAAATTACGCAGCTTGAAGTTCTTCACCCTGAAATTTACACCGAGTTTATGAATGGAAAATTTGTCTTTCAGAAGAGTAAAAAAAAGTTTTCATGTATTGGTGTTGACCATGCGCATGAACAAAATAATAAAGTAGTTAAGGGAGACGGAGGAGTGATCGGTATATTAGATCAGCCTAATGCTCCGATGGAATTGATGATGGCAGGCCCAGAAATGTCTTTGATGGTTGATGAATACGAGTCACTTTTGCGCAACAAAGACGAAGATGATTCATCTAAGCACCACGAAGACACCCTTGCTTTTGAAAAAAAGTTTAAGAAAGATGTAAAAGCATTCGCTGATATTTTGGAAAGTGAAGGAAATCCCTTTGAAGAAGAAGAAGACGTCCTCATTACACTGATCAGTAAAACAGTAATGGATGAAGAATCAACTAGGTCCGTGAAGATTGCAAAGGATGCTGGAGCTACTCAGTATTGAGAGTTTAAAGTTGAGCGACTTATTACAGGAAAAACGTCGGTTCACGAGCCAATTAAACGCAATAAGCTCAGCCTTCTCCGGAATAAAAACTCCATCAAGACATCTAGCTCTAAGTTAAAACTTACTTCAATGAAGCAGGACTGTCAGTTGTTTTCACGTTTGTATGTAGTGTGCCAAAGCAGAGAAAGTGACTTGAGTGAATTTTTTGCACATGAAAATCATGTCACTCTCAATGTATGGAAAACTGAGGCAAACTACAAAATCAGACTGTTTAAAAATCTTTCACGAGTACATTATTGTACAGACAGAGATCTTAGAGGCCTAGATTTGGTTTTTGACGTCTACCGTGAAAGCAGCGTAAAAGAAGGAGCTCGAGAGAAGCGGGGAACAGGGTCCCGTATTAAGGTGACAGCAAAAACACCAATACCAAAGAATTGGAAAAATTTTTAAGGGTTGATGCAAATAAGTCCGAACTTTTCAAAATACTCGCTATGTGCGTGGTAAAATTAAACGTCCCTGAGAAGATCATTGTCAGCACTATCATGGACCAGGTTCTTACCAATTGCTTTGCTGGCATAGTTGATGACCTCAGTCCGTGCAACCATGAGGAAGCTGACACCAGGCTTTTTCTGCATGCGAAGCATTGTTCCCAAGAGGGAAATTCGAAAGTCTTAATAAAGACCGTTGACACTGATGTCGTTATCATCGCAATCGCAAAGTTCACTTTTCTTGCATTGGATGAGCTTTGGATAGAGTTCGGGGCAGGAAAAAATAGAAGATGGATTCCTATTCATAGAATAGTGAAAGCACTGGGAGAAGAAAAATGCTCTGCATTACTTTATTGGCATGCGTTTACCGGTTGCGACACGGTGTCATCCTTCGCAGGAAAGGGAAAAACAAGTGCATGTGTTGGAAAGCATACCCTGGTGTCACGGAAACTTTACAGAGACTCTCCGATAGCCCAGAAACCATCAGTGAAGGTGATCTGACACAGCTACAACGCTTTGTGATCCTAATGTATGACGGATCAAGTTCTCCCACAGATGTGAAGGATTGTAGAAGACATCTCTTTACAAAAAAGTCCAGACCAATTGACGTCATACCGCAGACAAAGGATGCCTTGCATCAGCACTCGTTGAGAGCTGCATATCAAGCCGGGTAAGCGACTATTTTTTTATCTTTTTCACTTTATATTTACTTGCAGGAAAAGTCAGAAAAATTGTGCTGTACTGCTGTTCAAATGAATAGCGATCCGGATCCGTTTTTGTTTGGCAACTTTGTAAACAAAACTTTTGCAATCCACAACGCAATGAACAAATGTTAGCCGCATGTAAGTGGGAGTATTTTTTGTTCCTTTCCCTTATTGAAAGAAAAAATTAAATTTTAGGTACGTCTGGGGGCAAAGCTGCGAAAAGGTGCAAGCGCTACCTGATCCTACATTTTGGGGTTGGAAAAAAATCGAAGGAAAGTTTTCACCTCGCTGGACAACAATAGAGGAAGTTTCAAAAGTACTCCGCGAATTAAAGCACTACAAATGCAAAAAAGGATGTTCGTCTGGAAGATGCCTATGCAAACGAGCTGATCTGCCCTGTACAGAGCTTTGTAGATGTATTGGAGAATGTGAGGTAGAGGTGAATGAATAGATATCAGACGACAAGCACAACTTTCATCCTTCTTAGCATGCCTTCGATAAGATCCATAACAGCTTGTTTCGAGGGGTTCGTACAACTTACCCCATTTTAAAAATGGTACAAATGTCCCTTTTACGTTGGGATACACTTTCATTTCGTTGGCATGTTAAATTACCGAGTTTCATGACTGTTTTACCAAGTTTTTCATGGCTGTATAGTTGCGTCTTAGTAAGATACCGTAACAGGAGGTTTTAGGGGACTGGGTACGACTACCCCATTCTAAAAATAGCATAAGGATTGTTTCTACCTTGGGGTAACTACTTCTATCTTGTTAAGTATGTCAAATTATGTAGGTTTGCCAAGTTTCTTGGCTGTATAGTTGCGTCTTAATAAGATACCATAACAGGATGTTCTGGGGGAGTGGCTACGACTACCCTAGTCTAAAAATAGCACAAGGGTTGTTTCTACGTTGGGGTAATTACTTTTATCTCATTTGGCACATCAAATTATGTAAGTGTACCAAGTTTCATTGCCTTTATCATGAAACAGAGCGAGTTTTCTCAGTAGCGTCAATGGAGGACTGGGTACAAATGCTTTGAGCTAAAAATAGCACAAGGGGGCATATTTCAGAAGGGGTCTATATCCTATCTTGTTAAGCATATCAAACTTGGTAGATTCACAAATTTTCATGCTTTTATCACAATTTGCACGATTTCTCGGGTTATCGACCTGACTAAAAACCAAATAAAAGATGATTACAAAGTCATTATCAATACTGATTCGAAAACAATTTCAAAATTAATTTCAAATTGAAAATGAAAACAATTAAATTCCAGCTTTAAAAGTGGAAACGGGTTTGATTTCTGGATCACAAGTGGAAAAGAGCAATGAAAACACAATGAAACCGATGGGCCACCATACTCCTGTAAACAATGCAACGGATATTGACAATGGTGGCAATTCTGAGAAGCAGAAGCAGATTTTTTAAAGCAGGTAGAGGGGGTCGCGCTGAGTTGGTTCACTTTTGATATAATACTTATTTCTGGCAAGCGTACCAATTTTTAAACAATTAACTCACTCACAAAGATTCCTCGAAGTGTACTAACAACTCAACTTTGAAAGAAATTGATTGTCAGGCTCTACATTTTCTTTTAAAGCAGCGTGCACAAGTCGTGGTTTCAACAGCAAATGTTTAGGCCTGTTGCCCTCATGGTTCACTTTATTTGCGTCACCGCAGAGGTCAAGTCTTTGCGAGTTTATTCGCAGCCACAATTTAAAGCGAACGCCAAGAAACCGATTGTTTCTGCGTATTCCTGTTGATTTGATCAGAATTTAAGTATATTAATTTTGTACCTTAAATTTTTGTGAGAATCTCAATGGCTGTCTTTACATTTTATTACATTTTTGTGAGAATCTCAATGGTTGTCTTTTGAGAATTTGGGGGAGGGGTGTGCCACTGTTGTGCCCCCAATAATTCTAAACTTTTAATGGTCTTACATGCAAATATATGTATATTATCCACAAATAAATGTTTGCAATAATATTTCTACCTATTAATAGAATACCTCTCAGAACTCAATATCGATAAACACAAACTTCACTCGCAAATGAAGCAATACCAGTCAACATCCTCAATATCATCAACTTCCAAATGGTTAACATTTCTAGAGTTAATGTAGTACCAACATTCCAGGAGTCACATTGAACCCAACCGTCTTTGTCCTCATTGTCCAGGCTACACTTCCGCATTTAACGTTTTCTCTAGATGTATTATTTTCCTTGTTTTCTTTATTTTTGCTTTCATTTTTTTTGCTTTTTGAACTTTTTGAATTTTTTTGTTATTTTTTTTGCTTTTAATAATTTTTCCTTTCTGGTTTTTTCTCTTTTTTCCTTTTTTGTCGATTTATTTCTTTTGCATTTACTTTTTTTCCCTTTTCTGCATCCTGCAACTCCAAAATTTTCAAAGCTGAATCTGACGTCATGTGCCTCGAGAGACTTGATTATTTTTCTTTCTTTTTTCTTTTTTCGTTAATTTCTGGATATGTCAGGATCTTACATATAACAGGGCACAAATTTCATCCAGATGTGATGTAGGGATCGTTGCCTCGCACATTTCCTTTTCAATTCCATTTTTTCATTTTTAATAATTTCAATGCCATGAAGACTGAGTCATCTGGGACACCATAGCCTTCTTGCAGCTGTTCTTCAAAAAGTCTCACTCAATGAACTCCAGCGATGCTCTCTAGCTGCGCCAGCGATTTCAAAACTGTGTGGCGATCATCTGCCTTTGCTTTCACTGGCGTTGATGTTGCTACGGGAGGTTTTGAGTAAACAGCACTTGGCTCTGCCGTGGGCTCTGCAGTGGCTGTAATCACACCCGCACCGTCATTTTGGATCTCGGATTCATATGGGCCAGCTTCAAACATTTTGGACGGGGCAAACGGAAAAGGAGGATCTGATTCTCTTTACAGAAAAGGGTCGTGTTGTATTCGATGTGTGACAGGTGACCATCAAGAAGGAGAACAGTAAGGCGTTTGGGCGGGATTTGGTGAACAAAGTGATTTGTGATCCATGCATAAAGCTGATGGGTATCCATCCAACCATTGTCAGAGAAACCAAGAAAGACGTTTCTGGGGAAGCCTAGACAATATTCCGGATTCAGCGATTTGCCAGGAAAGAAAACTGCACGAGGTAGAACTGAACCACTAGCGGAAATGCACTGCAATGTTGCTATGGATGTTTTAAAGGAATTGGCCAGATGAAAAGCACGCTTCACCATTTTTTCAACACCAACTGTTTTCATTGAACAAGCTTGAAGGGGAAACCCAGACTCGTCACAGTTGAATAATTGGTCGGGGGAAGTTATTCCCTCTTTGACGAGGAACTCGTCTAAGCCACCAAACCAAGCAAAGACAATTTCTTCTCTGCATGTTGCTGCTCTCGAAATTTCTAATGGTTTCGGATTTTTCAAATGGAGGTCTGGATGGTGGTGTAAGAAGCATTTGCAGGAGTCTTGTCTGGGCGGTTGCAGTTAAACAGCTTAAATTTTCTGGCAGCTCTGTCCAAAACCTGTTTCACTGCTTCGAGAACCATGTCTGAGGTTTTGCCAAATCCACGCTCCCCGCTCTCTTTAACCCATTCCGCCAATTTTGCTTCTTCTTCTACAGTTAATACTGTTTCTTTGCCATGCTTCGGCTTTTTTCCTTTTTTCTTGCATTTTTTATCACTCTTATCACAGTTGTTAAAGAGACATCATTTTCTGTGCTTGATTTTCGCAACGAAAGTCCACTTTCAACATCCTCGATTGGTTGGGCAATTTGATCTTTCCTGTATTTCCACCATTTTTTCTTCGGTTTAGGGTGTGTTCCAGGCATCGCAAACCGCTATGGATGAAGATCAAACGTCAAGCAAAACTGCATTGCACATTGCAGAAGGTCCCCCTTTTTAACCGTAATTCGAAAGCACATTGAGCTGAAATGTTTCATTTTAATTTGTTCATTACGTTTAAAAATTTATGGTGATCAAAGTTTGGTAACCCTGTCTAGACTAGGCCTTTTCCAAAAAAAGTCCTAACTGAGAACAAAGTACAAAAATGTTACCCCCAGTTTCTAACTCTGCTACTCTGAGCGAGTGACTTTGAAATACATGACACAACGGAAAACCATTCACAGAACTCCAATTGTTCACTGGTGAACCATGAGGGCAACGTTAAGCCAATCACACTGCTTGTTTAAAATAACCCCCGGGTTCAAGGTTATTGGCAAAATTGCTTCCATTTCTTCGTCAAATCATTCGGGAGAGGCTTTCAGACGTATTGCTGTGTCTGGGTTTTGTTTCTCTTACAATGAGACAAAGACAACAAAGAAAGCAAATGAGCTGGTTGGAAAAACAAAATGAAAAGTTAAAGATACTTACAATTACATCTCAGGTGACTACATTTTCAAACTTTAACAAATATTTCCTGTGCTAAACAAAACAACAAAAATAAGTAATTGTGAAGTCAATGTGGTCAGCAAATAATTTTCGCATGTTTTTTCAACAACACCTGTCCCAAACTTCCATTTATCTTAGTTTTTTGCGACATGTTCAAAAATTTGAGCTTTGGCCAGTGAACCAACTCAGGACGACGCCTCTCTATGTTCACATTCATAACTTGTAACTCTTGGAAGTGTATTTTTTGCTCTTATGATATTTTTTATTGATCTCCCATCGATAAATTACACGATTTTCATTTTAAGGATAAAAAGGATGATACCGTACCACAGGGCTCTATTGTTGGACTGTTGTTGTTTCTATTACAGATAAACGATGTCCTCAAAAATGTGGAAAACTGTAACTTTCAAATGTATGCTGACGAAACTGTCATTTACACGTCACACAGCAACATTAGCATCATCGAAGATACTTTAACATCAGAGATGAACAATGTCTCTAAATGGATGGAAAAAAGCAGGCTCATCATCAGCTGGAATAAAGGAAAAACTAAGTCATTCCTATTTGCCACAACAAAGCGTCTTCCTTCCAATGATCCGATGAAAGTGTATATGAATTATAGATTATAAAAGTTGCTTATGGGTACAAATACCTCGGAGCTTGGCTGGAACCAACATTAAATATGAACGAACACCCCTGAAAAGTATTAAGGAAAGCAAATGCCTGAGTGAATCTGTTGTTCCATCTGCATGATTCATTACCAGTTTTTGCTGCTAAGGCTGTATGCAATTCTTTCATTCCACAAACTGTTCAATGCGAGTTGTCAAGGTTTCAGATACAATGTTAAGGAAATTCGAAAGTGTACAAGATAGAGCGCAAAAGGTAATATATGGATGAAGTGTAACAATGAAAGATGTTGCACCATCAATAGGGGACAAAAGTCCCTGAGACACCTGAAAATTCCATCCCATAATGCTGTGCTTCTGCACACTTTGTTCTCTGTGAGCAGAATGCCGCCCCCACTCCCCCCAAAACAATTTTGTCTTATGCACCAGTCCTTTCTCGTCGTCGGGCCAAAAGAATTTTGGTGATATTGAAAAACACCGCCTCTACAGACAACATTGTTTTGGGAGGAGGGGGATGAAGTATGCGTATAAAACTTGCTAAAATCCTCGGTGTCCCAGGATTTTTGTCCCCTATTGTCTGGTATCAAATTCTTCAAACACATCACTTATAAAGCTGGTTTTCGTGTTTTCTGGGGTTCTCAAGGGCACTGATCTCGATGAGCAAGTCAAAATTTTCTATATATTACGCATGATGTCAAATTAAGTGATTGTCCCATTTTTGGCCCAAATGGAGCTCTAAAGTGGTCGTGTTGTCTGATACAAATTGTTTTTTTTGTGGAAACCATTTTGGCAAAGATAACAGGGTATTGTGAACATATTTTGAAAAAAAAGAGTCTGAAGATATTTTAAAAGTGTCTTTAAAACCCATGTTCGTGAACTTGAAGTATCTAATAATATATTCTGCGGAGTCACGTGACGGTGGCGAAACTCTGGCCAAAACAATAGATTCGAGCCGAAACAATAGGTCGGACGCCTAAAAACAATGGGATGAAACGGGGATTTGGCGATCAATAAGGCTTTTTTCAATAGGGGTGCACAAGGTTGGCACTTGCATGGAAAGGCTCCGTTTCTAGAGTAGGCAAAAGTTATCTTAGCCTACTTTAGAAGAATTTTTGAGTTATTCCATTAATTACTCCACTAACTGTGCTATCACGAAAAAACGACGGTTTACGCTGGCGAAACTTCCAAAATCGCGTCGCGAACTCCATTTTCGAACAGAGTGTTCCCTCTTCACGTGACGCGTTTCGCCTTTTGCTGCAATTTGATTGGCTCTTTTCGCGCGACCCACATGGGTTGTCGATTGTTTTGAACAAAGGCGAGAAACGAATCAGTGAATGGAAACAGCACAGCAAACATTGGAGAGACGTTCAATGTCAAGAATTGACCTCTTGAAGATGGCCTACAACGACAAGTGTGTCTGTCAAGGTGAGTGGTTGGTCTGTGCAAAGGAAGTTCTAAAAAACAACAACATCCAGGGAAGCACATTTGCTGATGCTGTTGTTAAATTACTTGCCATGGGTCAAGGAAAGGGTCGTAATTTATATATTACTGGCCCAGCGAACTGCGGCAAAACATTTATTCTTGACCCCGTAATAGTGATTTACATCACTTTTGTCTCACCTGTGACATGTTCGTATGCGTGGCTAGGGGTTGAAGAGAAAGAAGTCATTTTCTTGAATGACTTTCGCTATACCCAGCCATTTTGCCTTGGAATCACATGCTTTTATTACTAGAAGGCCACGTTGTTCATTTTGCTGCGCCTAAAACCAGTTATGCCAAGGATATCGAGTTCTCCAACGACACTCCAGTATTTGCTACATCAAAGTCTCGCATCATTTTCATCAAGGGCTCCATTATTGATGACAAGGAGACTGAGATGATGGATGTCCGTTGGAGATACTTCGCCTTTCATCATCAGTTCGCCTTTCTTCATTGTCACTTCTTGTGGTTGTTGTTTTGCCCGACTGCTTTTGGACATGGACTAAACTGAATTAAATGAACAATAGACAGCCTCGCGAGCACACATAATTGTTTTTGTTATAATTGTATTATTTTGCTGCATTACCTTTTGTTCTAATCAATGTCCCGCTATGTATTGTATTGGTGTTTTCCCAAACTGGGACAGTTTACACAACAGTTTACACTAGGAAAAAGACAAATATTTCCCTTCACATCTCGTAATAAATTTTGGAAATATGTATAAAACATGTACACAATTTATGTACATCTTTTAAAATAATAAGTGAGCATACAACCTTTTGAATTGCTGAGAAATATTCAAATAACCTCCACGGTTTACACTTCCAAGAGATTAAAAGACAAGTGATGTGACTTTCTATTCAACGATTTTGTAAACTGTCCAATTTTTCCTTCATATCTCTGTGAAAGTGTTCAAAAGAAACAAATAAAAATGTGTAGATTATGCACATTAGCGATGTACATCTTTTAAAGGGCTTATGCAGCCTAAAATGACATATCGATTTTTTTACGGAAATGGAAAGAAAAAGATCTGAGTATCACTATGAACCTATTTTGAGTGTTTTCTGACGAGTATAAGTATGTTTTTTCAAGCTCAAACACACCCAGGTCTGTTGAAGAGCTGTGACGTCAGTTTGATGACACGCGAATCATTTTTTATAAGGGTCAGTATGGGAAAATTTGGCCGCGCACCACAGTTTTTTTAATAACTCGACTTAGGCGACGCCGATTTCAATTATCTCACCTGTGGCTAAAAGCGCGATATTTTCCTCACATTATGAGCCAATTTCTGTTGTTTTCAATAAAACACAGAAATTTTGACAAATTTTGAAAAAAATAAATTTTTCATGATTTTGGTGAAATGTGACGTCAGAATGAACCGAGCTATTGTTCTTCAACTATTGTTCTCTGAGCAAGAGCTGCCCGGCCTGTTGAAACAGTGTCTGGCTAAAATCTTTCCAAAATGTCGGATTGCGAAAATAGTAGTTCAAAACAAATTCCTCTGACAACGAAGGACGAAGTCTTCCTGAGGATAGCGAAGAAGACAAAGACTTATCAGTAGTCAGTTTGTATAGTTGAAACTCGCACAAAGGAGAACCTCTTGCAAGAAGACCCAGACCAGTGATGATAAAGAATCGGGTTGTAAAGGCCTACCTAGATATCTCTGAAAGAGCTGGATGCCCGTTTTGAAAATAAAACTTATGTTGATAATTGGTTAGTTCATTTGTTATTTAATAAATTGTTGGCAACTGTTAAACATTAATTCTATGGAATCATATGAGTTTTGTTCATTGTACTGTTTTGTGTTCAGTTGTTACGGTCAAACCCAGGTCTTTAGAAGAGTTTCGAGACTTATGGAGAGAGATGAATTTAGTGTTGGTCCAACTCGCGCTGTTGGGTTCCCCTACAACACATGATCGACCATGAAATGCTTTTTTTAATACTCTTTCTCAGTATTTGTTTCCCTAGTTTAAGTTGCACGTTGTTTGTTCTTCAGTCTGGCCGGTTTCTTGTTTTTGTTAGCCGTGGTGCGCGGAGGTGTCTGGGATTGCGCATCATTCTGACGTCAATTTCTTCAACAGAATTTGTCCAAATTCCCTATTTTGACAATGAATAACTCAAAAACTACAAAATATTTTTATATTCTATCTGCGGCATGTTGATAAGCATGTTGAATTCTATACTTTTCAGCAAAAAAAACTATATGTAATTTTAGGCTGCATAAGCCCTTTAAGAACATCTTCATTCCTCTCTGTGATGGAGAACACCCTGTTTTTAATTATCTTATACTGTAAATTGTAGTGTAAATCGTAGGGATGCATACTATTTGCCATCAGCCTGACTTCCTGGTATGACCCCTAGCACCATGTGTATTTAATTCCTGGGTGTGTCGTTTGCAGAATATAAGTCCATTGTATTCAAAATATTAGTAGAAGCTGGAGAGTGGAAACAAACAATATTTTTCGACATTTCAGTTCATCTCATTTGAAAATACATCACAAGTCGACAACAATGTTTACCGTTTCAAATAATGTGACATATCACATATTGACAATAGTCAATTTGTACTTACAATAACACGACAACCTCTACGTTTATTTCAATAACTTTATCCCCTGCTGCTGCAATCTACAAACAAAAATATTCCGTGCATAAATTTCTACCCAATTTTGCAACTGTATATACAACAATTTGATTAATACTTAGTTCTACAACCTTTATTCTTAGATCTTATAGTTAAACGATTGTACATGCTTTGAATTGTCTTGTCTATTATATCGGTATCATAATTAGTAATGGTATCTATAATTCTGAGTTTGAAATCAGTAAAAGTCTCTCTTGTTATCCTTCTTTCCAATGCACCCTTCTTCAGTTGTCTTTTAACGTTGTGAAAAAAGTTCTCCATCGGGTTGATGTCCAGGGACCTTGGTGGAATATTGAAGACTTCTGCTCCAATGTTCTTCATTGCATCTCTTGCCATGGCACTATTCTGGCTTGGGTCATTGTCCTGCAAAAATAAAAGCTTCTCTTTCCCTGTTAAGCGGCCGGAAAATTTTTGAAGAAATTCGCCGAACGTCTCCCGGGGCAACAATTTGGAACCCACCGTTCTCTAATTATGTAAATAGATCAAAACGATGCTAAAACAAAAGTTTCAACTTTAACAATACACTACACACTAACGAAAATTGATAGGAGCGTGGGTTTTTTTAACTTTACCATACAACCATAACCTTTCAATTCATGAATTTAAATTCCACCACCTATTAACATAACAAACCATTTTAATCACAATAAAAGCAAAAACCCCATCAAAATGGGGCCGTTCTGTACCTATGACATCACTGGTACAGTTTAGGGAAAAATTTTTTGCATCATCGTGATCAGCACCCCGGAAAACCCCCTAATACCCCTTAAAAGAACCTCAATATCTATTGTACTTCGATTTTCATACCAGACCATAGGGGACAAAAGTCCCTGGGACATCTGAAAATTGCATCCCATAATGCTGTGTTTCTGCACACTTTGTTCTCTGTGAGCAGAATGCTGCCCCCCACTCCCCCCAGAACAATGTTGTCTTATGCACCAGTCCATTCTCGTCATCGGGCCAAAAGAATTTCGGCAATATTGAAAAACACTGCCTCTACAGACAACATTGTTTTGGGGGGAGGAGGGGGATGAAGTATGCGTGTAAAACTTGCTAAAATCCTGGGTGTGCCAGGACTTTTGTCCCCTATTGATGGTAGGTATTGTTCTCTCGATGGGTACTGTGCTTGTTGTATGGACATACATTTTTTGTCATCAATTTAGGTTTACCGCTTTGTAAGAAGTTATATTTTATGCTGTATTTTGAGCCACATCATTTGATCCCTTCAAAATGAAATGCGTATTCAAAGGAGAAATTTATGCAACATTACATACTAACAACCTTGCAGGTGAAGTTTGACAAGGTTAAATATGATGGATGTGATAGCCAGTTTGTTTGTCATCGTTCTGTATTATATGTTGGATGAGTTAGTATAACAAATTATGTAACTTTCCGTGTTTTTGAAGTATTCTTCAATTATACACTCCTGCAAGTTACTTGAAACATAACATTGCATTGTGTGACCTGGAATCATTGGGAAGTACGAATGATGATCACATATATTGTATACATCCTATCTGAATTATGTTCAATTTCCCAGGTTGGGTTGCCTCATCAGATTTTTAATCAGCAACCATTGACACAGCTCTAATACGGTGACACTGCTTGGTTTGGATACATGAAAAGCTACAAGAACTTGTTTCAACTAAATTGTTTTCTTGGAAAATTTTCAAATGAATATGTATGTTGCTTGCTGAAGCTACAACCTTGGACAAAATATATTGGAACTGGCACAATTTTAACAACATTTTAATTTCCGCCCCCCCCCCCTTGTTCAATGTTGTAAATTTTGGGTTGAGTTGGCTCATGTGTGTTAACAACATTGCATCTGGGGAGAGGGGGCAAAAATATGGAAAAAGGGCGGGAAAAGGGGCAAAAATATAGAAAAAGGGCAAATAACATCAACTTTCACAGTAAGTTCCGATATTTATGTCCAAGATTGTCTGAGTGCTGCAAAAACATAATAAGTTTAAAATAGTTAAAGTTTTGCATTGATAAAACGTAAATTGAGTTGAGGCGATAGGTATACGATGCATTATACTTCCTAGTCCTCTTTTATGGAATATTTAAATTTTGAAATCCATAATGGCGGATACGCAGCCAGTCAGGAGCAGTTTCAGTTCCTGCGGTTGGAAGAGTACTGAGAAACGAGGCTGAATGTTTGTTTACAATCAGAAAACAAGAACAATGGCGAAAACTGAAATTTGAAAATCGAAGCAAACATACAAGAAAATACCTTTGGACGTTTCACTTCACCTGCGGTATCTGCATCAAGATATGGGGGAGACTTTACCTCATCTAATGAAAAGGTATCCACAATATGCAAGAACCACAATTTACAATCACAGTCGTTTGCCTATTGGAGACATGAAAGTTGACAAGCGACACTTGGCAAAGGGACGTCCTGCGAAACTGAATGCAAGAGATGTACGAAAGTTATCGAACAGCCTTAAAAAGTTGAGAGAAAGCTATGGTAACTTTACTTCTAAAGATGTGGAGAGGGATGTTGGCATTAAAGAAAAGGATATTAGCAATAGGACAATACGTAGAGCTCTACGAAAGGAGGGATATTATTACACATAGTGCAGGAAAAAAGGACAGCTGGTGCAGGAAGATCTGAAAAAGAGATTAAAGTTTGCTAGAAAGTGCAAAAAGTTGCCTGAAAACTTTTGGAAGGAAGCAATATCTTTTTACTTTGATGGAACTGGTTGGCCACACAAGACCAACCCCTGTATGACTGTGAGAACGTCACGAACACTTATTTGGAAGAAACGTTGTGAAAGCCTCAGCCTTCATTGTACAGCAAGAGGCAAAAAAGAAGGGTCCGGAAGTAGAATGGCCAGATTCATGGTAGCGATTTCATATGGAAGAGGTGTCATATCATGCATTCAATACAACAAACAAATTGATGGTGAATTTTGTTATGAGTTTATCAGAGAGCATTTTCCTGGCATGTTTGAGAATTCGGCAAATGCAAAGGGTAAACTGTTTCTTCAAGATGGTGACCCTAATCAAAACAGTAAAAGAGCTCATGAAGGGATTGAATCTATTGGATGTAGAGTTCTTAAGATACCTGCTCGTTCACCAGATTTGAACCCAATAGAAAACGTTTTTCATTTGGTTGGAACAAAGCTTCAAAAGGATTCTTTAGAGAAGAACATTGTGAAAGAGACATATGAACAGTTTTGTAATCGCATAAAAAAGACCATGATGGAATTCCCCAGTGAAGTAATTGACCGAACAATAGCATCTATGCCAAAGCGAATGAACATGGTGTTGAAAAGTAGAGGTAACAGAATAAAATCAATAAATACTAAAATCGTAGTGGCAATGGTGTCCGCATCAAGGACAACCCAGTCGACGTGTTGTAGCCCCCGTAGCCCTTTCGTGCCCCTCTTACTCTTTTCCAAAAACACTCTCATTTATTCCCCTTCATCTCCTTCAGTGTCAAGCCTCTTTTTGGCTAAAAATTCCTCTTAATTTTAAAGATATTTCCACTTTTCTACTTTCAAAATTCTTCCCCCTCCGTTTTCCTGTAACGAGGCCGTTCTCTTTGGTGTGAGAGGATGGCGTGCCTGCTGTCTTGCTGGCCTTTCGTTTTGCGTGCGAGGGAGATGTCCAGAGCTTCACCACGGCGTCTGGATAATGTTAGCCTTCTCGAAATGACCCTTCCTGGGATGTCTTGCCTCGCTGAGCCTTTTCGAAACAATGAAACCCTGTTACGTTTTGCACTCATCCGCTTGCATCCTTTGTTACCGTGGTCTTTGATTGACGAGGAAAATGTTCAATAGATTTTTCATTTTCGAATTTGGGATGGGCAGGCAATGGCAAACCCGAAACCCAATGGATTTTTTTCGTTGGATAACTGAACTGTTATATTTTTGCTGCCGTTTTACTTTTTTCTTTCCAACCCAAAGCTTCAAGATTTAACTGGTAAATGGCTAAGTTCTTTCTATTTGCCTTTACTAAACTTCTTTCTATACCTCTTCCTATCATGAATTCAATATATTCAGGTCAACTGGTTTATAGAGATTTTTAATACTAAAACGATAAATGATCAAATTCTGCTTTCATAATAACAGGTCTCGATACGACGACCTAAATCACGAATTTCAGAAACAGCAATTTCGGGATTTCACTGAACCGAAGGCGTTCTAAACATGTGGAGTTGCCTAAAAGCTATTTTGGTGATTTACTATTGCCGATTCGCCATCCGCAGGCTAACATTGTGGATTCATCTTTCATGCACATCACTTTCTTTCTGGATAAAATAAACGTGTGCTCACGCTGGAAAAGATTGCTTAAATTCCACTTGCATTAAAAATTCTACAAGTGCCCACAACTGACCGTAAGCTGCTATTCACAACACGAACGTGGATTTGGCCTGTAAAATACGTGAGTGAATTGCTTAAAACTTTAATTATCTGCTGTACTTAAAATCACCTTTATACTTTAACAATTTTGATATATACCTGCGTGTTTAAAAGCATTTTACTAAGGGGCCCCACTAAGCTTTTCATAACGCGCTTCTGTATTGCTGTCTTGAAATTCATCTAGTTGTAAACATGTGTTATTGAGTGTCATCTGTTGTATTAAAACTGTGTATTCTTTAATGGAAATCTCGAATGACATTGATAAATTCAGTCCGAATCTGCTTTTTTATATTATGTACTCACAAATCTGATCCTTCGTTCACAAAGCATCTCTGCATGGGGTTCGAATAGAGGCGTTTCTGCCACGCTGGCTAAATTGCTGCTGAAAATTGTGCATCGGAGAAAACATGGACCTGGAACCACTTGAAATGGCAATCGGGGTTCGGAATTACATGCACCGTGTGTTCCGGGAATGGATAAAACTTTTAAAACTCGCATAATTTCAACTGAAAGTATATTACTTTGCGTGTCCATCCCACATTTGTTCAAGATCGCTGTCCCACTCAGATCGAAGGCCAAAACAACAGAAACACACCCCACTTTTGTTGAAGATTGCTTTCCCACTCAGATCGAAGGCCAAAACAACAGAAACCCACCCCACTTTTGTTTAAGATTGCTTTCCCACTCAGATCGAAGGCCAAAACAACTGAAACCCACCTCACTTCTGTTTAAGATCGCTGTCCCACTCAGATCGAAGGCCCAAACAACAGAAACCCACCCCACTTTTGTTGAAGATTGCTTTGCCACTCAGATCGAAGGCCAAACCAACAAAAACCCACCCCACTTCTGTTTAAGATCGCTGTCCCACTCAGGCCGAATGCCAAAACAACAGAAAGCCACCCCACTTTTTTTGAAGATCGCTGTTCTACTCACATCGTAGGCCAACACACTAGGGAGGTGGTGCGCGAAGCGCGCCAGCCTTCCTAGTATCAATATAAAGCATGACTGTCCTTATTTTAAGCAGTGCATGAAAAACTGGCACGTAACCACACGTAACCACACGTTACCGTATACGTAACCGCACATGTAACCATAGAAAATTTTATCGAAGCTGTTTATTTTGCATTGTTTTATAATACTTTCAACACGTAACCATACTTTTTCATTAATAAAATATATACATATATGTTTATTATAGAAAAGGTGGTTATGTGTGGTTACGTGTGATTTTTCACTACTAAATCTTATATTCTCAGATGGTTACGTGTTGGGTTACGTGTTGGTTACATGTGGTTACATGTATGGAATCTTGCAATAGAATTTACAATTCTTGGCACAAGAAGGCCAATTTGGCAAAGCATTTGGAACATGGTGGGACATCCTTTTGCTCATTTTCTTTAATTTGATGAGTGAACTTGAAGATTTTCCAACGTGCTGCCATCATTTCTGTTTCCCTATCATCTGTTTGGTTATATTTTCCAATGTATGTGACTTCTGACTTGCCAGTTGCAAATATAGGAACATCACTTGCAAACATCTGTTGAGAGGTGATTTTTTGGAGAAGGCAAGTGAACTATTTCCCATTCCAATAGCAATTGGAAATTTTGACAAGTGATCAACTCAGATGACCATCTAAAGTCATTGAGAAAAATGACCTCCGCATTTTCTGAAGCAACCCATGCATATTTATCATTGCCTGGATTGCTAAAGGCTTTGTAAATTTACTGGAGTGGCTTCAACATAAATGACTTTCCACAATTCGCTGGCCCAATGATCATTATATTTCTAAATTTTCCATGCCCCTTCTCTAGCAATTCTCTCATTGAAGCTGCATAGACATAAGGGTGAATGTGATTCTTTCGTAGCACTTCCATCGCACACTGAAGCCACTCTCCACTACATTTCTCAGCACATTCTCCCTCGACAGCCTTTTCAAGTAGGTCCATCCTCTTAATTTTTTCCCTCTCTATTATGCTACTTGCTTTTCTGCCATTTTCCATGTGGTGCTAATTATGTCATCAACTTGCTTCGGTGTGCAAGATAGAAGAAAAGCTGCAAGTTTGTTGTTCCCTGACTCTCTTTGCTCGTTTGCAACTGCAAAAAGCTGATTCCTTTCTTTTATGTTTTTTTGTTTAAGGAAGTCTGAAACGTCCAGGTTACTTAGTCAGCGAAACTTAGTGGATGTGTGTGAAGTTTCCTGAGATTTGCGTTTTCGCTGCTCAAATTTTGAGGCTCTGAATGCCTTGATACATTTTTTTGTTTTTGGTGACCCAACCTCTGTTAAGTCTGGATGATCCTTGCTTCTGAAAACTTCACCATCTGATTTACAAATGTATTTGTAAGCACTGTAATAATTGTCATGCGCTTCTGAAAAATTTACTGTGATGCCATGATTTTTTATTAGGTGCTCTTTAACTGTTGCCCATCATTTTGGGCCAGTTAGTTTTATTGCTACATGATAATGTTCTCCACCTTCTTCATGTTTCTCAAGACAGCATGCCCAGTGCTGCCTTTTAACTTTGCCTACACCTCTATCAATTGCTTTTGCTATTGCTGTACCAAAAGATTCTCTTCTTGGGAAAATTGCCATGTTCGCCTGACTGTAAGTGACAAGGTACGTTTTGCATACAACCCTTGGTTGCAGTTTCTGTGTCTGAAAATCGTCTGAATCCATCGTGTTACAGTACTTTATTTCTTATTTCTATGTTCTTTATGCTTGTGAATAATTGAAAATTGTGCAGAATAATATCAGACTTTAATCACAATTTGCAATATGAGAAATATTACCACCTGACGTAATTATACACGAAATTTTAACACTTTAAAATTGGTACCCATACTTACGTTGTAGAATATATTTAAGAAGTTGCAAAAATCAAATTGACCATTTCTTTCAGAAAAAATTGAAAAAAATTATTTCAGACAACCTTGGACAAAGTATATTGGCACTGGCGCAATTTTAACAACATTTTAGTTTCCGCCCCCCCCCCTTGTTCAATGTTGTAAATTTTGGTTTGAGTTGGCTCATGTGTGTTAACAACATTGCATCGGGGAGAGGGGCAAAAATATGGAAAAAGGGGCAAAAATATAGAAAAGGGGCAAAAAACATCAACTTTCACAGTAAGTTTCAATATTTATGTCCAAGATTGTAGGCACAAAAATGAAAATACATATCTCATATTTTTGTATTTGCCTATCATTTTAACAATGATAGATAAAGACAAGATAAGATAAAGATCTTGTTTTTAGTACTCTTTACTAATTGATTGTCTGTTTCAATGGCTGGACATTCTCCCAAAGTCCCACCAAAATGTTTGTGGTTATGTAGTTTTTTCTTAATATATTGTTATTACAGAGGTATATTTCTTCTTCTAAATGTCATGGCATTATTTGCAATACTTTTCTCCGCCCAGGTGTATACGGAATTACAATTCCATGTAATATTGTTCAATCTATCTGTCTGGCGGATTTTGATCTTGATGACCCTGAACGCATTGTGGACAATGTGTTTCACCCAGGCCTATGATGACATCCATTAATTGTATTGTTTATTTATAAATTATTTCCAAAGCTGCCAATGTCACCAAACTCACCAATATTAACTTGGGGATTGTCAGTTAAAAACTGTTAACTTGATGTTGTTTGGAATTTGATGTTGTGATTTATCTATATTGTTTATTGATCTGAGCATTGTAAATGTGACCTTCATCATAACATGGTATGACTTGTTTGTAAAGCGTTTTTGTTTGTATTATTCAATGAATTGTTTCCAACCAATGCACAGTTCGTGTTGTTACTATAGGTTCTATTATGTTTCTATTCAGCTATGATTGACTGGTAGTTTGTTCTTTTGGGTGAATATGCTTGTTTTTACCTTGTGCCAACCTTGTAGATATAATGTGAACGAATGTAAAGATTTTGTTGCGACTAAACATTTCATCTGCTTGACGAGTAAGTTATCCTGAAAGTTACCAAGCGAGATTCTGTTGTAATTGCTGTTACTTTTGGACGAAGGCAGTCATTCACATTGGAGCGCTTTTTTTGTGTGAGGTATGCAGCAAAATACTTATCACCGTACAACCGTCGTTTGGTAAGTCTACATTTACTTACATAAGATGTTGTTGGAAATGATGTTGAAGTTAACATGTATTACACCATTATTACTGAAGAGGTATGGATTTGCATTGTTTGAAGTGCAACCATGCCAAAATCAACTATGGACTTTGCAGGCTTTAAACCTGACCGTGAAAAAACTAAAACCATGTAACGTATGGGCTGAGATTTTTTTTACTACATTGTCAAAGTGATATTAAATAATACTGCTTAAAACATTGCTACTGGTAATGAAAAGGTTGTCTTGAGCAATGCTGTCTCATGCCGACAGAAGCCCATATATGGCATACAAAGTTTATTAGGATGCATACAAAGTTTTTTTGAATGCACACAAAGTTTATTAGGATGCATACAAAGTTTATTGCAATGCATACACAAAGTTCAATGCAATGCATATACAACGTTTATTCGAATGCATACAAAGTTTATGGCATGGAAGCGAGGTCCTTAACTGAAGATCACTTTTGAACGAGGCTTGCATCTTCGGCTATGTGGCTACTTATTTTATACCAAACCAAATCTTTTACCATGAATTCCGGCAGTAGATGTCAAAGGACTTCTGCCACTTCCTGGCAGTTCTGCACCGAATGTGGAAACAGGTTTCGCCCATCAGTTTCTTTCAGTTGGATACCCAATACCACAAGTAGTAGTTCTAGCACAACCTTTTCTAGTGCAACCAGTACAGGTACAACAGCCACCACAAGACATCCCACCTTCGGTGAATTGATGAAAACGCAGAAACCTTTGCAGCATGATAGATCGGAAAGAAAGCAAAAGTTCAGACCAAGCAGAAGAGCGAAAATGTAATGGTATGCATATTGGCACTCGGCTTTGTCAATTATGACTACCCGAGGGTGCTTGCGTACACTCGCTTCCTGGAGGGGGGCAAGCACAAAAACGTAATGTGGTGCGCGCATTTTATGCCCTGCATTCCTAACACTCATGCCCCTTTCAACCCAACATACAATGGGTTAGCTCGCTACGCTTGCCTGTGTTTGGTGCACCTTGTGCGCTGCATTCACTTCTCCTCATGCCTCTTTCAACATCATGTACAATGGGTTAGATTGCTGCACTCGCCTGTGGTTGGCGCGCTTCGTGCGCTGCATTAGCATACCCTCATGCATCTCCCCACTCCTCTTACAACAGTTTGGCTCGCTCCGCTCACCTGATAACCCCTTATCATAATTTGTTTGTTGAAACTTGGCCTGTTTACATTAGGCCTAAGCATCGCGAGCATGCCGAAGCAACAATGGCGGTCGCCTACTAAAAAACTACAATTATCTCTTTCAAAAAACAAAACAAAGCTATCACCTGTGTCCTCAATTGTTTCCTGTATTTTTCCAGAGGTCTCTCAAACAATTAGCAAGTCTTTACAAAGATAATTCAGGTCATAAAGCACTTCGAAAGTTGCCGAGTTATGCTTTGTGTGCAAAACAAAAACACGCGTCTTCTCCAAAAGTACCTGCTGTTCAACCCCAGGGCAAATTTGCATGATAACGAAAAACATGTGGCTGTTCACGTGAAGTCGCGAAAGAGCCAATCAAATTACAGCAAAAGGCGAAATGGGTCACATGAACAGCGAATACTTTGTTTGAAAATAGAGTTCCCGACGCGAATTTGGATGTTTCGCCACCATAAACCGTAGCTTTTCATGCTAGCACAATTAGCAGAATAATTATTGTAACCAACCATTGGAATAATTCAAAGTGTGCCCGTAACCAACCATTGCAAGTGCTTTGAGGCATTCAACCAATTGTTTTGAGGCATTCAACCCATTGTTTTGAGGCATTCAACCAATTGTGTTGGGTTGAATCTAATATTTTTGGCAAGGAAAGTGCGTCAAAGCGCGACTGCGCAGGATAGTAATATTAGACTAGCCGGAGGCGCTTGCGTTCGCTCGCTTCCCAGAGGTGGGCAAATGAAAAAACTTAATGTGGTTGGCGCATTTCATGCGCTGCATTCGCTTCCGCTCATGCCTCTTTCAACCCCATGTGCAATGGATTAGATTGCTACCCTCGCCTGTGCTTGGCGCACTTGGTGCACTGCATTCGCACACGATCATGCCCCTTTCAACCCCACGTACAATGGGTTAGCTCGCTACACTTGCCTGTTGTTGGCACACTTCGTGTGCTGCATTCGCTGCCTACTCCTCTCAAGGCAGTTTGGCTTGCTCCCCTCGCCTGATAACCCCTTATCATAATTTGCTTCTTAAAACTTTGGACTTGTTTACATTATGCCTAAACGTCGCAAGTATGCATAAGCAGCAATGGGGGTCCCCTACTACAAAGCCTACTACTATTTCAACTCAAAATACAAAACAAAGCTATCACCTGTGTTCTCAATTGTCTCCTGTAATTTTCCAGATGTCTCTCAAGCAATTAGCAAGTCTTTACAAAGATAATTCAGGTCATAAAACACTTTGAAAGGCGCCCAGTTATCTGTTGCATTCAAAACAAAAACATGCATCTTCTCCAAAAGTACCTGACGTTCAACCCAAGGATTAATTTCCATGATAACGAAAAACGTGTGACTGTTTCACGTGAAGTTGCCAAAGAGCCAATCAAATTGCAGCAGGAGGTGAAATGTGTCACGTGAACGGAGAATACTTTGTTAAAAAATGTTCACGAAATTGGAAGTTTCACAAGCATAAACCGTCGTTTTTCGTGATTTCGTGATTGAAAGAATTTCCTTTATTTTCTGGTTCAACCGCCAAGGAAGAACTCACTTAAAAATGGAGAAGATTAAGGGCCTCAGAAAAAAGCCTCGATGGATACCTGGTTCGCCGTTTCGGCCAATTGTTTCGGGTGGAATTTATTGTTTTTGGCAAGGAAAGTGCGTCGTCACGTGACTCCACAGAATAGTAATATCAGACTAGGGGTCATCACTCGCTTCGCTGGTTCGCCCCAGCCCGTCAAGTAAAAGAAGCTTAATCTGGTTGGCGCACTTCGTGCGCTGCATTTGCTTCACTCATGCCTCTTTCAACCCCACGTACAATGGGTTAGCTTGCAGCGCTCGCCTGTCTATCTATTATCAAGAAACATTGACTGATGGGGCGCACTTCGTGCGCTGCATTCGCTTCGCTCATGCGTCTTTCAACCCCACGTACAATGGGTTAGCTCGCTGCGCTCGCCTGTCTATCTATTATCAAGAAACATTGACTGATAGGGCGCACTTCGTGCGCTGCATTCGCTTCGCTCATGCCTCTTTCAGCCCCACGTACAATGGGTTAGCTCGTAGCGCTCGCCTGTCTATGTATTATCAAGAAACACTGACTGATAGGGCGCATTTCGTGCGCTGCATTCGCTTCGCTCATGCCTCCTTCAACCCCACGTACAATGGGTTAGCTCGCTGCACTCGCCTGTCTATCTATTATCAAGAAACATTGACTGATGGGGCGCACTTCCTGCGCTGCATTCGCTTCGCTCATGCCTCTTTCAACCCCACGTACAATGGGTTAGCTCGCTGCGCTCGCCTGTCTATCTATTATCAAGAAACATTGACTGATAGGGCGCACTTCGTGTGCTGCATTCGCTTCGCTCATGCCTCTTTCAACCCCACGTACAATGGGTTAGCTCGCTGCACTTGCCTGTCTATGTATTATCAAGAAACACTGACTGATAGGGCGCACTTCGTTCGCTGCATTCGCTTCGCTCATGCCTCCTTCAACCCCACGTACAATGGGTTAGCTCGCTGCGCTCGCCTGTCTATCTATTATCAAGAAACATTGACTGATGGGGCGCACTTTGTGCGCTGCATTCGCTTCGCTCATGCCTCTTTCAACCCCACATACAATGGTTTAGCTCGCAGCGCTCGCCTGTCTATCTATTATCAAGAAACATTGACTGATGGGGCGCACTTCGTGCGCTGCATTCGCTTCGCTCATGCCTCTTTCAACCCCACGTACAATGGGTTAGCTCGCTGTGCTCGGCTGTCTATCTATTATCAAGAAACATTGACTGATAGGGCGCACTTCGTGCGCTGCATTCGCTTCGCTCATGCCTCTTTCAACCCCACGTACAATGGGTTAGTTCGCTGCGCTCGCCTGTGTATCTATTATCAAAAAACATTGACTGATAGGGCGCACCTCGTGCGGTGCATTCGCTTCGCTCATGCCCCTTTCAACCCCACTTACAATGGGTTAGCTCGCTGCGCTCGCCTGTCTATCTATTATAAAGAAACATTGATTGATAGGGCGCACTTCGTGCGCTGCATTCGCCTACGCTCGTGCCTCTGCCTACTTCTCTTACAACAGTTTGGCTCGCTGCGCTCGCCTGATAACCCCTTATCATAATTTGTTTATTAAAACTTTGGGCTTGTTTACATTAGGCCTAAGCATCGCAAGCATGCCGAAGCAACAATGGCGGCCGCCCACTACCTAAACTACAACTATCTCACTCAAGAAACAAAACAAAGCTATCACCTGTGTTCTCAATTGTTTCCTATAATTTTCCAGAGGTCTCTCAAACAATTAGCAAGTCTTTACAAAGATAATTCAGGTCGTAAAACACTTTGAAAGGCGCCCAGTTATCCTTTGTGTGCAAAACAAAAACACGCGTCTTCTCCAAAAGTACCTGTAGTTCAACCCGAGGGCAAATTTGCATGATAACGAAAAACGCGTGACTGTTCACGTGAAGTCGCGAAAGAGCCAATCAAATTATAGCAAAAGACGAAACGGGTCACGTGAAGAGCGAATACTCTGTTCGAAAATGGAGTTCGGGACGCGAATTTGGAAGTTTCGCCAGCGTAAACCGTAGTTTTTTCGTGATAGCACAATTAGCAGAATAATTAATGGAATAATTCAATAATTTGGGAGAAAATCGAAAAAAAAAATCCATTACCCTGGTTAAATTATGAAACTAAGCATTCAGTGTGAATTTCATCGCCATATACCCACATACAAAAAAGCCTTTGTGATTACACGGTTCGCCGTTTCGGCCCATTGTTTCTGGGCGTTCGACCTATTGTTTCGGGTCGAATCTATTGTTTTTGGCAAGAAAGTGCGTCATCACGTGACCTCCGCAGAATAGTAATATTAGATATATCTTTTGTTGATGATGGCATCAGAAGTTAAAGGAAGCTTTTTGAAATAAAATAATCTTTGCAAAACTTGCCAGTAACGAATTATCTTCATCTGCTTTGCCCAGTATAGTTGAACTTGCATTCTTATCACGCCATCTACTGTGTCAACATTTGTATTTCACCTTCCAACATATGATGAAGTTGTTGATGACATCATCAAAGAAAAAGAAACGCTTTAGAACAACATAACCAAACTAAGCTATAACCAAACCATTTGTCTGCAGAGTCCCCAGAGGTTTGAAAACCAGATAGCTCTCTCACTACTGCTGCATAATTGCGTTTCTTCACCTGCTGCAGTTTTGAAGCGATGTGGTCATCAATGGAGCACTCCGGAAATCTGGCGTAACAGATTATCCCATGCATTTAAAAAACAATTATATGATGATGGATGAACCAAGAGAATTCAAGCCTGCAGGAGTTGTATGATTCTTAATGGCTAACACTTGGGTTCTTTCTGATCAGGTAAATACATATATAAAGCATTTAAATATGTTTTCATTGTCTTTGCTGAGCTACATTAAAAACAAAAGGGTAAATACATATATTGGACATTCGATACTTAAACAGCACACAATCATTTTCAATAAACAGGTTACAATAACATAACACCAAATCAGTCTGTTATTAAAATTTGGAGTTACTGCGAATTGACAAGTGGATTTGGAGTAAATAGAAATGCTCTATTGATGGCCACGTATTTTGGGACAAATTCTCAGACAAATACTGCCAACAATGGAAAAGAGAAATACAGGTGATGTTTGTGGAGATAATTTATATCATGGACTACTGCATCTCATTACTTGCCAGTAACTAGCTTCCTTTCTTGTGTCAACGATAGCTATTTTGTATCTGCTTAGAAAATTTTAAATCCTCAAAGAAGCTTTGTTGTTGATACATCTGTTGATTCATCCAATATTACTGAAACTTTTTCCTTTGACATCCTTTGCTAACTCCCCTTTTATTGCCAGGGCCAAAACGTGTGAGGTGATTTCGGTGCACTTTCTGCGATGCAGCTTTATTTTCTCTAGCTTGCTCCCGTTTCCATTCTTCACAATCACCTCACCAAGATGATCAATGGTCATAATGGCATGCTACTGTAACAGTATGTAACGAAGTATGTAACAGCAAGTTCAATTTATGCCTCCTTTACTACAATAGGGGACAAAAGTCCCGGGACACTTGGGATTTTGGCAAGCTTTGCGCACATATTTCACCCCCCCCCAAAAGCAATGTTCTCCCTAGAGGTGGTGATTTTCAATATCACCGAATATCCTTTGGCCAGACGATGAGAAAGGACTGGTGCACAAGACAATATTGTTTTGGGGGAGTAGGGGGGCCGCATTCTGCTCACAGAAAACAATATGTGCAGAAGCACAGCAGTATGTGTTTCGCTGATTAACTTTGTTTATACATGTTTTTTATTATTTTGCTGAAAGGCAATGCTTTTTTTATTATCCTGCTGGGTTTTATTATCATTATGCAATAATCGTACGATTTTTGTGTTGTTGAAAAATTTGACAACCAGCACACTGCGTTGTACCGTAAATTTTGTTGATTTTACTGACCGCACCAAATTTTACAGATTTTGTTTTATACGCTAACCAGGAACTGTGAGACTTTAGACAGACCACAAAGTGAGTTTATTTTGATGTAATTTTCTCGTTTCGTATCGATTTCAGTGTGCTATTCCGGTGTAAAACCCACTGCCTGTAACTTTTATTACTTTACCTTATCATCTATTTGTTTATCTTTTCCCTTTAGATCGAATAAAACCATGATAAAAATACATTAAAGTTTATACGATTTGGTTACTCGTCTGAAGTCTGACTGATATACCATACATTCGATTTTGAGAGACTATGATGAAACCGATGAAACCCATGAGCTGTAAGTAAACATGGCTGAGGCAGAACAGTTGAAACGAGCCAAAATTGATCGAAGAACAGCAAAAGCAGGATTTACAAGAGTTTTGAAAGCCTTAGAAGATGTTATTGCTAACGAAAGACCAGCTGATTAGGTGAATGAAACATTGGCTAAACTACAGGGACAATAAGCAACTGGCATTGAAGCGTTTAGAGTCAATGGAGCACCGATTGAAGATGAAACCTGAACAAGCAGAAGCATATGATAAGCAGATGAAAGAAATGAGTGAAATGAACTTCTCGCGACAGTTAACAAGAAGGAGCCCTCACACAACTAAATGACATGGACACCCAACATGACAAGCCGCCAACCCAGCTGCAGCCCCGGCCATATCCATATGGTAAAAGAAAAGCAGCAAAACATCAAAGAAAAGCCAAAAAGCATTAATTCAAACTTCACTTTCTTTACATTATTTTCCATTTTTTCACATCAAAAACTTTTTTATCTCCAATAAATTCTCCATTGACATTGTCTCTTCACTCTCCCTTTATGTATTCCCACCTGTTGCACCAAGCAAACACCTGACAATTATTGCGTCTGCATGATGTAATGCTTCTGCAAACATCAATCGTGTGTTGTTTAGCTTTTTCAATTCTTTTCTTCCAGTATTTGCCACTTTATGGAACATACATCAAAATCTTCTTTATGTAACAGCTATGTGTAACATACATCAAAATCTTCTTTGAACTAAAGTTTTTTCCCAATAGTAATGATGAATGACCTAAAAATCATCTTCAAAGGCTTTTCCTGTTTAGTTTCATTGTTGTATGTCAAGGAAACTACTGTAATGATGTTTACAGTAATAATTGTATTAAGCTCTAGGAAAACTAACCTGGATGTTACATACACACACTGTCAGGTCATCTAATTAATAATTCATGCATTACATGAATACTTAACAATTGAACAATGAAACATGTTTTTTAAGTAATCCGCAAAGGGAATCAATCAATGTCACAACTATCATATCATTCTATTGTCCTTTATTATTTTGCACCTTTATATGGTCACTTAATTTCGTTATTAATTATTTTTTTCCCCATATGGTACTTAGTGAAACAAATGCTCAGGTCATGAACCAAAGCTGTCAATGTCACTAATGTTTGCTATTCACACCATGCAATTGTCAATTGACTCAAACAAACATTTACTACAATATATATGAAAAGTCAATGGAATCCTTAACAAACTCATGGAAAGGGAATTTTGCCTATGTAAGTTTCAATCACAATTTCATTTCACTAGCCTTTTGTGACAGGCTATTGCCTCATAATAATTGACTGAAATGGGAAACTGCTAAAATGACAATGTATTACCTACATCATTGATTTGCCTGCTGCGAAGCAGTAATGCATATATTGAAATGCATTCGCTCAACCGGATGTCATGTAAAGTACGTTTTCAACGTCACAAAAGAGAGCAGAGAGCCCGGCCAATGAGCATGCTGCATTTGACATCCATAACAATAAACATCCTGATTTGGGTTGCCAGAAATATCTGCGCGAGTTTGACAAAACACCCGAGAAAATATATGCGAAGAAATTAACATACGAATGCGTTCACAGTTCCACAGAAATGTAACAAAACGCAAGAAAAGTGTCTGTCATGGCGGCTAATATCCCGCCGAGCTGTGACAAAGTGATGTTTTTATTTAAGCTTGCTGCCACAAATAGTTTCAAAAAACAACTTCAAACACACATTTTTGAAAAGAGCAATAGTTTTTCTAAATTTCCATCAGTCTGAATTTTAAAATTCATCCTAACAACAAAGATATGAGAACAAAAACATGCCATATCTTCATGAATTTTTATGAATTTCGCTATATTTTAAATAAACAACAAGCTTTATTTACTCTTGATAATGAATTGAGACAAAAATAAGGAAAAACAATGAAGATATGGCATGTTGGTGGCCCACATGGATATATATTGATACGAACCCTGCATGTCATCGAATTTAATATTAAACAACCATCTGATCACTCTCCTCATTCCGCCAGTCAATAATCTGCACTATCTAGTGCAATTCTTAAGATAGGGATATCTCTTGTTGTGATTCAAATGAAATACTTGCCCAATATCAAACCTCATCGTTATGACATATGTTTATTAGTCAAGTTAAAGTTAACTTACGATTTACATTAATTAGTTTTTCACTAACGTTTCACCAAAACTATTGTGTTTTTAGAGGTGTATTGCTACTATATGATCCATTTTTCCCTGTCCACCAATACAAGGATACCTTTCCCAAAACGAGGCTAATCTGTCAAACTCCATTCACACACCCCCAAAAGTGTGCTGTACTACTGGAAGCATAAGCGAAAGCGAATAGAACACGTGCATGCGTACCAACCAGTTCACTAATCTCAACAAGAAACTATCAGGCGAGCACAGCAAACCAATCAATTGGATGGGGCATGAGCGCCAGCGAATGCAGCATGCGAAGTGCGCCATCCAATCACCGGTTCTTGATAACACACTCATAGGCGAGCCGAGCGAGGCAATCTAATAGATGGGCATGAGCGCAAGTGAATGCAGCCAGGGAAGCGCGCCAACCACATTATGCATTTTTACTTCACTCTGGGGCGAACGAGCGAAGTGAGAATGACCTCTAGTCTCTATTATATAATCTACGTCGACACATGACCCGCCGACTGTGAACAATGACCCATTGTTTCTTGAACAATTGACGTTCGACCAAACAATGGGATCAAAGGAATTTCGTTGTATCCATAAAGGCTTTTTTTTGGGGGCTCAATAAGAGTGGAAATTGGCATAGAAATAGATCATAGATCGCTGCATTGCGCTCATGATTGTGTACTATTTGGCTAATTTCTAACCCCAGCGGTGCGGGAGTTATGGCCCACTTTGTGTTCCCACTTTCTAGAAAGTTCCGCCGACCGAGTAAATGAGATGCAAAACGAGCAGGGAGAAGCACCTGTTTTTTTAGTCGAACAGGCGGCAAGTTGCTCGGGTTTAAACGTGAATACGTGCCGGAAATCAATTGCAAAGATGTGTCAATTGTTGTCAGGACCTGTGGAGACAATGTGTGGACAATTGGGACAAGGTATTTCCTTTATTCAATTGTTTTTGAGTGCAAACAGCACGAGTTTTGTTTTGTTTGACCTCACGTTTTTTCTGTTCAGCCGAGGGCCTAACAAAAACACGAGGACAATTTTGATTTACTTGGGTCGCTCTGGGCCGATTTTGTCCATTTAAACTTTCGATAACTGTTTATTTGCACGACAACTAAAGTTATCTGGGGTTCTTTTTTTTTCTGTTGATTTTCCTCTGATTTGGGACACTTTTATCCGAGTTTGGGTTTTGCTGGAAAACACGAAAGTTTCACGCAACACGCATGTGTTTTGCATTTGCGAAAATTAATTTTTAGCCTGCCAACACTTTGTTTTTTTTCACACAAATACTTTCGATAAATGTTCGCCAAGCTATTAGCTTCATGTTGATATTTTCGTGGGTTCTGTAGGACAAAAATTGGCCACGTTAATTTAATTTGAAAGTTGGTGAATTGTGTTTTAAATGCTATTTTTTGCACGGGTTTGATTTCACGACTATTTTTGATCAACAAAATCATGTCTTGAACTTCAAAAATACCCAACTAAAATTGGGAAAGGCATTTCATATGCACCCAAGCACTTTTGATACTTATTCGCCAAGGTATTAGTTTCATGTTGGTGTAATTTGAGTTAAAATGGACCAATTTTGACCAAGTTAGGGGAATTTTCGTGTTTTTAAAGTTGGCTGATGAATAAATTTTTTCACAGCTTTTGTGTTGGGCTGCACTAAATACTCTCTCAAAATTCAAAACAACACTGTTAAGAAATGTGAATATTTTTATCGGATTCGCTGTTTTCTTAGCTACAGTTTGATATATTTTTTATTACAGATTGAGTTTAAACTTTCTAGGATTGATTAAATTTTTGAAGGCAACTTTTTTTTTCAAACTTCACACTGAAGCTATCAACTTTCGGAAGCGGCTTTCAGGGGGGGGGGCAGCGTAGGCACTGGGCGGTCGCTTGGCAGGGGGGAAGTTTCGACCTCCCACCATTTTTTTTCTAGAAATGTGGCATATGTATTGTAGGGTATGTATTGTAGGGAATGTGTTGTAGGGTATTTATGTAGGGTATGTATTGTAAGGTGTGTATGTAGTGTATGTATGTAGGGTATGTATTGTAGGGTATGTATGTAGGGTATGTATTGTAGGGTATGTGTGTAGGGTATGTATTGTAGGGTATGTATTGTATGGTATGTATTGTAGGTATAGTATGTTGGTATGTTATGTAGGTATAGTATGTAGGTATAGTAGGTATAGTATGTTGGTATTGTATGTAGTATAAGATGTAGGTGTAGTAGGTATAGTATGTTGGTATGGTATGTAGTATAGTATGTAGGTAGTAGGTATAGTATGATTTTATAGTAGTTATAGTATGTTGGTATAGTATAGTAGGTATAGTATGATTTTATAGTAGGCATAGTATGTTGTTATAGTAGTATTCTATCCTCACTGTTCTCTATTCTTCTCCTTTCAAATATGGATAAGATGTGGCAAGTGCTCGTCGGCTACTGCAATTAGAAATCCTTCCAGGTCCTTTTAGCGAGGCACGGATGAGCTATTCAGGCGAGACCAGAGTTTCCTCTTCATCACTCAAAATACTCAAAAAACCATGAGAGGAACAAAAATACGCAAAGAAATGTCGTTATGGCAGTCATAGCAGAAGAAGCCACTGCAGTGAAGGTCACATCTGTCCAATTGAACATACCTTGAAAAAATGCCAAGCTGAAGTATGGTAATATCAGCAACAGATAAAAGGTGATAACTCTTCTGGTGGACAATTGAGACGATCAGCATCGGAAAATGACAACATGGTATAAAGATGCATGGCATACGGACAGGGGTCTGGGAGTCAAAAAGCAAATGAAATTGTACGAAAAGGCTAAAATCCCTCTTATAGCCGACAATAAAATAATAAGAAGGTGTTTATGTCATGCCAAGAATAATAACGGAGGTACCTACCGTTGATTCGTGCTTAAGTGCCTTGAAGCCTACCAACAGGCCACTGACAGATAGTATACCAAATAGAACCGAGAGCGAGGGCGAATATTCGTTGCTGTATAGAAGCAAGGCTTTTGTGCAGCAAGGAGTAGTAACTATACTTCAAGCATTAAAATGAAGACGAAGATGAAATACAAAATAATCAAAATAGTAACATTAAATATGCTGTGGTTGACCAACATTTCGATCAGCTAGACTGTTGGATTGAGGAAATTTTGTATAGCCATGCTTGCTGTCCGCCATGAAGAATGGTTTCGCATCGTCTTCCCGCCTGTTCTGCGTGGAGAAGGTAAACAACCGGCTCTGAATTAGATATAGTACCAAACAGGCATGTTGGCCTGAAAGTAGAAGAAGGGGCTGACTTCTTGGCTGGGACTTTGATATCTATGTCACCAGGCATTAACCAGTCCGCAAAATGTTTTGACGGTTTTTATGTCCGGAATAATTTATTGGTGGTAAATTGGAGTACTACTTGATACCTCGATTCGGATATGCCCTCTTTGCCCAGTGTTGCTCATCTCAACGAATAAATGCTGCCTTTGAACCCAGTCGAAAATCAATTTATCTACCTGCAAGTTGTTTGACAGTCTTGAGGAAATTGTATATTTCAATACCTTGCATCTGATACATTGTAGCTATGCTGCCTGTTTCATTGCAATCTGATGAAAAGTTCGAGAGTCAGAAGCCATTGCGTTGAAAACAAGAGGCGTCCAGAGAAAGCAACGGCTTGTGCGCAAAGGTGTTAAGGGCGATTCCCGTGGACGGAAAGATACTGCCAGCTTTTCTGACCGTGGTAAATAACATGAGCATGCACGAGAAATCATGATATCATCAATGAAGCAGGAAGGACTATACGGACTGAAGAATCCGGCATGTGCCAAAAGCACCACACTGAAACCAATGATCTGGAGGCGATGATATATAACTGAGTTCAAATGCCAACGGGAAGACGTCTTATATCTGTAACTGAAGCGTCACAAAAGGCCGTGTCCAATGTTGGTGAAATAACGTCACAATGGACCCCGTCAACAAAACTCCAGGCAAGGTGTTTGTTGTTCAACATACAGTAAAACGGGCTGCTGCTGCTTCATTCATATATCTTAAAAGAAAATGTGCTGTAGGTCGTGAGCCTTGTGTCCATTATCACCAGTTGGATTGAAATTTGGGATTCAGAGAATGATGAATATGCTGGTACATGGAGAAAACCGAAATTACCTTTCCTCGGAAGGCTAGTCAGCGATAAGCAACATGGCGGTTTTTGCAAAATGCAGCGCTCTACTGCAACAGGCTGCTTATATCGTACGAACACACGTCTGAGTGGCTGGTTTTGAGGGTCGACCATCGACGGCAAACTTTGCTGTAGCAGTAACGGACTTAGAACTGATAAAACACCAATAGAGTGAAAATAGAAGGTTAATCCAGCAAAGAAACATGACAGATAAAGCAAAGACAGATGGAGGACCCCCAAACCCAGCCACTCAGAGCTGACAGCACGAATGCCGCGCATTAAGGCCCTTAGTTAGGCCCCCAAGTGACTGAGCCGGAGAGAGTGAAATGACAAATTGATGGTAGCGAGTACAGGTGAGAAAAGAGACAGTTAAAAAGACAAGCGTCAAAAACGAGACAAGAAGAATGGATACTTGACAACATAGTTGACATAATGGAGTATTTTGGATGACACGTATATCGAAATGAGGACACACATAGTTTAGAGTCCGATCACATGGATGGAGTTCAACCTTGCTATCGGAACAGTGAGAACATCGTAGGGGCTGGGGAACGAAATCGATACGCGGAAAAACCTGATCACCTCATAAAGCAGAAATATTGCGAGAAAATCACATAATCATCATAATAGACACATTGCAGTAACAGGGAAACGAGCTTGATGAACGAAAAGACATGATCTTCTCATAAAGTTAAAACGTCATGATACAAAACACAGGATCAACGCAGGAAGTGCAAATTACGGTTTCGGAAAGGTGTAAACAATTGCCATACACGCACCCACAATCATCTCATAAATTGTGAATTGCGACATCTGGGAGAACGAAAATTGATATGCGAAGGGATGGTCATCATAGAGGGCATGTCACGACACAACTGCGAGATCATCGCAAAATTCAACAACGGAACATTGGGGCAATGAAAATTGCTCTGTGAAAAAACATAGACCTCATATGAGGTAGAGAATCTTACGATAAAGAACACATGATCATCTCGTAAATTACATATCGCAGTCTCGGGGAAACAAAACGGGTAAGCGGAAAACGTGATCATGATCAAAGGCATAAATACCCGCGAGGCAACTACATGAACATCTCATCAAACAGAAATAGTGCAATATCGTCTTAGAAGTTACACATCGGAATATCAGGCCAACGAAATCAAGAATGCGAAGACATGATCGTTTCATACATTGTAAACATCGTGATTTCAACGAAAGTTCATTTTGGAAAATTGCACATCCCAATATCAGGGGAACCAGATCGAAATGCGAAAAAACGTGATCATCTCATACATGCAAACATCGCGATAGAGGCACATGATTATCGTGGAAATTACACTTCGGAATAGAAGGGAGACAAAATCGAAATGGGAAAAACCTGATCATCTTGTACATGGTGAAACACCTGCGTTACAACTACATGATCATCGAGAAAAATTACGCATTGTATTATCGTTCTATTGCAACGAACTGCTCATATCGTGCGAACATGCAGCTGAGTGGCTGGTTTTGAGGGTCAACCATCGACGGCACAGTTGGCGGTAGACGTAACGTACTTGGAAATGATAGATACAATAGAGTGAAAAGAGAAAGTTAATCCAGCGAAGGAACATAACACAAAAGCAAAGACAGATGGAGGACCCCCAATCCCAGCCACTCAGAGCTGACAGCACGAATGCCGCGCATTAAGGCCCTTAGTTAGGCCCCCAAGTGACTGAGCCGGAGAGAGTGAAATGAAAAATAGATGGTAGCGAGTACAGGTGAGAAAAGAGACAGTTGAAAAGACAAACATTGAAATCAAAGCTCGAAATCTCATGATCACTTTGGCAACGATTGGGGCAACGAGCGATGGCAACAATCATGGCAATGAAAATCGAAATGCAAAAACATGATCGTCTTATCTCATACATGGTGAACATCGCGATTCGAACATCGCATTATCAGGGGAACAAAATCGAAATTCGAGAAACATGCTCTTCTGATACATCGTAAAACGCCATGATAGAAACACAAGATCATCTTGGCAATTACACATCGCACTATCAGGGTAACGAAATCGATGTGCGATAACATGATCTTCTCATGGACCATAAAACATCGCGATACAAACACATGATCATCATAGAAAAATTACACATCGCACTATCAGGGTAACGAAATCGATATGTGATAACATGATCATCTCATAAAACATAAACATCGCGATACAAACACATGATCATGATAGAAGAATTACACATCGCAATATCAGGGTAACGAAATCGATATGCGATAACATGATCATCTCATGGACCATAAAACATCGCGATACAAACACGTGATCATCATAGAAAAATTACACATCGCACTATCAGGGTAACGAAATCGATATGCGATAACATGATCATCTCATGGACCATAAAACATCGCGATACAAACACATGATCATCATAGAAAAATTACACATCGCACTATCAGGGTAACGAAATCGATATGCGATAACATGATCATCTCATGGACCATAAAACATCGCGATACAAACACATGATCATCATAGAAAAATTACACATCGCAATATCAGGGTAACGAAATCGATATGCGATAACATGATCATCTCATGGACCATAAAACATCGCGATACAAACACATGATCATCATAGAAAAATTACACATCGCACTATCAGGGTAACGAAATCGATATGCGATAACATGATCATCTCATAAAACATAAACATCGCGATACAAACACATGATCATGATAGAAGAATTACACATCGCAATATCAGGGTAACGAAATCGATATGCGATAACATGATCATCTCATAAAACATAAACATCGCTATATAAACACATGATCATCACAGAAATTTTTACATCGCAATATCGGGGTGCGAAATCGATATGCGATAACATGATCATCTCATGGACCATAAAACATCGCGAGTACAAACACATGATCATCACAGAAATTTTTACATCGCAATATCGGGGTGCGAAATCGATATGCGATAACATGATCATCTCA
The DNA here is from genome assembly GCA_013076295.1 of Sanderia malayensis. NCBI lineage: Eukaryota > Metazoa > Cnidaria > Scyphozoa > Semaeostomeae > Pelagiidae > Sanderia > Sanderia malayensis. The sequence goes on along the minus strand of RQOL01000374.1, from coordinate 2,784,360 downwards.
TGAAACATAAACATCGCGAATACAAACACATGATCATCGCAGAATTTTTACATCGCAATATCGGGGAAACGAAATCGATATGCGATAACATAATCATCTCATGAAGCGTAAAACAACGCGATACACATACATGAAGATTTTTGAAGTTGCACATCGCAATAATCGACGGAAAGTAACGGCTGGGGGAGTAACAAACTTTAAATTTTAGCGAGTACAGCGGAAAAGATCCTAGGGTGTAGAAGGCTAAGCTTTTGGCAGTCCCAAGGGAAGCGATGCTGGAGAGGAATGAAGGCAAATGCAATAGACGGCATAACGAGATCAAAACGAAAGGTGAAAACTTACAATGGCTTGTAAAAGAAAAGTAGCGTAAAAGAATGTTAGGCGCACGGGGGAAAATAAAGAATAAAATACGCAAAACAGAACACGCAAGCTTGTCTGCACTTTGCGCTGGGGCACATGGTCTGAGAAAACGACAGCTGGAGGAGAACATATGAGCGGCATACACTGGTAGAAGAGGTAACAGCAGCCTGACCAGACGAAACCGTGATGTCTTGTCCTGAGAGGGCGAGAAAAGAAGCACCGACTTCAATTACCAACGTGGCTGGAACCCACAGACTGGATGAGGAGGCTGTAGAGGGAACTGCTTCAATACTTAACTGCCTAACAAGGGCACGAATGGCCTCAGCGAAGGGTTGACTCGGTCGTGGAGACGACATGCTGATGAATTTTTGGCAGCGACGGTGTCAGACGATGAAAGACGAAACTTAGACCACCAAATTCTCTGACTTGGTGCGTATTTGTTAGAGAACTGTAATAACCACGAGGAACCAATATATATGCCCTTATTCCCCTCTGGGAGATAGAAATATCCCGGGTATTACTAGTAAAAATGCATAAATTATCTTATCCTGGTCACGTGTCAGAATACATCACAGTGAGGATAGGTATAATATGTTGGTATGGTATGTAGTATAGTATGTAGGTATAGTAGGTATAATATGTTGGTATGGTAGGTAGTATAGTATGTAGGTATAGTAGGTATAGTATGTTGGTATCGTATATAGTATAGTATGTAGGTATAGTAGGTATAGTATGATTTTGTAGTAGGTATAGTATGTTGGTGTAGTAAGAATAGTGTGTTGGTATGGTATGTAGTATACTATGTAGGTATAGAAGGTATAGTATGATTTTATAGTAGGCATAGTTTGTTGTTATAGTAGGTATAATATGTTGGTATGGTATGTAGTATAGTATGTAGGTATAGTAGGTATAGTATGTTGGTCTGGTGTGTAGTATAGTAGCTATAGTATGTTGGTATAGTATGTATAGTATGTAGTATGTATGTATGTATATATGTATGTAGTTATGGGCATGAGCAGTAGCGAATGCAGCGCAAGAAGCGCGCCAACCAGATTAAGCTTTGTTCATTTGACGGGCTCCGGGGAGGGAGTGTAGCGACCGGGCCCCCGGCTATCTATATATAATAAAATGTGATCACACGTGACCCGGCGATTGTGAACAATGACCTATTGTTTCTTGAACAATATATTATAGTTGTCATCCTGTTTTTGTTAGGCCCTTCGCTCAACAAAAAAACGTGAGGTGAAACAAAACAAATTTCGTGCTATTTCCACCCATAAACAATTGAATAAAGAAAATACCTTGTCCCAATTGTCCACAGATTGTCTCCACAGGTCCTGACAACAATAGACATGTCTTTACAATTGATTTCCGGCACGTATTCATGCTTAAGCCCGAGCAACTTGCCGCCCCTTCAACTAGAAAAACACGTGCTTCTCCCTGCTCGTTTTGCATCTCATTAACCCTGTCTGCGGAACATTCTAAAAGACAATTTTCAGCACAATGCAGTGATCATTTCTATACTGATTTGCACCCTTATTCACCTCGGGAAAGAAAGCCTTTATGGATACAACCCCGCTCCTTTGATCCCATTGTTTGATCGAACGTCGATTGTTCAAGAGACAATGGGGCATTGTTGAGCGCCGGCGGGTTACGTGTCAACGTAGATTGTATATTAGAGAGTAGCCGGTGGCCTGGTTGCTACGCTCCCTCCCCAGAGCCCGCAAATAAACAAAGCTTAATCTGGTTGGCGCGCTTTGCGCTCTGCACTCGCAACCGCTCATGCCCCTACATACATACATACATACATACATACCTACATACCTACACACATACATACACACATACATACATGCATACATACATACATGAGCCGGGTTCGGTCGCTTCGCTCCCTACCTGGAGCCCGTCAAGTAAAGAAAGCTTAATCTGGTTGGCGCGCTTCCCGCGCTCCATTCGCTACCGCTCATGCCCATACATACATACATATATACATACATACATACATACTATACGAGCATACTATACCTACTATACTACATACCATACCAACATACTATACCTACTATACCTACATACTATACCTACATACTATACCAACCTACTATACCTACTATAAAATCATACTATACCTACTACCTACATACTATACTACATTCCATACCAACATACTATACCTACTACACCTACATACTATACTACATACAATACCAACATACTATACCTACTATAAAATCATACTATACCTACATACTATACTATATACCATACCAACATACTATACCTACTATACCTACATACTATACTACATACCATACCAACATACTATACCTACTATACCAACATACTATACCTACTATGAAATCATACTATACCTACTATACCTACACACTATACCACATACCATATCAACATACTATACTTACTATACCAATATACTATACCTACTATAAAATCATACTATACCTACTATACCTACTATACCTAAACTTCAAACTTCAAACTTCAAATTATTTTCTCAGCATAAAATTAATTAATTACAATTATAAATTTGTGTAACCTATTTATACCTAATAACAACAATTTACAGAGACATATTCGTTTAGTTAACAGATGATTACTACTGTAATTAAAAAATTTTAGGCTGATGGACACATGGAAAGAACTTTGGGCAAGCTATCGAGCCATGTGTCCATTTTGATGCATTTTTCATATAATTATAAGTTTGAATAAAAACAACAACAACAGTAAGATTAAGATGGAATAAAGATAGAAAAAATAGAATAAGATAGAACTAAATAAAATAAAATAAAATAATAATAATAATAAAAGAAAATATATATATAAGACTAACGGATTAAGTGTATTATAGCAAAAATAAAATTATAAAATAATCGTAAGGTCCTAATAATCAAGCCTACGGATCTTCAGATTTTGTTCATAAGGAAGTATTTTAACTGCTTCACAAAGTGATGTTTATTATGCATCTTTTTTAACTCTATAGGTAGGGAGTTCCAAAATTTGATTCCATCAAAAGTGAGAAAGTTTTTTTTATAATTGGTAGAAATGGATGGGAGGGAAAAACCTTCAGAAGAAGATTGCCTTGTGTTATATTTATGTACATTTCTTGTTTTTACAAATTCCCTTTCAAAAGAAGTTTTGTGAGCGTTAATTTGAAAGATCATTTTTGCTGTCTCTAGCATGTAAAGTTTTCCGAAGTTAAATATGTTCAGGCGTTTAAGAATAGGTTCCGTATGTGCAGTGTAGTTTGCAAAGTCGATTACTCTAACTGCTTTTCTTAAATTACGCTTTAAAGGTTCTAAGGTAGATTTGTTAGCACAACCCCAATTTAATATACCATATAGTACATGTGATTGAATGAATGAAGCATATAAAGTTTTAAGAGATTGTTTCGGTACCAGATGTCTTAGTTTATATAGCACTCCAATTCCTTTAGATAATTTTAAATTTATTTGCTTTATATGCAACTTCCAATTAAGCTTATCGTCAATGATTACTCCAAGATATCTGGTATAATTTTCTTGTTTGAGATCTTTGTTGTTGATTTTTAACTTTATGTTACTATCAGTTTTACGAGAGCTTATAATCAAGAAATTTGATTTTGATACATTTAGCGATAACTTATTAGCCGATAACCACATAGATACCTTTTCTAGCTCAGCATTGGTTGTTCGTTGTAAGGTTTCAAGATTTTTATTTGCCAGTAGAATACTGGTGTCATCTGCAAATAATCGAAACTGAAGAATTTGCGAGGATTTATAAATGTCATTTATATAAATCAAGAACAATAACGGCCCAAGTACACTGCCTTGTGGAACACCACAATTTATAGTAAGTTCATTTGCATTAACACCATTAATTGTAACTATTTGAGTTCTGTTATTTAAGTATGATTCGAACCACGAATAAGCAATGCCTCTGAAACCGTAATGTTCTAATTTTTTTAGCAAAATATAATGGTTAACTGTATCAAAAGCCTTTGAAAAATCAAGAAATATGCTGCATGAGAATAATTTGTTTTCTATATTATTGATCAATATTATTGATACATACTATACTATATACCATACCAACATACCATACCTACTATACCTACATACTATACTACCTACCATACTAACATACTATACCTACTATACCTACATACTATATGTATGTATATGCATGTATGTATGTATGTATGTATGTAGGGGCATGAGCGGTTGCGAGTGCAGAGCGCAAAGCGCGCCAACCAGATTATATACTACATACCATACCAACATATTATACCTACAATAACAACATACTATACCTACTATAAAATCATACTATACCTACTATGCTATACCAACATACTATACCTACTATGAAATCATACTATACCTACTACCTAAATACTATACTACATTCCATACCAACATACTATACCTACTACACCTACATACTATACTACATACAATACCAACATACTATTCCTACTATACCTACATACTATACCTGCATAACATACCAACATACTATACCTACAATACATTCCATACAATGCATACCCTACAATACATACCCTACATACATACCCTACAATACATACCCTACAAGACATACCCTACACACATACCCTACAATACATACCCTACAATACATACCCTACATACATACCCTACAATACATACCCTACATACATAGCCTACCTACATACCTTACAATACATACCCTACATACATACCCTACAACACATACCCTACAATACATACCTTACAATACATACCCTACAATAAATACCCTACAATAAATACCCTACAATAAATACCCTACAATACATACCCTACAACACATACCCTACATAACATACCGTACAATACATACCCTACAATACATACCCTACAATAAATACCCTACAATACATACCCTACATACATACCCTACAATACATACCCTACATACATAGCCTACCTACATACCTTACAAAACATACCCTACATACATACCCTAAAACACATACCCTACAATACATACCCTACAATACATACTACGTCGCAACATTTCTAAAGAAAGTAAAGGTGCCTCACAAAATTTATACACAAAATTGTCCATAACTCCCGAACCGCTGGGGTTAGAAATTAGCGGATTGCTTTAGTTTCATCAGCACAATGCAGCGATCATTTTTATACCAATTTGCCTATTATTTATTATTTCTGGGGGACCCTTATTGTCCCCCAGAAAAAAATTCTACCCATTGTTGAGCGCCTGCGCGTCACATGTCGACGTAGATTATATAATAGAGAAACCTTCTGGCAAAGAATACATAGTCAAATTTGAGGCAAATGATTTAACACATTCCGCTAAAGCACATCGTTCATGCAAACAAATGCCTTACGTTGCGCCCCACAGTACATGACCATGACCTTGTGGGATATAAACGTCACACGCTTTAGAAATAGTCACATTCACAACTCACATACGCTTTATGTTGTTATTGGCCCTATTTACACTACACAAGTGAACCCAGATTAAATTAACACAAGTAAGCTTGTGTAGTGTAAGAGCATCATCTAATATATATATTCTACGGAGTCACGTGACGGCCCTCAAAACTTGCCAAAAACAATAGATTCGACCTGAAACAATAGATCGAACGTCTCAAAACAATGGGCCGAAACGGCGAACGAGGTATCCATAAAGGCTTTTTTTTTAGGCCCTTAATCTTCCCTATTTTTAAGTGAGCTGTTCCTTGCCGGCTAAACCAAAAAGTTATCTATATGAGAGCTTACAGTTTCCACTAAAAGGTTAGGAAATTCTTTGTTTTTGTTCGCCTAATTGGCTATCACGAAAAAACCACGGTTTACGCTGGCGAAACATCCAAATTCGGGTCGCGAACTCCAATTTCGAACAAAGCGTTCGCTGTTCACGTGACGCGTTTCGCCTTTTGCTGCAATCTGATTGGCTATGAGCGCAAGCGAATGCAGCGCACGAAGTGCGCCCTATCAGTCAATGTTTCTTGATAATAGATAAACAGGCGAGCACAGCGAGCTAATCTATTGTACGTGGGGTTGAAAGAGGCATGAGCGCAAGCGAATGCAGCGCACGAAGTGCGCCCTATCAGTCAATGTTTCTTGATAATAGATAAACAGGCGAGCGCAGCGAGCTAATCTATTGTACGTGGGGTTGAAAGAGGCATGAGCGCAAGCGAATGCAGCGCACGAAGTGCGCCCTATCAGTCAATGTTTCTTGATAATAGATAAACAGGCGAGCGCAACGAGCTAATCTATTGTACGTGGGGTTGAAAGAGGCATGAGCGCAAGCGAATGCAGCGCACGAAGTGCGCCCTATCAGTCAATGTTTCTTGATAATAGATAAACAGGCGAGCGCAGCGAGCTAATTTATTGTACGTGGGGTTGAAAGGGGCATGAGCGTAAGCGAATGCAGCGCACGAAGTGCGCCCTATCAGTCAATGTTTCTTGATAATAGATAAACAGGCGAGCACAGCGAGCTAATCTATTGTTCGTGGGGTTGAAAGAGGCATGAGCGCAAGCGAATGCAGCGCACAAAGTGCGCCCTATCAGTCAATGTTTCTTGATAATAGATACACAGGCGAGCGCAGCAAGCCAACCCATTGTACGTGGGGTTGAAAGAGGCATGAGCGGTAGCGAATGCAGCGCACGAAGTGCGCCAACCAGATTAAGCATTTTTTACTTGACGGGCTGTGGCAAGCGAGCAAAGACACCAGTGTGTATGTATGTAGGTATGTATGTATGTATGTATGTATGTATGTATGTATGTATGTATGTAGGTATGTATGTATGAAGGTATGTATGTATGTATGTAGGTATGTATGTAGGTATGTAGGTATGTATGTATGTATGTATGTAGGTATGTATGTATGTATGGGCATGAGCGGGAGCGAATGCAGCGCGCGAAGCGCGCCAACCAGATTAAGCTTTTTTTACTTGACGGGCTGGGGCGAACGAGCGAAGCGAGTGATGACCCCTAGTAGCTATATAATATAGGTTCAAAATATTATCATTGTTTGCTTCATTTTCCAGGTAAAGGAGAATTTGCAGAAGCAGAAAAAGGGATATTCAACGATGAAAATGGCGCTATCAAAAAGCTTCATATGCGGGCTTCATCGTTCGAGATTAGTACGTTTGCAAAAGAAGCCAAGCTACTCAGTGAGATAAGTTGCAGCAATGTAGTGAAATTTTATGGAGTATGCGGAAACCCTATTGCCATGAAGCCTGCTGGAGTTTTGCGAATTCAGCTTTCGGCCCTTCGAGCGTGAATTTGCAGCTAATACTCTACAGCAGTTCCTTCATTACATTGACAACGAAGATTTAGTGTCATTTTTCCCGCCATTGTAATGGAAATAATGAAGGATGTTACCAGGGCACTACAATTTATGCATGCAAACAGTATGGTGCATAGAAACATAAAGCCTCCAATATCTTGGTCACTAACATCCACTATGTAAATCTTGATAGAGAAAGACAGGAAGCCTACAACCATAAGCGCATTATTTGCACACTTGCTGATCTTGGGGAGTCTGGGTCTAAGGTATACCAGACAAAGGCCCTTGCAGGAAATAGCTGGACAAAGAAGTTGCACAGAGGAAGCACTGTGTTCATGGCTCCAGAGATTTCCACACCAGAAATAATGCTGAGGTCAGCTAATCTGGAACAGCTAAAACTTATTGACATGTCAGCTCTTTTGATGACAATGTTTGTCTGCCTAAATCCAGACCAAGGATACCCATTCCAGAATGACATCAAAGTAGCTATGGAGAAGAGAAGTGAACAAATGCAAGATTGTGATGAGCTTTTCAAAATTCTATTGCGGGCAAGACGCTTCCCTTCACCATCAAATAAGTATATTCAGATTCAGGCATGCTACTATCAAAATTTAAGGGATATTTTCCACGTTTACCTTAAGTATGATGCAGCAAAAAGATGCAACGTTAATTTCATGCTGAATTTACTAATTGTTACTGAAACTGTGCAGACTTGATCCATAAATGTTTCCCAAGCTACTCCTCTTCAATTGAGTGACGCACATGTAATCAATGCAGTAAACGGAGATGCAAGCTTACTGCAGCATACAGTACAGCCAGCGAATGACGGAACAAATGCCTGTGCATTTCTGTGTCTTGGTATCATTGACAGCCTGATGCACTACACCTCTACAGACCTGGAGAAATTGGATTCCCTTGAAAAACACATCAGTAAGATCATCACAGATTTCCCAATTGAATTCAACGAATATCGAGATACATCAACAATGTAGGACATATACCAGGCAGCTGCTATCCTATCAAGCAACTCTTTGTTATCACACAAGCTTTCATTCGAAGAAAAAGTATATGACAATGGAAAGGTTTAAAGCTACAACTTTCAGGTCAAAGCCCAAGAAGTCCTGAAAGAGCTCCGTATGTGTGCAATGGAAAAACAACAGTCGGCGCATGCAATTGTACAGGCCGAGAAATATCTTTTCACCATGGTAGCAACAGCAGCCGGTGTCATTGAAACTCATCCAGTTGGTGAAGAGTTGGGAGGCAACAGAAAGGGAATACTGGTGGAATCCCATAGCGTGACACCTTTGTTGCATTGGATTGCAAAGCGAATGGCTACGGGCAACGTTACAACTGCCTGCACCCCATATATTGTCACTGTAGCCATGAAAGAGGAAGTGTAAGCAATATCAAAGAGCTTTTAATTATATATATACCAGGAAATTTATCAATATGGTTGATTTTATTCAAGAATTTCAATTCTAGGTATGAAGATGACCTGTCAGCAAAACTACATGAAACTATTGCAAGGTACCCACGAAGCTCTGCGACATCTACTGATATCATGGTTACGATAATCTCAGATGACTCAAGTGGTAGTAGTTCAAGTAGCGGCATACAGATAACACAAATTGCACCCAAAAGGTAAGTATTTAGCAATATACAGTCATTCATGATGATCTTAGGTGAAAGCATCAAATGAAATCAAATGATCCATGTAAGATCAAATGAGTTTCACTGACACTAATAATAATAATAATAGAATATATTTAAAGTGGGTAATCTACAATAATTAACAATGTGTTAGTTAATTTTTTACAGTAGGGCCCACTAAAAAGTAAAAGTAGCTAAAACGAAAAGAAAAATTAGAACCTATAAATATATTACAGTAAGAAATTAAAATAGCATAAAATGACAATGTGTTTGGTAGTTATAACGATAAAAGACTGGTTTTAAATTGCAAGATGCTGTTCTTTGATGTTATTGGTCCAGGTAAGTCATTCCAAACTTTGGTTCCTCTTCTTCTGAAACTTGATGAGGCCTTGCCTCTTGCATTCTTCACATAAACCTTTCTTGCAACTGCTGATCTTGTGTTCTTCTGATGCACCTGGGCTAAACATGTAAATCTATCAGTCAAATAATCAGGGGCCAGTCCATTTATCATAATTGCAATGTTCCTCTTAAAACTTTCTTGTAGTGATGTAGGATCTTTTAGTGACTTTTCTTTCATTTTCAGAGCTTTATTGTATAAATTCGATAACGTTCTGAGTGATGTAAAACTTGCTGATGACCAGGCCTCAGAGCAATAATCAAAGTAGGGCACTAATTTTTTCTCATCATAGTAACAAGTCCGTGAAACCAAATGCTATTTCTGATGGCCAGATTTACAATGGTAACAAGTCTACACCGGTCTTCCAGTGGAAACTAGAGCCCTATGAAGCCAACTCTTTGGTTGAGATATTGCTAAAATTATACAAAAAGAAATTTCTATGCACTGGTCCGCCCACAAACGTGCCGAACAATGTTGCTTTCCTGGTCAGTAATTCAGAGATTGAAAATTTCAATGATTTAAAATGCGACTCAATGGGATCATGGCGACACAAAGGATCTCCGAAGACATTATTTCGTGTGGAGAGGCAAGGGGATGGAGATGAAATGTTGGTCATTCGAGAAAATACAAATAATACAGAACCAAGTACAGATCTTTACATGTTGAAAAGAATGTATTATGTCAATGGCTCAGATCCCGAACTCCATAAAGCGATTGCAGTGTTGTATGGTAAGTAACGCACTGCACGAAATTATATGGAAATGAAATTACCCTTAATGAATCCCCGTAAAATCCATACCTCTTCTCATTATAGACGGTGAAGGAAATATGACACAGATTGTGCTTCTTCACTACTCTTTTGACCACGACGAACATGAGCACATGGTAATGCACCTATCCAATCTATCTACAGATGTGTCATGCCCATCTCACACAGTCTGATCCAGAATAGCCTAACAGACGAGAATAAATCCACCAAGGAGATATTGGACATTATATATTGTGAGTTAGGCGATGTTGTGGGCACCGATAATCTGGACAAGCTTCCGAGAGGTCCAAAGGACCTGTATAACATCCGTTATCGGAGTAAAAAAGAAAGGTGTTCAACAAATACAGTCGACTCAGAGGAGGGACAGACCCGCCTTCCTGTAGACGGAATGTTTACATTGCTGGAGAGAGCAAAACGAGAAGAGAAGAATTCAAAGGACATTGTCTTTATACGCGAGTGCAAAGTGCACCCCGACTTCTTTGCCGTCCTTGCAAGCCAACGACAACTGAATGAAGTCAGCCTATTCTGCACAAATCCAAGGCAGTTTTCAGTGTTGACGTTCGATCCAACGTTCAACATTTTCCATGCCAACATCAGTCTCACGGTGACAACATACCGTAACTTGAGATTAGAAAGTAAGCAAACAAATAAGGCACCCGTCTTTATTGGTCCTTTGCTTCTGCATCGAAAGAAGGACTGGAAAACGAATTCTAATTTTGCAAATTCCCTGGTAACGGAAAAGGAAGAGTTGGAGGGTGTACTGGCATGTGGTGTCGATGGGGACAAAGCATTAATGATCGGGTTCATGAAAAATTTCTGCTTTGCAGTATTCTTGCGCTGCTTCATACACTTCAAGGATAACATCAAGCGGGAATTAGAAAAGAGAGGATTTACTGCCACTGATGGAGCTATTATTATGGAGCAAATATTCGGCAGGCAGGTGGGCAGCATCAAGTATACTGGATTTGTACACAATAACTGAGAGGAGGAGTTTGATGAAAGTTTACTCGCCTTGAAGAGCAAGTGGGAAAGCAGAAAAATGGCCCCAGCAAAGAAGATGACATTTTATGAATGGTTCAAGAAAGAAAAAGTAACTGCGTATTCTAATATTAATTCCTCGATGTGTAATGCATATAATGCATGATTCATGCATAGTTGAGGTTAAAATTTTAATTATAGGGAGATGACATTAAGGAATCCATGCTTCGGCCAGTTCGCACAGAGGCTGGCCTTGGGGATCCACCCTCAGAGTACACAAACAATGACCCTGAGGCCGGAAATTCCACCCAACATTCTTGAATCTATTTTCACGAACGCGAATCAACTGCTAAAAATACCAGGCCTTGTGATGCCCACACCTGGTGCCAACAATGGTTCATTCATTGTAGCTGCTGGAACCAACAACACCCATACAGTGAAACCAGATAGAGGAGGATCTCTAGAATGTGACAAGGCATGCTTACATCAATCCACAAAATTATGTGAGCACATGCTAGCAGTGGCTGAACGTACCAATCACTTCCATGCCCTGATTTCTCGGCACATAAAGTCCAAGGCGGGCCCAAAAATCACAGAGATGGCTTTGTCCAAAAGGCCTAAAAATGCTGGAAAGAAGCCTAGCAATAGAAAGAGATCGAATACCAAACGTCCAGCAGTGGAGCAGTTCATTCCTTTATTGGAAGAAGATAAAGATGATGATCTTGAGGCTGTTCCCCAAGCGGCAGTGAGTCATGCTGTCTCCAGTAAACGCCGTACGCTTGCTGTAGGCCCACAAAAATCTGTACAGAGTTGTACAGTAGTGAACAGCACAATGCAGATGCCATGTTACTCAACACAACAGTTTGTGATGCCACGAATGGTTCCTGTTACGAACTATGTGCAGCCACAGGTTCAAAGGCAGGAAGTTAGTACAACACCGGCATCAGCAATTTGGTCGATTAAATGGGTTGCTGGTACTAATGTCTGAAGATGTTATGGTTGTGGTTCACAAATCATTACCAGCCCCTGACGACTTAATTCTTGTGAACAAACATTGGAGAAGGTACAGGGAGAGAGGGACAGGTGAAGAAGTGGTTACACCATTTCCACAGAATAAGCATTTTTGCGTTTCCAGTTACCTTAATGTATTGTAGTTTTCTTCACATTTCTTAAATATTGATTAGTAAAAAATAAAATTAGACACACCATATAAATTCCCGCTTGTTTTAGCCCCAAAAAATTTGCAAGAACAACTTTTCTGTCAGTGAAAAACGAAATGGTTCAGAGGGGTCAATTGCTGTCTGTTTTGGCACGAATGCATAATGCATCACTTGTTGATTATACAATACATGTTAGACAAATTCTTTAGTGTGTTGTAATTTAACATAGATAAATCTATGTGAACCTTACCTTAACAAGCGATTTTTATGACTAACTGATCTTTTTTGAATGATGACGTCATGTGTCCATTGTGTTAACTTCTGCTTTTTTCGTAGAGTAAAAAATGGCCTTATTCCTGTTCATTCCTCTTTCGTTCCTGTTCATTCCTCCTTCGTTCCTGTTCATTCCTGTTCGTTCCTGTTCATTCTTCCTTTGTTCCAGTTCGTTCCTGTTCATTCCTGTACATTCCTGTTCATTCAGCATTTTAGTAATAGCCGCCGATGGTTATGCAGTTGCAACAACCTCTTCTGAATCGTAATCATGAAGGTCAAGCAGCAATACAAACGGCAGATGTGGAAATGCTTAATGTAAATCAAGCTCAAAATGACAATGAGGTAAAATAAAATTGTTAACACAAGCTAACTACAGTTAGGCAACTCCATTTTCCATAACCCAAATGCCTCATGCAATTTCCCTATTTGAGGCATGTATTATAAGCTTTCATGTATATTTATATCAATTTACAGAATTGCACAGTAATAACATTAAAATTTTTATTAACTAATAACTACTTTTGGCAAAAGATCGAAGAAAATAGAAGGCCATAGCTACCCACTTCCATGATGGGTACCTAGAGAGAGAGAGAGAATAACTTACAATAACTAATTTCATTTAATTTTCATTATCAACAAATACGGCCAATGGAGATGCAACCCCAAACACATATTTAAAATCAAAATAATGAAATTGAAAGGCCGGCACAACCTGATGAAATCAATGTGGAACAACACATTCCAATTCCACACGATAATCAGGTAAAACAGACTACCATCACAATTGGCTTAAAATACTCCAGTCATTTTCCATAGGACCATGTCAGGAAGTTATTTTGCTCTCCAAATAGACACATCTTCACAAGTTTCAGTTTTATGCATTTCAAAACACATGGTTGAATTATATTAACTTACATTACATTCCATTTCAGGATCCATAAATATTTCCTGCTGCTATGCAATTGCAAGCCAATGTTCAAAATGAGAATGAAGAGAATGAAATAACGGTACAACCAGAAGAAGTAGAAATGCAAGGCGAAATCCCACCACAAAACCAAGATGATGTGCCTCAATCCATCGAACATCATGCAAGGAAAGTAAATCAACCCATTGTTGAAATTCCTCAATTCTCCCCAATGCCTCATCATCTTGGGAAAATGACCAGGACATGTATTCACTGTGAAGCGAAGTACTTCCGAGAGGAACTCAACTCAAGAAGGCAATACAACAAATGTTGCTTGGGAGGATTAATAACTCTCGATCCCATTCAACCACCCCCGGCAAATGTGATGCATTTGTTGACTGGAACTACTGAGGAATCTAAACATTTTCTCAAATATTTCCGTAGATACAATTCACTAATGGCGATGGCATCCTGGACAGCTAACATTTTAAGACACGCTAATGCAGGACCACCAGTCATCACCATAAATGGAAACGCATACCATATGACAGGTAAATATAACATCTCTTATAATATGCTATATTTCCATATAATACTTTCACTTAATGAAAGGGATGTTGATGGAACACTCAATTCCTTTCCCAGCCAATATACAATGGATAAGCTATGCTTACTGACTATGCTTGCCTGAATATGAAGAGTTGTCCAATCTAAAATCTTTGAGGCGCTTTATGATGCTTTCATAACAAAGCACTTACTGCATTGAAAATTACAGTTGATATAACGAAGTACAATTTAGAATGTTTCCTTGAATTCAACAGGGGTAACTGAAACTGACAGATCCCGAAAATATGCAAAATTATATATTATGGACACCCAACAACCACTGTAAGAATGCCAGAACACAGCCAGAGAACAACAATTAGACTTAGACATGGTGGCGCTGCTGCAAAACGAATTGATGGCAGTAAATTGGTTTGCTAAACCTTTTTAAATAATGGGAGAAATACTGGAAGAGCAAAGGCAGCAGGCCATTGCCAATGATCAGCCAGTTCCCACATTCAAGATGATTATTGCCGGTCACCCAGAACAAGATCAAAGATATGACAATCCTACTGCCAGAGAAGTTGCAGCAGTCTACACTACACGCAATGGCGGTGCTCCTAATCCCAAGAATAGAAAGCTTCAAATTCGAATAAGGCGTGCTAATCTCATAAAGATTAATGCCTTAGCTCCTGTTGCGGATCCTCTAACCTATCCATTGTTGTTCTTTCAGGGTGATCCTGGATACAGCTTGGACCCTCAACGTTTACCTACACGTGACGGACAAGGCCAGCAAAATTCTAATCATAACCACCGTATTAGACTCACAATCGCCTAATATTATTTGTACCTAATACAAGTCAGAAATCAACTGTCTACGATCCACAGCGCAACTCTTCTCTTTAAACAATTAGACCAGATGGAGAATGAGGTAGGGGTAACCCGGAGCTGAACTTTATTAAGTGATGTTTTTCTTGTGCAGAATTTAATGCTGAATAACAAAATTTTTGGTAAACTTACGTCACCCGCTGCGTTTACCAAATATGGGCATTTTTTTAACCAGGTGTAACATAAACTATTTTTCCGCGAAGTTGCTTAAAAGTTAGTCTTCGCTTTAGATATGCATCTTTTATGTGCAAAATTGTTCCTGTTTTGCTAATTACGCAAAATAGCAGCATGGTGCAGGGGGTTACATATTGATTGTAACCCTATTACCACCGGGAATGCAAAAGGTGCCCGCGGCAAATTAAAATGCTCTGCGGCTGAGGAAAATGAATTATCAAACTAGAACTTTATCAAATTTTCCTCAATATTACCAGAACACCTAATACAAATATGTTTAGTACCTTAAAATATATCCTAATAGCATTAAAGCGATCATACCCAAGTTTTACAAGGAGTCCTTATCACTGTCACTACATTCTTTGTCCTCACCATCTATACTGCTCTCGTCATTATTCTCTACGCCAGCTAAAATTTGTTCTACCTCTTCAGGGAAAGCCGCATCCACCCAGACTATTTTTCTGTCTGCTGACCATCCCTTTCGCTCAATATCTGCAAAGTCAATGTTCGCTTGAAGGCAAGATCTCCACACCTTTGATATGTAGCTTGATCGCTGGCAGTGCAACTGCAATGGTTGCCGACATTGTGGCAACAGCGACAAATCTTGAACCTTTCCTTTGTTTTCATATCCATTTTTAAAGATTTCATAGCGAACTGCATTCACATCTCTCTTCTTCTTACCAAAAATATGACAGACGTATTCTTCCAATTTTAATATTAGCTCTCTATCTATACTCCACTAAGCTCCTAGCTGCGACAAAATGTGAACGAACCTGTTATTTTTTCAATGGCTTTCCAACAGTGACTTTTTGACTTTCGAAAGAAGGAAGAGACATAGTCATTTCCCGTAAAGGAGTGGAAACCAATCAAAGCTTGTTTGTGTTCATCACTCATATCAACAGAAAATCTTCCTTGAACTTCCATTCCCATAATCAATTAGTATCCTCTGGGATGATCGAATACACATTTTGCATCGTGCGTATTTTGGAAGTCTGGCACTAGTTTTTGGGTGAAAAATTATTTCACCATCAGCATCTTTTTCACCCAAAAACTAGTGCCAGACCTCTAAATACGCACAATGCAAAAGGTGTATTCTTTCGTTTACAAATTTTTCATACATCTCTCCTCCTTTCTTCCATACCGTGAGGACCCATTCTGCCATTTCCCCTTCTACAGGCATCCCAGAACTCAGGTTATAGAGCTGACTTGTATCAGTGCTTGGGTCGAATGGGTTTAAGTATTCTTGAGTTATAATGTTATAAATCTTCCCAACAGACTTCTCAGATTTAATGATTTCAGATGGGCGACTGTATTTATATATATCATCATTTCTTTTGACTTCTGCTAAGTCAAAAAGAGCCTCTGTGTTGCGTGCTTGTGCTGCTGGATTTAATATCCATTGCAGTATGGAATTTGAATCAGATGCAAAGTACTTGATACCACCAGCTACTTTTGCATTTCGATTTATTGTCTGCTAGCTGCACTGGTCAACTGCAGTTCTGCAAGGGTACTTATTCTGTCCTTGAACTGAAATTCCTCTGTACTTGATTAGTTCAAGACAGCCTGGATGAGTTTCCTCCAGGTTTTCCAACGTGTTAACATACAGCGACCCATATCTGGCGTAATTTTGCTTATTCAGTGCAAACATCAAAGGTATAAATCGTTTTAAGCCATGCAAGCGAAGAAGAAAGTTGTTTGTTTGAATGACAGAATGGATCAAGTGCTGGTTTCGCATAATATCGAGGTAGTAAAGAAGCCAAAACTGACTTGTTTTGCCATAAATTCCATTTCTCATATCCTCTTCAAACTTCATGCACTGGTCGAGCAATTCATATACGCGTTTGTCTTTAACAAGTGTCTTGAAATACTCTTCCACATCACGAAAAGGTGGCCTTTCCTCCACTAAATTTGGAATTTCATCAACGGTTGTCAAGAACCTTTCGAAAAGTAGTCGCTCTAGCACCTCAGCAAGACGGGAATGGACAGTCCAGCATCCATTATAATGAGAACCGGAAAACCACCCCTTTTAAAAAACCTGATGAGCACAAGCCTGACTGAAAAACGACATCTTCGAATCCAGAACCACTAATCACCTTTCCAAGGACACCAAATACTTCTTTCATATAGTGGAAGTCACCAAGGTGAATCACAACATTTCTAAACCTTTCTGGGTGGTTCCACAAAACTTTATACGCATTCATTGCTGCGCCTACATCAAGAGTTATATTTGCATAAGGCATATTCTGTTTGCTCTTGAATAATACCAAACACTTTTGCCATCGTCGAAAACTCGGTAATTGGTGAATCGATTGGTGGAAGGTATGTAAGATTAGTCTTTTGAAAGGCTTCCTCAAAAATCTCTTGGATTTTAACTGACCAACCAGACATTGATGGTATTATTTGGTTGGAAGAACTTAAATGTCCTGAAAGCATCCATATGAAGTAAAATGTATGGAATGAATCGACAGCTTCTTGAATTTGGAGTACTGTGTCATCTAGAACAGGAACAGATGCAACTTTGGATTCTTTCTTCTTACCAATATTCATTGATGGTAGACTCCTATTGCTGGATTCCAGTGACCTACGTTTACTGCGGGAACACTAAGCGTAAAATGGCTTGCCACTGCTGCACTATTTTGGGGCTCTGAAAATTCAACCAAATGGGTTGAATTGATAACAGCTTGACCAGTCGTCGATTCCAGTGTCTGATTGAAGTTATCTGCTCACCAAAAAGTAAAGTTAGGCAAATTTGTTGTCGAATCTTCTGCTCGGTTATCAGTTTCTTTTTCATAAAACATTTGCGCTACCTCTGCCTCGGCTGTCTCTATTTCACAAACAAAATCATAGTTTATGCTATGACCGAGATGCGAAAGAACTTTTATTGGAAGCTTCAAGCTTGTTATGTTATGGAGTCCAACTCCAAAGAGAAAATTTTTTAATGTTACAATTTTTCCTCTTGTAACCCTGTGGATCAAGTCGTATCCACATAAGGATACCAATCGCTTGACCTTGTCGCTACACTTATGATCTTTCGATTTCAGTACATGAGTTAAAAAATCATTCAAGCTTGATGGAGAGTCTTTTGCTCCCTCTTTAAGAGATTGAACTGTAGGTGGCCATGTTGTATTCTGATTTCTGGAAGAATATTCCAAGATGTCTTCACGGATATATTCGGCAGCCTCTTTCAGAACGGCATCCTTATCTCTGCAGATAGTTGTTGCGTCCAGTCCTGCTGTGCTCACGACAACTTCTGGAGTTACCCCATCGATTTTCAGGAATTTAATTTTCTCCCCGAACTCATTGACAATCCTTGCTTTCAGTTTATTCTGGTAAACTTTCTCATTTTCATGCCCAAAGCCTATGCTGTATATCTTATGAAGGGCCCTGATAGACACTGCCTGGCTACGATTTATGATCCCTTCCCTGGTGAACTTTATAACTGCTTCAAAATCACTGACACCTGCTCCTTCATCTTTATTGTCTGTAACGACTTCTGATTTTTCTGAAATACATCGTATATAATTTCGATAGCATTGCTTATGCATCATGAGCTCTTTGGCTATCTATCATTATCCTCCTTGAGTGCTGCAGCTTCTTTGATTTTCGTGGCAGCATTTTCTGTGGTAATGGTATATGCGACATGTATCTTTTTCTTGATGGTTTGTCGCTGTTTCTTGCACAGAAAGCAAACTTTTGGGAAAATACCTGATGTTGAGGGATTGCCTTTATGTCTGGTCTTTTTCAAGCGACTTGGTTCTGCCTGGTTATTTGACTTTCGCTTTCTAGAACGTGCAATTATCGCAGTGAACTTTTATAACATGGCTCAAGGTGTACTCCGTGAATAGCTTTATTGATACCACCATCTGGTATGGTCGCGCATAGCTCCAAGTGGACATTCAACTTCGTCGAATCCTGACGTATTGCTTTAGCTTCAAGAAGCCTTCCATATTGGTTGTCGGATAATGGTTTCAACTGTGAGTATATAGAATCTTTATAGTGTAGTGAACTACACATTCCATCTCTTACAGTTGCAATTCAACCATAGGCAAGTTATCACGAACGTTCATGGCTGTTGTGTTCACTTCAAACAAGGACCTGCATGTAATCAGACCCTCTGAGTATGGAAAGCACTTGTAAGGACAATAGACCCTTAAATTATCCTCTCTGTCAGAATTAGGCATTTTGTGGGTGGTCAAAATTGTTTCAAGTTGTTGGAATTTACATCTTTACACCAAAGATATCTCGTTACATAAACATTGTATTAGATCAAGTTACACTACAGCATCCCATTCCTGTGATTTGTCTTTATATTTTATATTTATATCCATAATCTATTATATTTATTCAACAACGAATAACACCTAATATAATCTGAGTTTTTCTGTTAGTTGAAGATTTATATGAAAAATAAATGATGTAGCCCCTGTCTTCAAAATTTTGATCCCCCTGATACCTGCACCATGCTGCTATTTTGTGTAATTAGCAAACAGGAACAATTTTGCACCTAAAAGATGCATATCTAAAGCAAAGACAAACTTTAAAGCAACTTCGCGAAAAAAATTTTTATGTTACCCCCAGTTCAAAAAATGCCCATATTTGGTAAACGCAGCGGGTGACGTAAGTTTACCAAAGATTTTCTTATTCAGCAATTCTGCACAAGAAACACATCATCTGGTGGATGCATACACCAAAATAGAAGGAAACAAGGTCAACTCGATTTTGCACCATGAACGGCAATTACGTGCTGACAGTTATCGAGGCCTGATGGATCACCTGAACAGAAGGGCTGTAAATCGAAAATCAAATGGCCAGGGCAAACAATCCCAACAAACCCCTTCATATTGATGTCGGTCGTGTTTTCATACTTCCCTCATCTTTTTCAAGCAGTCAACGAAATATGTACCAGAACTTTCAAGATGCAATGACTAAAGTATGGCAAGCCTGACATCTTCCTAACCATGACGGCCAATCCCAAATGGAAGGAGATTTCAGAAAACATTCTACCACACAAGAAGGCAAATGACTGGCCTGACATCGCCAAACGAGTATTTCAACTGAAACTACAAGAACTACTGGAAGATGTCCTTCACAAGCCCATTCTCGGACACACTATTGCACATGTATATGTCATTGAATTTCAGAAGAGAGGATTACTACACGCTCACATGATTCTGTTCCTCTCTGAGGCTGATAGACCACGAACACCCGAAGAGGTAACATCTATAACAATAATTTATATATAGAGTACGAAATATAATCATCAGCTGTATTACTTAGTAAAAACACAATGCATTTTGATGTGTAGAACTTACATGTTGTATTTTTCTTCGAAACCTACAGGTAGATCGACTTGTATCAATCAGCTGAAATTCCAGAGTCCAGACCCACAGGATACAAAATATCACAAGTTGGTGCTGAAGTGTGAAGTGTGAAGTGTGATGTGTTTGCATGGAGAATAACAAATGCAAGAAACGATTTCCGAAAGATCGCACTGCCGAGAGGAATGGTTATCCTCTCTACAGACGAAGCTGTCATCACCAAGTCAATCTGGAAGATCGACTTTTAGATGATACATGGGCGGTGACACATAATCGCCATCTTCTATTCAAATATCAGTGTCACATTAATCTCGAAATATGAAGCACTGTCAAGTCCGTGAAATATATTTTCAAGTATATTCATAAAGGACAAGACATGGCACATGTGGAAATTCTTGAAGGACAGCGGCAGCAAGTACCTCAAGATATTGAGCATGATGAAGTACGCCAATACATCAACGCTCGGTATATTGGACCACACAAAGCTGTTCACAGAATATTCCAATTTGCCATGCACGAGAAAAGTCGCACTATAAAACGTCTGCATGTTCATCTACCTGATCAGCAGATTGTATACTTTCAGGATAATGGCCATGTCGAACAATTACAAAACATCAATGAACAAACCACACTGACGTCTTGGTTTGAATTGAGGGCACAAGACCCGGCTGAACGCCAATATCTCTATTACAAAATTCCTCAATACTATGTTTTCAACAAGCGCACCAAAACATGGAAAGCAAGACAGCGGAGAACACTGCCTGTCATTGGCAGAATATATCAAGTTCACCCACGACCATGTGAGCAAAGGTTTGCAGTAAGACTATTGCTTCTCCATAAACAAGGTGCCACGTCGTTTGAAGATCTTCGCACGATAGAAGGAAACCTATGCAATTCCTTCAAAGATGCTGCTTTAGCTCCAGGTCTGTTGGAAGATGATGCTGAAATCATACGCTGTTTGGAGGAGGCCGACATTTTTAACATGCCAATACAACTGAGACAGTTGTTTGCAACATTACTCCTTTTTTAAACACCTTCAGATATCACAGCACTCTTCAACATGTTCAAAGAAGCATTGAGTGAAGATTTTGTACGACGTGATCAACGCAATCATCCAGATGTGGCCATAGCTTTTGAAGACTGACACATCTATCAATGTCTACATGACATTGACCAAAATTTGAAAGTACATGGTCAATTGATCACTAATTATGCTCACCTTCCTCAACTTCCAGCCGACTATGCCATTCCTGAACAAGGTACTATATGTGTTATTTTCAAATATGTACTGTATTAGTAAGAATATAATAATGTATTATAAGATCGTGCAGACAAGAGCATTTACGTATTTTTGGACATTGGTTCTGCTGGCTTTCTTTCCATTTTTATTGCAATATATTTCACTTATTATTACAGAAGAAGATCACATGAATGTTGCGAATGCCAGAGAGGAAGGAGAACGAATGCTGGCCACATTGAATCCTGAACAGCAAGCCATATACACGGGAATCATTGATGCTATCAACACGCAATCTGAACAGAATTGTCACTTTGTTGACGGACCGGCTGGAACCGCGAAAAACTTTCCTTTACAACACGTTGGTTCACAACCTGCAAGCCAATGGACATAAAGTTCAGTGCATGGCGTGGTCAGAAATTGCTGCAAAACTGCTAATCAATGGTAGAGCTTCACACTCTACCTTTCAAATTCTTATGCCACTTCAAGCTGAATCAACGTGCAATGTCAAGAGACAGAGCAGGAGAGCACAGGTATTGCGCGAAACTACCCTTTTCATATGCAATGAAGCTTCCATGATTCCCGCACTTGCGTTACAAGCAGTCGACCGACTGCTTCAAGACATTACACATGTCGATAGACCATTTGGTTGCAAGTTCATGCCACTTGGTGGTGACTTCAGACAAGTTCTACCTGTCATCACAAAAGCAGGAAGGGAAAGAATTGTAGCAGAGACTCTAAAATCACACCAGATCATTGATCTATGGACAACGTTTCAGCAGCATCGCTTACACACCAACATGAGCGCCGTTCAAGATGATTCATACCGTGAATTCTCAGAATGGCTTCTCAGACTTGGCAATAAGCAAAAGGTACACGATGCACTGGACCATGTAATTCAGCCACAACAGATATGCACTTCGTCTAAAGAAGACATGCTGAACTTCATTTTGCCCAGGCCAAACACACCAGATTCACACCTAATGATGGATCCTGTAACAATGTCTGAGCGCTGTTGTCTGCCTCCAAAGAATGACTTATCACATCAAGTCAATGACATAATTCTGGACAGACTTCAGACAGCCGAAAGAACTTATTACACCACAGACAGTGTTGTCAGAGACGATCTAGATGAGGAAGAGGCTACCCCATTGAATTTCTCAACCAACTCACTCCCAATGGAATGCCGTTGCACAAACTTAAACTCAAGGTAAGAACAGTACAATCTTTCATCCTATTAACATTACATTATTATGTGCAAAGGTAGTGCAGCAAGAAAAGGCGTAATTAATCACAATAATATTCATTGAATTGGGTTGGTGCAACGATTATCCTTCTGCGGAATCTCAATCCAAAGAAAGGCCTTTGCAACGGAACAAGACTCATAGTTCAACATCTCCGACGTCACGTGATAACAGCAGAGATCATTATGAAGGAGCACAGAGGACAACGGGTCATGATTTCCAAGATCGCAGTCTCCACTCAGGACACAGAAATGCCGCTCAAAATGAAACGCCGACAGTTTACAGTCAAACTTGCATACTGCTTGACAATTAACAAGGCACAGGGCAATCCCTGGGGTATGTTGGTTTGTACTTACCCGAGCCCGTGCTCACACATGGTCAGTTATATGTGGCCATGTCAAGAGCAACGTCATTTGACAGGCTGAAAGTATTCCTCCCAGAAGAAACACACAGGAAAACAAAGAACATTGTTTTCTAGGAAGTCCTGTAAAGGCTTCATCATAGAGCGACAATCTGCACAGTTGCTCTACAGATGGCTGCCTACCAAAATGCACACATACACACATTCAAGGGTACGGGTATGCTCTACGCCAAAATCATCAGGATCAACACATCCGTATCCTTCGATACAACGACGATGTCAGTGTCTTCTGAGCATGCATGCAAGATCATTCTCGAATCTGCTTCCTCGTGGTTGCATCGAAAAAGCTCCATCACACTGTCTTCGGTGATTTGCCAAGTTTTATCTTTTTCAGTGACAATCATTTTTATCTTCAGTGCTTTTCGCACCTCTTCCCTTTGGAAAAATTTCGCTGCTAAGGTCACAAGATCATTCTTATTGTCGATATGATGAAAGAAGGACAACCAATCATTGCCCTTGAGCATTTCTTGATTAAGTCCTTGCACGTAAACACGACAACTTCTTTCGCCTCTTTTTTCCCTTGCACAGCTCTTAACACTTTCATGTCGATACGTATCGTTTATCATTTCGATAGAAATTGACTTTTTGTCCTGTTTTGGCAGCCAGAAATGGTATAAGACCCAAAACGAGTCTTTATATTAAGCTTTCGGCTTGATTGAACGCATTACTGCCATTCCGTCAATTATCCACCTTGCATTCTGAGGACATTCTGAAGTTACTGCAGCAGACTCTAAGGGAAGGTCACTAATTGAAGGTCACTGATTATTTTGAGCCCTGGGACCATTCTGGTAAATGACCGGAAATGGCATTTCCGGGAGTGAAAAAAATGCACGGTCAGCAAAAATTAAAAATACTATTTTTTCAAATCTGATTACACCATCGGAAAGAGCATTTGATACTGAGTAAAAAATACTAAGAGACTAACATTATCTGATTTATAAATAAAAAGTTATGGCTCGTGAAACAAGCGAAGGACATTGACAGCCCTAAAACTGATTTCTTTCTTTTAGTCCGGTAGCTGAAAGGGAGGTAGTACCACCAGACGAGGTAATTTATGAGACCAAGTGATTTTGGTCAATTTTGGGGCGTAGAATTCGAATTTCGATGTTCTATTTATGGGGGAGGGGCCGTTTCCGAGATATGGGGGCAAATTCTATGCCCCCAAATTCAACAAAAGCGTGCGAAAGTTAAAACTGTGACTATACCTCTTAAATGTTTGGTTTCTGATTGTAAGGCATTGATTATGGCCTGATCAAGCTTATTGGAGGTTTTTTAGGTTTCAGGCTAGGGCATAGAAATTCTGGGGTAAGTGTGCCCCCAAATGGGGGCAACAAGGTAATTTGATCAAAACATAATCAAAAACATCTCTTCCTATGAATTTGAGGGCGTAGAATCTGAATTCCGATGTTATTTTGACAAGAAAGGAGCCATTTTGGAGGTATAGGGGTAAATGCCCCCAGAACAGGGGGTAAAGTGTGCTATTCTTATTTATATTTTTGATGACGTCACACTATTGAACTCTATACCGGGCTTCATTTTGGCAACTTATTGAATTGAACTATGATAGAACTCAGTAATTACCTGAGTTTTCATGCAAGAATATAATTTAGTAATCATTGCTGTCACTATCACTGCTCTCTTCATCCGAACTCAGCATATCGTTTAAGACTTCTTCTTCCATATCATCACCATTACGATCTTCTATCAGGAGCTCAACTATCTCCTCTGGATACGCTTCCACTGTCCAATTTATTGTCATGTTTGGTAGCCAACAATGATTGCATGGATCATCCAACGCTAGAATAGGATTTGATGCATTTCGCCACATCCTTGCCACAAAACTTGCTCGCTTGCAATGCAACTCCGGGCTGGTCTGGCATGGTGGAAGGAGAGACAGATCGATGACCTTTCTATCCTTTCCAATCTCTGCCAAAATATTTCTTTCCTTGCCTCGTTCACTGAATGCTGCTGCCTTCTTCCAAAAATTGCACACACAAAATGTTCCAATCCAGCCAGTTGGTGGAGAGTAATATGTTGACCGTTTCCTAAAGAAGCGACTAAGTCAATAAATACTGAATTCTCTTTGACGTGCTTCCAACAAAGTTGCTTCCCTTTGCGCAGAATTCTCGAAAGGTAGTCGTTGCCTGTGAAGGAGTGCAGCCCAAGCAGTGCTCTCTTTTGTCTTTGTGACAGTGTGCATGCACTGACGTCTAAAAGAGAGAAAACGGCGAGGGTACTGTCTGCGTGGTCCGTTCCAGCTCAGGCGATATCGATATACCTGTGATTTTAGTAGCAGGAGAATTCGACGCACTTATATTGATCAACAATTGAACAGGAAAATACCGCAAGGCTTTAGACGTCAGTGCATGCACACTGTCACAAAGACAAAAGAGAGCACTGCTTGGGCTGCACTCCTTCACGGGCAACGACTACCTTTCGAGCATTCTGCGCAAAGGGAAGCAACTTTGTTGGAAGCACGTCAAAGAGAATTCAGTATTTATTGACTTAGTCGCTTCTTTAGGAAACGGTCAACATATTACTCTCCACCAACTGGCTGGATTGGAACATTTTGTGTGTGCAATTTTTGGAAGAAGGCAGCAGCATTCAGTGAACGAGGCAAGGAAAGAAATATTTTGGCAGAGATTGGAAAGGATGGAAAGGTCAAGTCTGTCTCTCCTTCCACCATGCCAGACCAGCCCGGAGTTGCATTGCAAGCGAGCACGTTTTGTGGCAAGGATGTGGCGAAATGCATCAAATCCTATTCTAGCGTTGGATGATCCATGCAATCATGGTTGGCTACCAAACATGACAATAAATTGGACAGTGGAAGCGTATCCAGAGGAGATAGTTGAGCTCCTGATAGAAGATCGTAATGGTGATGATATGGAAGAGGAAGTCTTAAACGATATGCTGAGTTCGGATGAAGAGAGCAGTGATAGTGACAGCAATGATGACTAAATTATATTCTTGCATGAAAACTCAGGTAATTACTGAGTTCTATCATAGTTCAATTCAATAAGTTGCCAAAATGAAGCCCGGTATAGAGTTCAATAGTGTGACGTCATCAAAAATATAAATAAGAATAGCACACTTTACCCCCTGTTCTGGGGGCGTTTACCCCTATACCTCCAAAATGGCTCCTTTCTTGTCAAAATAACATCGGAATTCAGATTCTACGCCCTCAAATTCATAGGAAGAGATGTTTTTGATTACGTTTTGATCAAATTACTTTGTTGCCCCCATTTGGGGGCACGGTTACCCCAGAATTTTTATGCCCTAGCCTGAAACCTAAAAAACCTCCAATAAGCTTGATCAGGCCATAATCAATGCCTTGCAATCAGAAACCAAACATTTAAGAGGTATAGTCACAGTTTTAACTTTCGCACACTTTTGTTGAATTTGGGGGCATTTGCCCCCATATCTCGGAAACGGCCCCTCCCCCATAAATAGAACATCGAAATTCGAATTCTGCGCCCCAAAATTGACCAAAATCACTTGGTCTCATAAATTACCTCGTCTGGTGGTACTACCTCCCTTTCAGCTACAGGACTAAAAGAAAGAAATCAGTTTTAGGGCTGTCAATGTCCTTCGCTTGTTTCAGGAGCCATAACTTTTTATTTATAAATCAGATAATGTTAGTCTCTTAGTATTTTTTACTCAGTATCAAATGCTCTTTCCGATGGTGTAATCAGATTTGAAAAAGTAGTATTTTTAATTTTTGCTGACCGTGCATTTTTTTCACTCCCGGAAATGCCACTTCCGGTCATTTACCAGAATGGTCCCAGGGCTCAAAATAATCAGTGACCTTCAATTAGTGGATTCAAACTCTAAAAACTTCGGTTAGGCAGGTTGCTAGATGGTTGTACGAAATTCCCTGCCTATTATGAACAGCAGACGTTTTAAAATTTATCTTTTTTCTCATTTCTGCTCTTAATTTGGCGTGAATGTGTGTTGTTCTCACCCAAATATTCACTGTTTCAGTATCAGTGCTGTAGCCTGACCGAAATGGCCAGGCAGAGCCTCTTGTCTCCCCATTGTACACCTCGTTGATTAAATCTCCGTGGATTGCAGAAAACTTTTCACCACTGAATGAGCCTCCAAATCCCCTCTCCTCTAGTTCTCGAAAGGTGTCACTCTGTTCTCGCTGAAGATTCCTCAACATAACATGTTGGAATGACATGTAACGCGAGTAATTCATGTGATCGTAGGCAAAACAAAGGCTGAGCATCTCTCTTTCAGCTTCTAGGTGGTGATGTATGTCTTTTTCCCTTACTGCGGAAACAAGAGATAATAGAAGAGAAACATCTCGAGTTAGGCGATAGTTGCTTTGGACTCTGTTCTTTCATTTGGTTGCAAGACCTGTTCCATCAGTGCGTGCAAAGCAGGCAATTTCATCAACTCTTCCAACTTATCTGGAGATGGACCTTTTTTCATGATCTGGAGCTTTTCTTCTAAGGTTTCGTCAATTCTTTGAAAGTTGCTAGTTAGTTGGTCAACTCTAAACTGCACTAAGGCGTTGAATGAATCGTTGTGCAGTCTCATATTGCGGTAATAATGACCGCCACTGAAAACATTTTCTGATAAGCCTTCTGCAATAATGCCAGAATCTACCCACCATGGCAAATAGCCCATACAAGCGTGACGCTTGTATATAATTCTTTGCAATACGCGTAGCTGATGAAAACCACCCATCAGAATGATGACGCTCTCAAACTCCTTCGGGTACTTCCAAATAATGTGAGCAAGTTTAGCATAACCCTGCTCGTCAGCACGAGCAAATATATGATCCAAGCGTAACTCTTTCATAACATCATTCAGGAATGAAAGGAATTGCTTGCAAACCGGGTAATCGGGAGCTTGGGGTATTACTGGTAAGAAGTCGACCAAAGATTGCACTTGTTGGATATCTGTGACTTTCTTGTTAAACGGAGTCCATGAACCAATCGGATCATCGGGGATTTCGCTGGAAGATGAAGCTCCACTCGGAACTGCATTGACCAAAGACCATACAAGATCCGCTTAAAGCACTCAGTAAGGCAAACACCACTTTTATCATCTACGTGACTTTTGAATATCGAGGGAGGTTGAAGAGGCCCAATATGGAAGTCTGGAATGTAATTCACATCATCTTCATCACTTTCATCATACGTGTCTACCTGTTCATCAATTGAAGCTGAATTTTGTTCACCTGGAAGGAAAAATTGAAACAGTGCATATACAAGCCTAAGAATATCGATGAAGAGTCGCGGGAACTTAGTGAAAGGAGGACAACCTCAGATTTGCTAGACTTTGTCGAAACTGAACAGAATTGTAAGAGAATTTACCTGGTAGTAATGGCTGAGATAGAGTGCGGTTGCTGTCGTGGCTGGTGCCTTTTCCTGTCATCGTTTCTTGTCTCCCGTCGTTGTTATCTATGGTTGCATGGGTAGGGATACCTTTCATCATCGATATCGATTTTCGACCAGTCCCTGAAACCATTCTTGACCACGCTTTATTTTGCATGCGGATTTCATGATAGCTGATGGTATTATTCAGCTTATGTAGCATTGACACGACCTCTTTGTTTGCTGTCAAGCGGTGAATTGTCATTCCTGCCACAGTTTGCTTTGCTAACTTATCTTTTACCAGTAAAGCTTGCCAGTCAGAAGCAATTGACCAAATCTTTGTTGCAGTTGATCGTGATTTTGTGACAGCATAACCGTATTTATTCACTTGAAAGCTAGGATCAATTGAAGCAAAGACTACATTGTAGATTTCTTGCAATGGACCCGTATCAAGCATTTCAAGTACATCTTCTGGTTTGTACGGCCATATTCTTTCTTGTGATTGCAAGGATGCGATTTTTCGTCTGATCATCTAAGCAAACGATTTAATCAAGTCGTTATTACGTAAACCTTGCCGGCGTAATGTAGATATGGAGTACTGGCAGGGATTGGTGTCAGCTGCGTGGACTATCAACTGCCTTCCAGATGGAAAATAACCCAAGTCATCTCCATACTTTTAGAGTCGATGTGTGAATAATTGGAGGTTCTATACCCTGCTCCTCACTTATAGTTGCAACATCTTTCAAAAGTTTGTTCAGCAAATATGCATTCTTTTGATGAAGAATCTTACTTTTAATTTTGGCATAAAACTCATCCAGGACATCTTGAGTGCGGTCATTCAGCTGCTGTGATTTTTCGTCTCTCAGTAATACTGGTGATACAGTAAATTTAAGATAACAAGATTGATGGTAGTAAACATTGATAGCGAAAAGGTCGTGACCACTTCCACCTTGAAGTATTTGCAATCTTTTTGCTGCATCAAAAAAGCAATGTTCAGGTTCTTGTAGGTACATATTTTGCCGTGATAGTAAGTTCGCAGCAGCTCTTTCCTCGGTGCATCTGCCAAGACCACCACAATTGTATTGCTTAGGATCCGATCCTCTGATGATATTGCAAATAAAGCATCTTCGTTTCTCATAGAACAAGATCATAACCAAAAGTAAAATATTTGCAGCTAATTTGTATATTTATGGATTGATGTTAAAAATCATAAAATTTATAAATAGAAAGTCCTTCAAGTAGTTGCTAGTAGATCTTCCTGCTCGTTCTTCGACGGTTTCGTTTGAATCCAACACTGAATGTTCATCACCAAGATCGGTAGCCACATCTGAAACGTCTTCAATGAAGCCATATTTTTCGACATGCGTTGATATTTTTGTTCGGAAATCAGTCCTACATGTAGCATGACATGTACCGAAGGGCTCATTTGAGTTTTTAATCTGTGCATGCACGTGAGTAAATGGAAACTTCTGATCTTCAGGGCTCAAGGGAATCCTTGCCCATTGTTTGGCTTGATTTTGCAAGGTTGTCCAACCTCTGCTGCTAAAATTCGATTCTTTCTCGTTTCTAAGGATTTCTGTCTTGCACAGTAAACAAAATTTTATGTTAGAAGAAAGAAACAGCTTACTTAAAGACATTTTAAAAAGCTATTATTTCTGTTACCTGCCTCCATGTTCATGTCTGGGTACCATTAAGATTCAGTTTCAAAATGTGTTTAAACAATAGGTTGGATATCAAATTATGAGAGATCGGAAATATCAACAGTATGAAATCCAAGCAGCTGTCGTCATACCTTCTGCAACATATCCGACTGCCCAGAGAATGACGTTTCTAATTACGCAAGTAGTTGTTACAACATGCAAAAATGTCAATCGCATGATAGGTCATGTACACGCAAAGTAACTGCGATGCAAATGCTTTTCCATTTGGCGGGGTAAAGGAAAATTTCTTTCTTCTCCCACACAAGTCCCCCCTGCAAGTCCCCCCTCTCCCCAATTAATTATTTTTTACGGAAACTGTTTTTTTTTATCAAAGATCAGCATTTATATAGCCAATTAGATCATTTTTTACACATTTTAGATGGATATTTGATTTTTATTGATTTTTTTTTCTGTAAAAATATGACGTCATCGATCACGTGATTTTGAGACGATATATGAAAAAGCCCATTTCAGATTCGTAATCTCAAAATTCGATTTAGTGAAGAACAACTTTAAAATTTGAGGTTAGGCAGCTCTTTAGGTTTTTTAGAAAAATTCCCTGTCTATTAGTTTTTGTCTGGCAACAATGGCATCAAATTGGATTTTGTTGCTGAACTCAATGAAATTATACCTCATAAAGCCTTCCTGGCTCAAAGGAAACAACTACCTTGTTGTTGACCAAAGGTAAATCAGGTTCATTTTCATTTTGGAGAATCAAACAATGGATATTTAGATATAAGCGAATTTGATACTGAAATGAGAGAAAATAATGCTCATGTGAGATAAAGCACAACTAGGCTGCTATGAATCAGAGGTCAACAATGTATATTTTCATTTTCATCCCTTTGAATTTGATATGTTGAGTGGAAATTGCTTAGCTTAGGCCATTTCTACTATACTCACGGTTTACATATAGTTTTTTAGGCCAGAATTCTGGAAATTCTTCAATGTTTTTTTCAATACTTTATTTTCAGAAGAAATGTGCATTGCTCTACCAACATCTTCCTGGGGTTTTTACTTCCATCAATATACACTTAGTGAGCATAAGTTACGCACCACCCGATGAAAAATGTTGTCTAAAAGTGGCCCGAGGCCTAAGCAAGAAAGTTTATATAGCAATATGCAACTAACAAACGGGTTTCAATAGCGAATTTCTTTTGCAGAAATATATTCAGAATTTCATAAATTTTCAAGTGAAAACGTAGTTTAAACTATATCATATTGTTTTGTAATAATATCAAAAGAAAACTGCGAAGGTGTCTTTTAAAAAATTTTCACAATAATTTATCGAAGTGGAGTAAATAAAACGCCAATAATTATAATTTTTTTCACTGAAAGCCACGCAAATTCTCTCTCATTTAAAAGAGAATGTTTTGACATTTTGAAAAATTTAAATATTTTTCATGTAACTGTCTTGACCTTTTATAATTTTCAGTTTCAGTTTTTGTTTATCATTTTAGGAGTGTGATTTTACAAAACCTATTCAGGTTAAGCGTCATAACAAAAAATCCGACATGGATATTCCTATAATTTGTTTCAAATACTATAATTTGATATAATTTTCAAGGCCTTCATACTTTCTGAAGTTAACAACAATTTTATTTTTTAAAACCCACTCTGAAATTTGAAAAACAAAACATGTGCTTCCCTAGTGGTAAACAAAGACTGAAACTGAAAATTATATAAGATCAAGAGAGTTACACGAAAAATATTTACATTTTTCAAAATTTCACAACATTCTCTTTGAAACGAGAGAGAATCTGCATGGCTTTCAGTGAAAGAAATTATAGTTATTGGCGTTTTATTTACTCCACTTCGATAAATTTTTGTGAAAAATGTTTAAGAGACACCTTCGCAGTTTTCTTTAAATAATATTACAAAACAATATGATATAGTTTAAATTATGTTTTCACTTGAAAATTTATGAAATTCTGAGTATATTTCTGCTGGAGAAAGTCGCTATTGAAACCCATTTGTTATTTATATAATGTTGTGTAAATTTTCTTGCTTAGGCCTCGGGCCACTTTTAGACGCCATTTTTCATCAGGTGGTGCATAACTTATGCTCACTAAGTGTAGTTCCTAACCAATTTATTGACTTTGTGGCTGCCTTCTTTGTTTTACAAGCAAAGCCCACTGATAACCTCATGAACCTGCTCTCACCTTTGTGTTTATCCAAGATGTTTAATGTTTAATTGTTGTGATGTACATGAAGAAAACCAGTGACAGTCAAGTTCAAGCCCTGGGAAAAATCCACACTTTATTTACTTACCACCTTCCTCATTGCACAGGCATTGCATATCTCTTTTGTCTACCACACTCATTAATGCTCTTTTTTTATTTTTTGTACAGATTCATTTAGTCAAAGGCAATGGAAATTTCAATCAATAGTTCAAAATGTTCTCTTCAAATTATTTCCCAAGTCAGGTATAATATTCAAGGTATGATGCTCTCTGTTCCGTATCAATAGATAAATCAATCAATGCACCCTGCTTGAAAAGCAGACTGAATAAATTAAGGCTGAATACTATTTCTACATTGACTTCCATTGAATGTTTCCTTAACAAATCACTTACAGTATTCTAAACCTATAGATACTTAATTCTTCCACATTGTCACTTAATGACTAGGGGTCATCACTCGCTTCGCTCGTTCGCCGCAGCCGTCAAGTAAAAGAAGCTTAATCTGGTTGGCGCACTTCGTGCGCTGCATTCGCTTGGCTCCTGCCTCTTTCAACCCCACGTACAATGGGTTAGCTCGCTGTGCTCGCCTGTCCATCTATTATCAAGAAACATTGACTGATGGGGCGCACTCCGTGCGCTGCATTCGCTTCGCTCATGCCTCTTTCAACCCCACGTACAATGGGTTAGCTCGCTGCGCTCGCCTGTATATGTGTTATCAGGAAACACTGTCTGATAGGGCGCACTTCGTGTGCTGCATTCGCTTCGCTCATGCCCCTTTCAACCCCACTTACAATGGGTTATCTCGCTGCGCTCCCCTGTCTATCTATTATCAAGAAACATTGACTGATAGGGCGCACTTCGTGCGCTGCATTCGCTTCGCTCATGCCTCTTTCAACCCCACGTACAATGGGTTAGCTCGCTGCGCTAGCCTGTCTATGTATTATCAAGAAACACTGACTGATAGGGCGCACTTCGTGCGCTGCATTCGCTTCGCTCATGCCTCTTTCAACCCCACGTACAATGGGTTAGCTCGCTGCGCTCGCCTGTGTATCTACACTTAGTGAGCAAAAGTATTGCACAACCGGATAAAAAATGGCGTCTAGAAGTGGCCCTAGGCCTGAGCAAGAAAATTTACATAGCAATATAAAACTACCAAACGGGTTTCAATAGCGAATTTCTTTAGCATAAATATACTCAAAATTTCATAAACTTTCAAATTAAAACATAATTTAAACTATATCATATTGTTTTATAATAATATTAAAAGAAAACTGCAAAGAGGTCCCTTAAAAAATGTTCACAAAAATTTAACGAAGTTGAGTAATTAAAACGCGAATAATTATAATTTATTTTACTCAAAGCTACGCAAATTCTCTCTCATTTAAAAGAGAATGCTTTGAAATTTTGAAAAATGTAAAAATGTTTCATGTAACTGTCTTAACCTTGTAGAATTCAAGGTTTTAAGTCTTAGTTTAGCATTTTCGGAATGTGAGTTGGAAAATCGGATTTTTCCATAACTTTTTTTCAGAGTAAAAAAAAAGAAGGCTAAACGCCATAAGAAAAAATCTGACATGAATATTCCTATAATTTGTTTCAAATACTACAATTTGATATAATTTTTACAGGCTTAATATTTTCTAAATTGAACGAAAATTTTATTGTTAAAACCCATTGTGAAATTTGAGAAACAAAACAAGTGCTTCCCAAGTTGTGAACTAAGACTTAAAACCTTGAATTCTAAAAAGTTAAGACAGTTACATGAAACATTTTTACATTTTTCAAAATTTGAAAACATTCTCTTTTAAATGAGAGAGAATTTGCGTGGCTTTGAGTAAAATAAATTATAATTATTTGCGTTTTAATTACTCAACTTCGTTAAATTTTTGTGAACATTTTTTTAAGAGACCTCTTCGCAGTTTTCTTTTAATATTATTATAAAACAATATTATATACTTTAAATTTTGTTTTCACTTGAAAATTTATGAAATTTTGAGTATATTTATGCTAAAGAAATTCGCTATTGAAACCCGTTTGGTAGTTTTATATTGTTATGTAAATTTTCTTGCTCAGGCCTGGGCCACTTCTAGACGCCATTTTTTATCCGGTGGTGCAATACTTTTGCTCACTAAGTGTATTATCAAGAAACATTGACTGATAGGGCGCATTTCGTGCGCTGCATTCGCTTCGCTCATTCAACCCCACGTACAATGGGATAGTTCGCTGCACTCGCCTGTCTATCTATCTATCCGAGGGCAAATTTGCATGATAACGAAATACGTGTGACTGTTCACGTGAAGTCGCGAAAGAGCCAATCAAATTACAGCAAAAGGCGAAACGGGTCACATGAATAGCGAATACTCTGTTCGAAAAAGGAGTTCGCGATGCGAATTTGGAAATTTCGCCAGCGTAAACCGTAGTTTTTCCGTGATAGCACAATTAGCAGAATAATTAATGGAATAATTCAATAATTTGGGCGAAAATCGAAAAACAAAATCCATTACCCTGGTTAAATTATGAAACTAAGCATTCAGTGTGAATTTCATTGCCATATACCCACATACAAAAAAGGCTTTGTGATTACACGGTTCGCCGTTTCGGCCCATTGTTTTCGGGCCTTCGACCTATTGTTTCGGGTGGAGTCTATTGTTTTTGGCAAGAAAGTGTGTCATCACGTGACCTCCGCAGAATAGTAATATTAGATGCTCCTTATCAGGCAGATGTGTTGTTGGAAACTCAGTGTGCCAGTCACAGAAGGCAATGATTTCACAACCATTACACCACAACATTTTCAAATTTAGTGGGAAGCATACATTGTATCAACCACTGATAGAATCCTCCATTACACTGGGCAAAGCAAGCTAAGATGGATCTTACCACACAAGCAAACATTATTAATGCATTTTAATAATCTATATGTGCATAAATATATCTTTGATATCTTACTTGAATATTGAAAGTCTTGCATGATAAACTGTGACAGTTTCCCGTTGTAGATATCTTTTTAACCGCAACGTCATAGTGTATGGTGTCTCCTCATTCATTCAATGTGGAAAAGTGCTTGACAAAGTATTTCTGTTTTCTTTAGTCAACAACATTCTAATTGTATATATCATTGACACTGGCTTCCGTTTTTGGTATATGGACACTGTATCACATGAATTGTAGTACCAACTGACAATGTGTCTTATATTTTAAAGAGCTTTGCCATACAATCAACACGCAAGCACAGAAACTTATTGAATCCTCAGAACAATTACAACATGATGGAACTTGAAGTTACAAGCTTTTTTATAAGGAACTGTTTATAAGGAACCTACATGTATAAGGTAGAAAATTCAAGGAACGTTTACTACTACAGGCCAAATCACAAAAGACCTTTTTAATTTTGAATATATTAATATTTCCGCACAATTTAAAATTAGGAAGCCGGTTCTATTGATTTTCAGTACTTTTTGTTAACCTCTTATCTTTTCACCTCTTATCTTTTCACATAGCAAAACCATGAATTTGAATGCTTTTCTTGCGTCTGTACTAATTATGTCCACCAAATGCCAAACTTAAAATTAAGGAACTTTTAGAACTACAAAGTGGTCATAGAGATCTCAAAATAACGAACTTAAACAACTAGGCCCTCAGCTAGGTTCCTTATAAAAAAAAGCGTGTGTTCTCATCACAATTGTAATTTGTAATTCTAATAGTTATCGCATAATTCCAAGTTCTGTTGCTCTTGAAAACTACAATCACAATACAATCAATGCAGTACCACATAATGGCCTGGAGCTAATGCTATCATCATCACATTTT
The DNA here is from genome assembly GCA_013076295.1 of Sanderia malayensis. Classification (NCBI taxonomy): domain Eukaryota; kingdom Metazoa; phylum Cnidaria; class Scyphozoa; order Semaeostomeae; family Pelagiidae; genus Sanderia; species Sanderia malayensis. The sequence goes on along the minus strand of RQOL01000374.1, from coordinate 2,747,749 downwards.
CACGGGAATTTCGTCGTCCGAGCAACAACAATAACGGGGCGAAATTTAAAAACTGTTTTGCATCATAGAGGACTTTCACATGAAAATACAGGCAATTTATAACTAAACAGCTTTAAAAAAAGCTCAAAGTGCTATATTTTATGTCACAATTGCCATTGCCGTGAATATTATCACAATAACAATTTTATCCTTAACAGGTTCATTTGAAATAGAAAATTTTTGCCACTATTGCTACCGTAAGTTCATGTATTCAGTTCTGCGTTTTCTTCCTGCCTTTAGTCTCTCCTCTTCATTGCAAGAAAGATAATTATTATTGATTACCTGCAGAAAATAAAACTGTGTTATATTAATATATTAAAAGTGTAGGTGTAGAGGCAAATTCAAACAACTGATAGCCTATTAAGTCCCCTTTCATTGACTGACAATAACAATAGTGCAAAAATGGATACAGGCCACAAAGTTCCCATGAATGATGAAACTGCCACAGTTGAGGGTGAATTTGCAGACACTGTGCAAAACAATCATACAATGATTCACTGTGGCAAGGAAGTGGAGGTGACATTGAAAAATACTTTCATCCATATGAAAATAAATTTAAAAAATGTTGTGAATACCAACGTTATCCAAATGCTTTACAAGGAAACACAATTGTATCCCACCTTTTAACGATATTAAGTCACTCTTCTAAATTCATTGTGTCCTATTTGTCATAGCTTTTCAACTTCAAAGATATCTCTTCACTGAAAAGAGAATGTGCCAAGAAATTCATTCCCATCAAAAAAGAAACAAAATTCAATTTTGTGAGCCTCCAGGGGAGGCACCTCACAAAAAATGAAATAGAGTAAGTTGCAATGCCAAATACCTATCTCTTTCTTGCGTAAAACATATTGCTCACTTAAACTCTTTTTCAAACAATGCATTCTTTCCTACAGGACATGTCAGGAAATAACAATTAAAATTCTTGACAAAAAAAGAATAAAGGAGGAAAAAAAGAAAATAAAAAAAGTATACAAAAAAGATCACAGGCAACACCTGATGCATGTGAGCAGATGTGCCAACAGAAGAAATCATATCGTTAGTAAGGGGAATTGACAAGTGATTGTACCTGCTATTGTTTTAATTTTTCTCTTTTGTTGCTTTTCTTTTCATATTTGTAGCTTTTCTTAAATAGTTAAAATGTGTAGTTCACTAGAAATTACTAAATAATAATTAATAACATTAATAATGAAATAAAAATAATGATGAGACTCTTACCTTTGAAAAACAATGCACTTCGCCAAAGATATTTATCATGAACAATACCTTTAAACTCTTCTTTGATACGATTTGACACAAGCCCTACAAATTTGCAACAAATGTATTTCAAAAACTTGTCCTTATAAATTAACTGGGTGGTCTTTCACATGTCTCATTGCTTCATACATATCAATACTTACCTAAAGAACAGTCAACAGCTGCCTGCATTAACATGGCGCCACACAAATTATGCACTACCTAAAATGCACAAATAGTACATGTAATAAAACGTAAAAGGAACAGAATCTTATATCATTTTTCAATACAGACAATGTATCTGATCTCTAGCATCCGTTTTTCTTAAATGTGATCTATTCTCAAGGGATTTTGTCAAATACTATGTTTCCTAAAGTCTTATACCCTGGGAAAATGAATAACAACCTTCACAAAAGGCTACAGATTTATTTTAAAGATGTAACTTGGAAGATTGCAATGACATAACACGATCTGTAAAACCTACTTACCATAGCAAGTGACACACTCAGAGAACAAAAAAGACTAAAAGAAGGACACACTGCCAGCATGTTCTTTGTTCAGCTCTTGCGTTGGCTTCATTGTTAGCCAATCCAGCTCAATCAGAACGTCAAAACAAGGCTGCATAGCAATAGAATTTGTTCTATGATTTTGATTTATGCTATGTTTCGTCAACATTTTTCATAATGGTGGTTGTGCTGTCCCAGTATTTGTTTCCGAAATCTTGGATCGCAACGCGGAAGTTGATGCTGAAAATAAGACAAAATAAAGCTAAAGGAAACATTCATTTTGCCGTAGCTCAGGGGTAAGTAGAATTTACTTTTAGTTTCACCCCATTCAAGTTGCCATAAAAACTCAAAATTTCTTAGGCCAATTGTATTTCACTCATTGTTAACATATAGTTTCTTGAGGCCAAAATTGACAACTCCGCTTATGTTTCATGGCTTTCTATATTTAATGTTGTGGGTTTTGGGAATTTATTTAATGTTCCAGTGGCTTTAATTTGGCTATAATATTTTTATTGACTATTCTTTTCACTTTGTCGCTGCCTTTCTTTGCCTTACCAGCCAAGCCCAATACTCCTACGAAACTCCTTTCACCATGCAATTCCCACCCCATTGATGATGATTATGAAGTACTTTTGCATTGGTTATCCAAGGTAACAGGTGGTTAACCTTATGTTCTATATGATTGAAACCAATGTAAATCCCATCCCAGCTGTGGAAATCTTTGTATTTGATTTAGTTACAAGTTTTTTTGCAGCAATAACATTTTACCATCTGTTTTGTCTGTAATTTCATACTCAACAATATTCATTTCTTTATTTCTTTTTATATTGAGACACATTCAATCAACATCAAAGGAAAATTAAACTCGACAGATTCTCTCTTTATTTAAGATTATTTCTGAACTTTCTGTTCAAGTGTGATGCTCTCGGTGACCTATATTCAGGCAGATCCATAAATTTCCCCACCTTCCTATTGTATCCTTTTGTTTACCAAGTGCTGATTGCTATCCTACAATAACCATACCTGTAAACAGCACATGGTGTAAAGCAGCCATTTTCGAATTCCTCATTTATGTTTATTCATCCACGCTAAATGGACCCTCTTAATCATGCGAAGGAAAGAAAACTATTGTTGCGTGAGTCACACTTAATTTTTGCTGTGAGGGCTTTTAATATATTCTTAATACTACGTTACAATACAGTGAAGAAAGTCCCAATTGTTATTCCAGTTCAAGAAAGTCGCTAATTATAAAATAGCAATTTTCCCTGACAACATATACTGGGGTTCCAAAAGTATTGCAACAGCTGATAAAAATGGCATCTACACTTAGCTCCAATAAGTATGGAAACGCCTGATGAAAAATGGTGTCTAGAAGTGGCCCTAGGCCTGAGAAAGAAAATTTACATAACAATATAAAACTACCGAACCGGTTTCAATAGTGAATATATTTAGCATAAATAAACTCAAAATTTCATAAATTTTCAAATGAAAACATAATTTAAACTATATCATATTGTTTTGCAATAATATTAAAAGAAAACTGCGAAGAGGTTCCTTAAAAAATGTTCACAAAAATTTATTGAAGTGGAGTAATTAAATCGCCAATAATTATAATTTCTTTCACTCAAAGCCACGCAAATTCTCTGTCATTTAAAAGAGAATGTTTTAAAATTTTGAAAAATAGAATAACTTTTCATGTAACTGTCTTGACCTTTTACAATTCAAGGTTTATGTCTTTGTTTATCATTTTAGGAATGTGATTTGACTAAACCTATTTTTCCGTAATTTTTTTTTCCAGAGTATAAAAAGAAGGTTAAGCGCCATAACAAAAAATCAGACATGGATATTCCTATAATTTGTTTCAAATATTATAATTTGATATAATTTTTAAGGGCTTAACATTTTCTTAAGTGAACAAAAATTTTATTTTTTAAAACCCAATTTGAAATTTGGAAAACAAAACATGTGCTTCTCAAGTTGTAAACAAAGACTTCAACCGTGAATTGTAAAAGGTCAAGACAGTTACCTAAATAATTGTTATATTTTTCGAAATGTTAAAACATTCTCATTTAAATGAGAGAGAATTTGCGTGGATTTGAGTGAAATAAATTATGATTATTGGCGTTTTAATTTCTCCACTTCAATAAATTTTCGTAAACATTTTTTAAGAGACCTCTTCGCAGTTTTCTTTTAATATTGTTGCAAAACAATATGATATAGTTTAAATTATGTTTTCATTTGAAAATTTATGAAATTTTGAGTATATTTGTGCTAAAGAAATTCGCTATTGAAACCAATTTGGTAGTCTTACATTGTCATGTAAATTCTTTTGCTCAGGCCTAGGGCCACTTCTAGACGCCAATTTTCATAAGGCGTTTCCATACTTATTGGAGCTAAGTGTAGAAGTGGCCCAGGGACTGAGCAATAAAATTTACATAACAATGTATAAATACGAAACGGGTTTCAATAGCGAATTTTTTTAGCAGAAATATACTGAGAATTTCATAAATTTTCAAGTGAAAACATAATTTAAACTATAACATATTGTTTTATAATAATATTTAAGAAAACTGCGAAGAGGTCCCTTAAAAAATGTTTACGAAAATTTATTGATGTGGAGTAATTAAAACGCCAATAATTATAATTTCTTTCAATCAAAGCCACGCAAATTCTCTCTCATTTAAAAGAAAATGCTTTAAAACTTTGAAAAATATAAGAATTATTTGTGTAACTGTCTTGACCTTTTACAATTCACGGTTTAAGTCTTTGTTTATCATTTTAGGAATTTGATTTGACAAATCCAATTTTTCCGTAATTTTTTTTCCAGATTAAAAAAAGAAGGTTAATTGCCATAACAAAAAATCCGACATGGATATTCCTATAATTGGTTTCAAATATTACAATTTCATATAATTTTTAAGGGCTTAATATTTTCTGAAGTGAACAAAAATTTTATTTTTTTAAACCCACTTTGAAATTTGAAAAAAGAACATGTGCTCCTCAAGTAGCAAACAAAGACTTAAACCCTGAATTGTAAAAGGTCAAGACAGTTACACAAATAATTCTTATATTTTTCAAAGTCTTAAAGCATTCTCTTTTAAATGAGAGAGAATTTGCGTGGCTTTCATTGAAAGAAATTATAATTATTGGCGTTTTAATTACTCAACATCGATAAATTTTCGTAAACATTTTTTAAGGGACCTCTTCGCAGTTTTCCCTCCTTATATAATATGTGAGCGGTGACGGAAACGCCCGTCAAAGCCCACCCGCTCCGGGTGTTGTAGCCACCCTGGCCCTTTCGTGCTTTTTGTGTTATTTTTCGAAAACCCTTCGATTTATTCCCCTTAGCCTCCTTTAGTGTACCTGCTCTTTTTCTGCTTAAATTTCGCAGTGTTTTTCGAGATTTTCTCACTTTTCTCCTTCGAAAATTCTTCCGCCCTTTGTTTTCGTTTGAATTCTGCTTTGTGTGCTCCTGTCACATACCGCAGTGCCGAGGCTTTTGTTTTCAGTGCGAGGGGAACATGTCCCGAGCTTCGATGCGTACTAAAGCATTGAGTCGAACAATACATGCTGTGCTCAGCGACCCCCGTGGCTAAATGCATTTGAAATGACGTCGTGCTTCTGGAAAGATCCATCGTGCGTTGTTTACCGTTTTCGAAACAATGAATCCCTGTTGCGTTTGACACTAATCCCATTGCGTCTTTTGTTACTCTGGCCTTTGATTGACGAGGAAGTTGCTTCCTTCCTTCAGTGAGCGTGCAATGGATGTCCGTTTTCGAATTTGGGACGGGACAAACTGAATGAAATTGCTTTCGTTGTGTTGCTGCGTTTTATTTTTGCTGCCGTTTTACTCGAGATTTCCAACTAAAAGCTTCTCGGGATTCAACTGGTAAGTTGCTAAGTTGTTTCCATTTGCCTCTACTAAACTCCTCTGTGTCCTTCTTATTTTGTTTTCCATTTATTATGATCCGTTGTTTACAGAGCTTTCTGGGCGATCTAAAATTTTCAATTATTTTTTGCTTTACAAATCTTTTCAATACTAAATCGAATGCTAAAGCCGTGAATTGTCAATTTCTGCTTTTATAATTACAGGTCTGGATGCAACCATCTAAAGAACGAATTTCAGAAACGGCAATTTCCTGATTTCAGTAAGACCAAGCCATTCAAAGTACATGCAGTTGCCTGAAACCTATTCTGCCCTTCCTTGCAATCAACTGGAATTTTACTTCGAGCTTGCTATTCAGAACTGTTTCCCAAAGAACTTCACTGGTAAGTGGCTAAGTTTTTTTCTATATTTCCCCCTCAGCTGTATTGTTTTATTCAGCTCAGATTGCGTGATCAACAACTCGCTTTTCAAATTTCTCCAGCCGTGCAATATATTTTCAAAATCTCAATCATAATCTCTATAAATTGACTCTGATTTGTTTGAGAGAGCTCTGATCGATCAATACTAAAATTCTAAATCGATTTTTGCAGATTTCCATGTGAAACTCTAACTGGCCAGACTCGAAAACAGCTATTTTCATATTGCCTTGAAGCAGGCCGTGCCCAAAAGCATGAAATCCCACGAAACCCTTTCGCCTTGGCATCCAGAGAACTGTTCACGACTGGCCATCCCAAGGCTGGAAACAATTGCTTCCACTTCACGTGGATTCTAAACTGGAAAAGTGCCCACCACTGAGCTACAATTCAAAATGCCAAAGTTGTGCATTTGGTCTGTGAAATATGTGAGTGAATCAACTAAAATTTTCATGATCTGCTGTATTTGAAACCCTTTTATATATCGTGAATTTTTGACTGCGTGTTTAGATGCATCTAACTTTTGGGACCCCTCTAAAATTTCCACAATGCGCTTTTGTATTGCTTTCATGGAATTGGTGTAGTTATAAATATGTTTTTACGAATTTGATCTGTATTTTTAATATTCTGTAAATCGAAATTTCGCATTAAATGGATCCAATTGTGTTTTCTGATATACTATTCAATCGCAACGCTTCTCTCCGTTCGGTTTAAATCGAGACGTTTCTGGCACGCTCAGAAGTGCACGAACATTTGCATCGCGGAAAAAATGGACCTGGAACAACATTCGAATGGAATGCAACCTTTGCACTTCCATGGGGGAAAAGATGGAAATATGAGGATCAGAATCATTTCAAATTAAATCATTGGAGAAAACATGGACCCAGAACAACCTTGGAATGAAAGTTGGGATCGCGGATCCCATGGACCATGCTGTGGGCCAATGGATGCAACTTTGAAAATTTGAGTGATTTCAAGTTAAGTCATGGGAGAAAACATGGACCTGGAACAACCTTGGAATGTAAGTCGGAACTCGGGGATTCCATGGACCATGTGGTCGGGGAATGGTTCCAACTATGACGACTTCAAGGATTTCAATTTAAGTCATCATGCACCTGGAACAACCTTGGAATGGAAATGGGGACTCGGGGATTCCATTGATCATATGGTGGGGAATGGATGGCAGTATAAGGACATCAATGATTTCAAACAAAATTTTTTTTCTTTGCGTGTCCGACAACTGATCTTATCGCAACTTAATCAACTTTAATTAGAACGGATTGCTTAACGTGTCCGCCGCTGCAGGATATCTTTAAATATTATTATAAAACAATATGATATAGTTTAAATTGTGTTTTCATTTGAAAATTTATGAAATTCTCAGTATATTTCTGCTAAAGAAATTCGTTATTGAAGCCCATTTGGTATTTATATATTTTTATGTAAATTTCCTTGCTTAGGCCTCGGGCCACTTTTAGACGCCATTTATATCAGGCGTTGCAATACTTTTGGAACCCCAGTGTATTTAGCTGCCAAGGGCTATCTTATCCAAATCTAATTCTTTATTACCCTTGATAGTAATAAACCAACATGTTAAATAGAATATAATTTGTCTCTTTCACTTGGTGGATCTGGTGATGTACATCATTGTACAAATGCAGGTATTGGAGGCTACAAAACCTATTGCTTTATTAAAATTCAATGCATCAGTGTCATCTTATCATGGAAACAAAACCATACCTCTGTAAGTCAACATTTATTTAAATTCTGGATGCTCATCATAGATCGCCCTTTACTGTTCATATTAGGTTCACAAATGACCATTCGCAAGTGTCAATGGATGCACTCAACTAATAGCAGGCTAATTGCTGGTGCCCCTAAAACAAAACAAACTTTGATGTTGCATTTTATCTACTGTACTATCAGTACGAGGCTTATCTCATAAGAACGAGGATTTTGAAATGAAAACGAGGCTGATCACTAAAACTAATTTCCATGCATGTTAAACACTACAATCGTGACAATAGATAGACAGGGGAGCGAGGGTGAGCCAAACCACTGTATGTGGGGTCGGAAGAGGCATGAGCGTCGGAAGAGGCATGAGCGCACGAAGGGCGCCAACCACATTAAACTTTTTTTACTTGACGGGCTCCAGGAAGCAAGCGCACGTCAGCGCCCCCGGATAGTGTAATATTACTATTATACGTGGTCACGTGACAAGGGCTGGTGGTCACGTGACAAAGTTACCAAAAACAATAGATTTGGGCCGAAACAATAGGTCAAACACCCATGAAAATGAGACGAGACGGCGAATCTGTGATCAATAAGGTTTTTTTCAATGGGGTCACACAAGGTTGAGACTTGCGTGGAAAGGCTCCGTTTCTAGAGTAAGCAAAAGTTATCTATTTTTGGAGCCTATTTTAGAAGAATTTTGAGTTATTCCATTAATTATTCTCCTGCTTGTGCTATCACGAAAAAAGGATGGCTTTTGCTGGCGAAGCTTCCAAATTCGCATCAAGAACTCCATTTTCGAACAAAGTATTCGCTCTTCACGTGACCCGTTTTGCCTTTTGCTGCAATTTGATTGGCTCCTTCCCAACTTCACGTGAACAGTGACACAAATTCGTTATCATGCAAATTTGCCCTTGGCAGGCAGCAGGTACTTTTGGGGAAAACCCATGTTTTTGTATAGTATGTTGGTATAGTATGGAGGTATAGTATGTTTTTATAGTAGGTATAGCATGTAGGTATGTATGTATGTATGTATGCATGTATGTATGTATGTATGTGTGGGCTCCGGGACGTGAGCATACGTGAGCGCCCCCGGCTAGTTGATATAATATACCATGAGGGTCAGCAGCCCCCTTCTTTACCATTGGCTGTCATTGTTTGCTTTGACAATTACACAGGACCTTCCTTTTTCTCTTTGCCCAAATGTGTTCCAATTTCTCCTATAACAGTTTGCAACAGTCTTTATGATGGTCAACATGAAAGACAGGAACTCCCGTTAAAATTGTCAAGGGCAATAAAGCCTGGTCCTCACTATGGGTTAAACGCGATAATTACGATAACAACAATTTTTTATCGGGTTTATCCATAATGAGGAAATGAACAATTATCGTGTTTTGAACGGTTATCGGGGCAAAACGAAGCCCGATAATTACGAAATGGAAAGGAAACTTTTTGATATCATTTCGCATTTATCGTGATCCGTTGACGTCAAACCTATTGTTTCATGAGATTTGAGGAATTTATGAAGAAAATCGTGAATGGGCATTGTTGGAAAAATACCGTTTTCTTCTCAAAACATAACATTGCTAGTGTTATACCGTATTTCCTTGATTAAATGCCCCCCCTCGATTAGAAGCCCCCATCGAATAAACGCCCCCTTATGCTACTAACTTTTGAAATAAACGCCCCCTTTGATTAAACGCCCCCCGCACAACAATATTTTTTAAGTTAGTGAAGTGTATTGTTATTTGATAAAGGCAAGGCACAACTAAACCATTTTCTCTTTTTCTGGACCCAATGACAGAGGCTGTGATCTTGTACTTTCTAATAAACGCCCCCCCTCGCATAATGGCCCCCCTCGATTAGGCGCCCTTTCAAAAAGTGCCCAGATTATTAAGCGCCTGGGGCGTTTAATCAAGGAAATACGGTATGCAATTTTGGGATAATTTTTTTATCTGTCTTTGACTGGTTTAGATATGGACGGTGAAAATTTTCAATTTGACGAAAGACTGTCTGAAACAGTGAGACAATTCCCCTTGTCTTTTTGATAAAACGAAGAAAGATTCACAAAGACACTAAAATTAACAAAATTGCTTGGAACAGTATTGCTGGAAGTTGTAAGATTTAAAAAGAACTCATTATTGCAAGCAGTTTCTTATTTCGTACGGCCATTTTGAGTTCACGATAAACACGAATGGCAATTGACTACATGAGTAAGATTAAGCTTCCCCGCTGTCAAGGAATTTATTCGGAAATATCGTTATCGTAAATATCGTGTTTAACCCATAGTGAGGACCAGGCTTAACCATTCATAAAAGTCAAGGTCTTACTCTTAAGAAGGCAGGGATAAATTTAGGACCAACTGAAAGAGTATCAGGCATAACATATGTTGCATTCAGCAGAGTAACATCGTTATCATCATGTGTAATAGAACCAATGTCCTTTGACAGAAAATTTTTGCACGACAAAAAGTAAGGTTCCATTGACATCCTCATGAATGAGAAAGTGATAGTGCAAGACATTGAAGCAGTTAATTTTGCAAGAAAAGACCTTCTTCCACAACAACTCAACATAGCTAAACTGTCCTTTTCAATTTGCAGAAAGTTATTACAGTCAAAGCCAACACAGACAATCTATTGGATAAGCAAGAAGGCCTACTTTTAGATGACAGCGGCTCCGTTAAAATTTTTTGTGGCAATCAGATATTGGCCAAATTGAAGACAACAAAACCTATAAGTTCACAAATCTGTGACTGAAGAAAAATAGATTTAATGGAGATATTTATGTTAATCCAGCCAAAGGATTCTCCTCAATGTCAGAAACAGAAGATTTTCCCCCAGATTCACTGCATCCACCAGAGTCAATACCTTTAGAGTTGCTAACCTGTACTGTTACAGGTGAAGTTATTGGAGTACAGAAATCTGTTGTTAACTTTCGTTGTTTCAGATGCAACAAAAGCATTCAACAAAGGAAGCAGACCATTGTTCAATGCGACAACTGCAAATTGAAGCAAAAGTTCAAAAAATGCAAGAAACAATGCTTTGTCAGTGAAATTATTGATGATGTTGCCAGAAAAGTTACCTGCAACCTTTATAATGATATGGTCATAAAAGTGTTGCAAAGTGTTAAAAGTGATAGTGTTGATACTGAAGATGAAGAATTGGTGTGAGACATGTTCTTTGAGTTGTCCTCAATCACATGTACATTTAATGAAAAGGCAAAAGCTGTAGTCTCTTTTCTGCTGTGAGTGACATTATGTGTTGGAGAATGCCCCTCGGACAATTATGTTTTGCAGAATGCCCTTCTAACAATATATACTCGTTTTTTTACTTTTTTGATAACTTGATGTTAAAGCTTCACAAAGTATATATAACATAAGCTTTAAGAAGTTCAGTAACTGCAGGGTCACCCAAAGAATTTCTTTTTAAGCTCCCGATTTTCAAAGTATGTTTTCCAGGCAACAATAGCAGTAGAAAATATCACTGTTTCCACTAACAAAATGCTAATTACAAAAATAGTTTGACTTTGGCAGTGACTAAAAAGCAAGAAATTTTTGGATACTTGCAAATTTGAATTTAGCTATTTCTACATTGATGCTTTTTGCGTCACCCAGGACAGTGGCAATTGCTTACATTTGAACTACATCTTGTATAAAATGTATTACTTAATTCAATTAGAAATACCAGGTGGAAAACGAATTGCATGTGGAAGTTTTAAAATGTATACGACGACAAGAATAGACATGATGAGAAAACAGAGACAAATTCAGTTGACAAATTCAGTTGACAAATCCAATTGACAAATCCAATTGACGAATTCATGAGTTAAATTAAAATAGCTACGACATAAACAGTAAAATTTCCATAAAGTTTTGCTGAATAAATGTCAGCATCCTCAGATGACAAGAAGTAGACTAAATGCAATATTTATATATTAGCAAACAAAGGCATAACTAAAAGAAAATAATACAATCGTGAAATATTTAGAGGCAACATACAAAATAAAATGCAATGAAAAACAAAAAAAACAACAATAAATTAATTGAAATAGCTGTAGGGGAATGCTAGACGTTTGATTGTTAAGGGAGGGGTGGTCACGTAGGATGAGAAGGCTTTCAAACAAAAGGAGATCAAACTCATTGGATGCTTTCTTTAAAATAGAAAAGTTGTCAAGAGTGGCCTCATGCCCAGAGGCCATAAGGTGGTCTAGTATGGCCGAAGAGGAAGACTTAACAGGGTGACTTGCTTTTCCTATTGCCAAATGTTCTCGGCTGCGAGTGGCTAAAAGGTGGGAGGTCTTCCCATAGTAACAGGCATTGCAACCTGTGCACTTAAATTGATAAACAACCTCGGAGATAAGATTACGCTTAAATTTAAGGGTAGTGAGAGAATCAAAATGAGAATATAAGCCAGTAAAAGTCTTTTTTCTAAACAAACTAGTTTCAAAACCAAGGTCTAGGTGGGAAACAAGAACATCTAAAAAAGAGAGGGATCCAGAATTTTCAATTTCAACTGTAAACTTAAGATTGGGGTGGATATTGTTAAGATAATTATGGAACTGATGAATTTGCTCGTGAGACTTAAACAAATAAAAAGTGTCATCTACATAGCGGCAATAAAAAAGAGGTTTAAATTGAGACGGACAATTGTTGAGAAAGTATGATTCCATAAAACGCATAAATATATTAGCTAATGTGGGCCCCAAGGGGGAGCCCATAGCGACACCATCAATGTGCTCAAGGAGTTGACCATTAAGCAAAAAATGACATTCCTTATTTTAATTTATTTATTTTAAATTAAGTTATTATAATTTAGCTCATGGATTGATCAATTGGATTTGTCAACTAAATTTATAAAGAAAACTATAAAATTGTTCTCTAAAGATTACACCATTTGCATCTTTATAGAATACTAGGGGTCATCATTCGCTTCGCTCGTTCGCCCCAGCACGCCAAGTAAAAAAGCTTAATCTGGTTGGCACACTTTGTGCGCTGCATTCGCTTACGCTGACGCCCCTTTCAACCCCACTTACAATGGGTTATCTCGCTGCGCTCGCCTGTCTATCTATTATCAAGAAACATTGACTGATAGGGCGCAGTTTGTGCGCTGCAGTCGCTTCGCTCATGCCTCTTTCAACCCCACGCACAATGGGTTAGCTGGCTACGCTCCCCTGTCTATCTATTATCAAAAAACATTGACTGATAGGGCGCACTTCGTAGGCTGCATTCGCTTCGCTCATGCCTCTTTCAACCCCATGTACAATGGGTTAGCTCGCTACGCTCCCCTGTCTATCTATTATCAAGAAACATTGACTGAGAGGGCGCACTTCGTGTGCTGCATTCCCTTCGCTCATGCCCCTTTCAACCCCACGTACAATGGGCTAGCTCGCTGCACTCGCTTGTCTATCTGTTATCATGAAACATTGACTGATAGGGTGCACTTCGTGCGCTGCATTCGCTACCGCTCATGCCTCTGCCTACTCCTCTTACAACATACATACATACATACATACATAATGTGCCCAAAGTATGAGAGTTTTTGCTTCATTATTACCACTTGAAACAAGATTTATTTATTTGATATATAAGAGATTTATTTGTGCGCCTTGCTTTCCAGGGTACTTTCAGCATTCTTCCCCACCACCACATCTCGAAACTGTCCACGTTACCTTCATGTCCATGACTCGCACCCATACATGACAACAGGAAATACCAATGTTTCCACAACTTTAGTTTTGGTACTGGTGGTTATGTTCTTGTCTTTCCAAATTTTTGCGAGACCCGTCATTGCTGCCCTTCCTAAATTCAACCGCCTGGTAATTTCGCTACGGCACGTTCCATTATCCTCAATTTTTGAACCCAAAAATAAGAAGTTGCTAACGATTTCAATCTTGTCATCTCCCAGTTTAAATTCGTTGATTTGTTCTGTGGCCATTTCTTTCGTTTTCTTCAAGTTAAGATATAATTCCTGTTCCACACTTTTCTCTTTCACTTGTGTGATCACGTATTCAAGTTCATCCTTAGACGTCGCTATTAGGGTGGTATCGTCTGCTTATCTAAGATTGTTGATCCTTCTCCCTCCGATTCTGATGCCCATATTCATTTTGTCTATGTTCGCTTTCCTCATGATCGATTCACTGTACAAGTTAAATAGGAACGGTGAGAGAATGCAGCCTTGCCTCACTCCTTTTCCAATTCCAAAGGTTTCTGTATCTCTGTGTTCCGTTCTTACTTCTGCCTCCTGTTTGTCATACAAGTTTTCAATGAGTTGAACTATATGCTCTGGTATTCCCATCTCGCGCATTACATTCCACATGGTACTGTAATTAACGCAATCAAACACTTTACTGTAGTCAATGAAGCACATGTAAACTGGCTGCTGGTATTCCTTCGCAAGCTCCATAATCCATCTCAAATTCGCTATTTGATCTCTTGTGCCTTTTCCTTTCCTGAATCCAGCTTGTTCTATTGACATTTATCTTTCCATGTGTGTTTGCAGTCGATGTTGTATGATCTTAAGGAACACTTTGCTAGCATGAGATATGAGTGCGATTGTTCTTGTTGTTTGCACATATCCCGTTGTCTCCGCTCTTCTGTATCCGTATATATATTGATTGTTTCCATTGCTTCGGCCATGTGCCGGTTTTCCATATCAGTTGACATATCCTGGTTAGCACGAATATTCCTTCTTCATTTAGTTTCTTGAAGAGTTTGATTGGTATATCATCAATCCCTGCGGACTTACAGTTTGTTAGCTCTTTCACCACCTTTTCAACTTCTTCCTTGGTTACTGAAAGTTCTTGCTCGTAGTTCTTTTCCTCAAATGTAAGCGTGATGTTTTCATCTCTTTTATGCAACTCCTCCGTATATTCTTTCCACCTCTCCTTGACCCTGATCTCCTCATTCAAAACAATGGAAGTGGCTTGGCATTGGAAGTCAGCGTTCAGCCGAAGTATGGTCTCTCTCGGAGCTCTGTTCTTTTTTGCTTCTTGTCTTCTGTCCGCTATCTGAATTGCTTCATTTGTTAATCATTCCGATTTTTTAACTTTCTTTGCTTTGGGTATGTTTCTACTTCTTGCCATAAATCATCTGGTTCTCGCTCCACAAGATCTAATGCTGCGAACCGATTCTTCACCTCAACTGAAAATTTCTCCGGGATGCTGTCCAAGTCGTATCTGTTAATGGTATCGGTTTTCTTTAGCCTCTTCAGCTTCAGACGAATTTCTGCTACAAGGAGCTCGTGGTCTGACCCACAATCTGCTCCTGGGAGAGTTTTGGCTGATTGCACCGAACTTTGCCATCTCTTCCTTATCGGGATATAATCGATCTGGTTTCTGTGTTCTCCATTGTGTTTTTCCATTGCCCATGTGTATGGCCATCGCTTCGGCTGTTCGAACCACATGTTGGTTATCACCATTTCATTTGAACCGCAGAACTCCAGCAGTCTCTCACCCGCATCATTCCTGTCACCTAAGCCAAACTTCCCTGCGATTCCATTGAAACCTTTTTCGCCTACCTTCACATTCCAGTCTCATGTGATGATAAGTAAATCTCCACTCGGAACATTGTCTACGAGATCTTGTAGCTTCCCATAAAACTCATCCATTTCATCTTCATCTGCTCTTGTTGTCGGGGCATACACCTGTATGATGGTAGTCTTCACAGGGTAGCTATTCAGTTTAATTGATATCATTCTGTCACTCACTGGATTATAACCCATCACTGTTGCGGACGTTTCCTTGTTTCATATGAAAGCAACACCGTTTCTTCTAAGCGTGTCATTCCCGCTTCAGTATACTCTATAGTCGTCTGATAGAAAATGGCCCTTTTCTTTCCATTTTACTTCACTCACAGCTAGAATGGCAATGTTCGTTCGTTCCATTTCATGATTGATGATTTCTAGTTGACCCTGGTTCATTGTTTGGACATTCCATGTTCCGATTTTGTGTTTTTTCCTTAAGCTAAGTCTACACATTTTCGCGTTGGTTATATCAGACGCTAGGATTCTATGCGGGTTTGTCCTACCATCGTCATTTCTACCGAACCTACTTTGTGCATCCTGTGGCTGTTCCCCATTCAATAATTAAGTGCTGTCAGGCCTGTGGGTCTCACCATCTGGCACTATAGTTGTGATTCGTAGAGTTCTAATCATGACAATTTTCTTAGCAAGTTACAGAAGTGGTTTGCTATTGCCTTCTTCCGGGCCCAGTGTCTTAAGAAGACGGTTGTTTCCATCACCTGGTCCAAATGGTTTCATTCTAAACCCCGAGGCGGGACATGGTTAGTGGAGTGGCAGGACGTGTCCACTGTTTCTCGTGGAACTTGCACACTACATATCTAGGGGCCATGCTCCTCCGAGATCCCTCACATGTTAGCCTATCACCGCGAAGCGATAGTTACCGTGGATAGCCACAAGGAGGCCATGTAAGAGTCTTGAATGGGGAGAGGCTATGTACTGACAAGAGAAGACTGACATTGCTTCCCCTTTCACCGCAGGCAGCTAGTCAGTGGTTGTAGCCCGGAGTTACAACACTTCGCATTCACATTCCTGCGGCTAGGTCCCAAGAGACTTCTCACACCTATCCACCCAATTGTGCTAACCCATTGTATTTTTGAATTATGCCATTAATTATTCTCCTAATTCTGCTATCACGAAAGAACTACGGTTTACAGTGGCAAAACTTCCAAATTCGCACTGCGAACTCCATTTTCGAGCAAAGTATTCGCTGTTCATATGACCCGTTTGGCCTTTTGCTGTAATTTGATACGCTCTTTTGCGATTTCACGTCAAGAGTCAGGCATCTTTCGTTATCATGCAAATTTGCCCTCGGGTTGAAGAGCAGGTACTTTTGGAGAAGACACGTGTTTTTCTGTTGCACACAAAGGATAACTGGGAGCCTTTCAATGTGTTTTACGACCTGAATTATCTTTGTAAAGACTTGCTAATTGTTTGAGAAACCTCTCGAAAATTACAGGAAACAATTGGAAACACAGGTGATAACTTTGTTTTGCTTTTTGAGTTAGATAATTGTAGTTTTTGTAGTAGGCAACCACATTTGCTGCTTCTGCATGCTTGCAACGCTTAGACCTAATGTAAACAAGCCCAAAGTTTTAATAAACCAATTATGCTAACCCATTGTATGTGGGGTTGAAGGAGGCATGAGCGTAAGCAAATGCACGACACGAAGTGCGCCCTATCACTCAATGTTTCTTGATAATAGATAAACACGCGAACACAGCGAGCTAACCCATTTTACGTTGGGCTGCAACAGGTATGAGCGGACGCGAATGCAGCACACAAAGTGTGCCCTAACAGTCAATGATTCTTGATAAAAGATAGACAATAGGGCCCAAATGGTTTTCCAGGCACTATTGCCGATTTTGTGGTAAACGAGGAAGATTCTTGCACTTTAGCTTTCAATTGCAAAGCAAATTATTTTTTGATTCTTTGCAAGTGCATACATTAATATTGATCAATTTTATGAATATTTTGTCATTCAATTGCTTATTTTAATTTTAGATAATGTCCCTCATATGCCAAAAGACTTGACAGTGCTGCGGACGAAGGAGGTAAAAATTAACGGGTCATTCATATGCCATGACACAATCACGTTATTCAAGCAAGAAAACATATTTGTCTTCAATGTTAATGTCACTATTATAGAAGAAAATGGGGTGGAAGAAGTGGGTCAGGGAAAATGGGGCGGAAGGAGTGGGTCAGTCAGGGGACATCATTTTGGAATAATTTTGAAAACTCCCTCAGCCTTGGAAGTCAAGGGAAAGTTGCAAACATCCGGCATGATTTTCAGAAAACTAAGTGGCAGGCGTTAGCAAGGGTAGTTGTGTATGGCTACCGAAATGCGGGCTATTTTTCTGTTGTTTTATGCAAAGCATTTTTGATATCATGTATTTTCGGGGAAGAAGCTATTCTCACTGAGGGCACATTCGTTCAAACGAGAACTAAGATTATTTGACCACTCTTATATCCCTGTGGGCGCTGCACGCGGTGGCCCTGGGCCCGAGATGACTGATGCGTGGCTTTATAGCGGTGGGGTATCCACATACCACACCCCTTTCAGTCTTCACTAGCTTCAACCGTTACTATACCGAAATTTTCTTCAGTGTTTTCCTCGCCGTCGCTGCCCTCGTCTTTGTACTTTATCGTGTCTGCCCCAGCTAACATCGACCAACACGCACAGCCTGTAATAACCAGAGCAGCCCAACACGTCAGACCAGATGCCCAACCTGACCAGAGACCTGACATACTTCAGCCCCTCGAGAGAACGCTGAAGTAGGCCTGCCGACTCCAGGATAGAATGTGAGCTTTTGTTTTTCTAACCTCTCTTTAATGCTATTGTGCCTGGAGTTGCGTTTGCTTGTTGCGTGTTCTTGTTCCACGGCGGTATCGCTGTCTGCGGCAGGGTGCGTGGATCGTTATTATCTGGTCGGTTTTCTGCATGTATATATATTTTGTGTTGAGCTAGCCCCTCTCATATGTTTACTTCGCCACACGTTATCGTGTTTGGTGTGCCCGTCCTTATTCCCCGCTCCCTTTGCAATCTTATTTTCTCTGGCAAATCTGCTATACGCCTCACAAAAAACTCCCCGTGTAGTACCCTCCGGTACTCATATCTATATATGCATATATATTTATTCGTATGGGCCTTCGTTTATCTTCATATCGGTCATTTGCCTGCCTCGTGGCTAGGCCGTATTACACCAAACTACGTGTGATTTCTCGCCTTATGTAGATGCCCCACGTATTTCCATACTTGCAGGGCGCTGGTTTATTGCTGCTGCGCAGCGTAGCAGAATATAGTTGAGTCCCGGAAAAGAAATCTTCGCTCTTTATGCGTTTGACTGTGGAGAACTGGAGACGAACTTTGATATGAACTTTGAACTATTATTGTTAATCCTATTGTTTTAATTCTTTTGTCAGGAACGTTTATTCAGGCACGTTGTGTAAGGGTGGGCAGATGAGACGATTTTGATAAACACAACAGAGGGCACGTTTTATACTGCAAATGTTACTCGGCTTTACTAAAGTAGCTCAATTGATAATGTTTAATTTTTATAAATAAAGATTGGAAAAACCAACATTGTGATTTTCTGAGTCGGTGTACGGGGTGACATTTCCCACACTGATTAGTGGCGACCCTGCCAGGACACGAAGGCTTAGGCCTAGTTCTGAGTGAAACCTGAACCTACAAAACATGGATTGCGAGCAAAAGTTCAAAAGAAAGCTGTTGTTGGAACATGACAAAACTATCGAGGAAATTAGGGCGTGGACACAAGAACAACGCAAGCAAATTGAGGCATTTTGTAAATTCAGAGAGTAACTAAAGAACTCTTTGAGACTCTTGAGCAACAGAGAAACGGAATTACAACGACAAAAACAGATCAAAAGAGACGAGGATATTGCAAGCATACAATTGGATAAACAAAAGGCACAGGAAGAAGTCATGCTGCGACAACAGAAACTCGAACAAGGATGGTTGGAGAGGAAACTACAGCTACAAACAGAACTCAACGAAAGAGGAACTCCACAATTAAGCAGCATAAACACTAGGCCTACCAACACAGCAGTGAAGCTACAAAAATACACTATAACCCCCTTCAGAGGGGAATACATGGACTGGCTCAGATTTTGGACCCAGTTCACAGTTGAAGTCGATAATTCCAACATCGCAGAAATAAGCAAATTTAACTATTTGATGGAACTTGTGCGAGAAGAACCATGAGAAGATATTCTGGGACTGCCACACACGAATGACGGATACGAAGAAGCCAAACGCATATTATGTGAAAAGTATGGGAAGGGCATCAAAGTACACAAAGCTTTGATAAAAGAACTGGAAGGCTTGCAACCCATCCATAATGTTCATCAGCTGAACAACATACACAGCTTCTACAATAAATTGTCCAGAGTGGTACGAACGCTAAGAACAATGGGAAAACTGGACACGGCTCAGTCAGCAGTTTACAGCATATCGGACAAACTTGGGCCAGTAAGAGAGCTAATTACGCAAAACGACGACGACTGGGAAGATTGGAATTTAGAGGACTTAGTTGAAAACTTGAGAAAGTATACAAACAGAAATCCTTTGAAAATCGGAGAGGAAAACAGAGATCGCCCATACAAAGGAAACAAAGGACATTATCCAAGACGTGATAACGCAGCTTCCGGCAGTCAGATTACCAAGCTGATGATCAACAAACAAAAATATGCCTGTATATACTGTGACAGTACTGAACACAGTAGCGGAAAGTGCACCAAAGTACTTGATGTGGCTGCCCGGAAAGAAATTCTTTGAAAGAAGAAAGCTTGCTACAACTGCACTGCTACAGGTCATCATGGGAGCCAGTGTAGGTCACGTGGATGTTTTAATTGTGGCGAGAAACACAACACATCGATCTGTAGCAAACAACCAAACGGAACAATGACGCAGGAAAGCAACACAGAAAAAGGCATGAGCAACACAAACGGTGAAACAGGAGTACTGCATCCTTCAATCACAGCAACAATAGAGAAAGAACCGGTGAGAATTATGATTGACACTGGAGCCAGCAGCAGCTACATATGCACAGAAGTGATCACAAAACTGAACTTGAAACCTATCCGACGCGAGCCCAGGAACATAGAACAAATGTATGGAACAGTGAGGAAAATAGTTGAGATTTACAAAGTGACATTGCAATCGCAGATAGACAATGGTTTCTCGGTTGAAATTGAATGCATAAATGCAGAGAAAGACGTGCTTACAACACTACCCATTCCAAACATCAAAGCATTGAAGGAGCGGCTTCCTAGACTAAGGCGGCTTAGTTTTACCGAAGAAAGCAACAAAGGAAGAAACGTTCCGATACACATCATCTTGGGAGTTGGTGATTATCAACAGATTCGTACCAGTGAGCCATTGATATTTGGTTCCCAGCCAGAAACCGATCCGGTTGCGGAATTTACCAAACTAGGTTGGACATTGTTTGGTGGCAAAAATTGTACCAATGCAACACAAAAACAATTCTTGCTAACCACCGGACAAGAAGAGTTCGAACGATTGTGCTCATTAGACGTATTGGGAATTACTGGAAACCAGGAAATCAAAAACGAGTTTAGCCATGAAAACTTCAAGGATCAAATTCGGTACAGCAGCAACAACAAGGACGGTTATTGTGAAACACGGTTGCCATGGAAACAAGATTGTGCACCTCTTCCAGAAAACAAACAACAGACCAGAGCGCGAATAAATTTCGTCACAAAGAAACTTGAAAAAATGAACAAGTTGCAAGACTACGACAACATCATGCAAGAACAAATTGCAAATGGGATTCTGGAAACAGCACCGAGCGAACCAACAGGAGAAACTGTTCACTACGTTCCACATCAGCCGGTCATCAGAGAGGCAGCAGAATCAACGAAGCTACGTATCGTCTATGACTGTTCAGCAACCCCCACTGCGAAGGAGCCTTCGTTGAACGAGTGCCTAGAGATAGGACCATCATTACAGCCGAAACTCTTTGATATCATATTGCGAAACAGATTTCGTCGCTTCGTTATAACTGGAGATGTTCAAAAGGCGTTTCTACAAATTAGAGTCGACCCAAGGGACCGTGATGCGCAGGGAATTCTATGGTACGACAACTTACCAGAGAGGAATATTCAAGAATACCGATTTACACGGGTGATATTTGGTGCTACATCGAGTCCGTACATTCTTGGAACAACGTTACAAAAGCATTTGGAGAAGTATCGTGATGACTATCCAACTACTACTGCAGCACTGTTAGCAGACACCTACGTTGAGGACATACAGGGAGGAGGAGTTGAAGAAAAAGACACAGAGGTGTTCAAAAGTGAAGCAACTGAAATCCTAGCAAAGGGAGGATTCAGGTTGCACAAATGGCACTCAAATTCACAACGATTGGAAGCAGGCGAAGGTACAGATAAACAATCTATTACTAACAAGCAAAACCGAAAAAAAAATTCTTGGTATACAATGGGACAAACGAAACGACCAGCTGGAGATAAAACTTGATGAATGTTTCCAATCCTACAACCAACTTACAAAACGCGGGATGGTATCAACCATTAACTCTGTATACGATATACTGGGTTGGGCATCTCCCATAGTCATAGTGGCAAAGTTATTATTCAGTCAAGTGTGTAAGCTGAAATTGAGATGGGACGAGGAGGTACCGAAGAATATTGCAGACAAATGGAAGGCTTGGATACGATCATCAACTATTGACCAACCGATCCCGGTACCACGAGCGGTGATAACAAGAAGAAATCACAAGATAGAGCTACACGGCTTTTCGGATGCAAGTAAAGAGGCAGTTTGTGCAACTATCTACGTAGTAGAGTACAGGCAGGGAGAACCTACATTACAGAACCTCCTTGTAGCGAAATCAAGAGAATCACCAACGGATACAAGCATACCACGCCTGGAGCTTGTCGCTGCTCAAATGTTAGCTAAGCTATCAACGAACGTCATGGCAGCATTGAGTGAACTGGATACATTCACCTGTTATTATTGGACAGACAGCACTACAGTCTTACACTGGATGGCAAATAAAGGGACTTGGTCGGTGTTTATCAGAAACAGGGTGAACAAAATAAAGGAGCTTTCAACAGGTAGCTAGAATTACGTACCAACGAAACAGAACCCTAGTGATTTGGGCACCAGAGGAATCAAACCTTCACAGCTTGGAGATCTTTGCTTCAAGGGACCTTCGTGGCTTGCGCGACAGGAAGACTGGCCAGATCAACCTGAAGTTGTGGAAGATGCAGAAGCACAAACTGAGAGAATACGAACCAAACTCATGGTAACAAAGGAAGATGATGGAAATAAAGCTGACGTCACAGAATTAATGAACTGTTTGCTTAGTCGTCACAACTACAGTAAATTGATGCGCATCACAGCATATGTTCTACGATTCGTCGCAAAGTGCAGAGGAATAAAAGAGCAAGGACCTTTGAACTCAGCAGAATACAGAAGAGCTGAAAATACATGGATCAAAATTACACAGCAGAATGTTTCAATCGATTGTGATTTGATGAAACAAGAACACGATGATGGAATTTGGTATGTCAACGGACGTATTGTTGACTATCAACCTATTCTACTGCCGAAACAAGGGTTCTTCATGGAGCGACTCGTCGAACATTGCCACAAGCAAACTCTTCACGGGGGAGTACAGTCGACAATGAACAAGATTCGGCAACGCTTCTGGATTCCGAGATTACGAAACTTGGTCAAGAAGATTGTTCATCGTTGCGACCACTGCAAAAGATATCGAAAAAGGCCACTGTCGGCACCAGCAACGGCCATATTACCCGCGTTTCGAACAGAACTTACTGAACCCTTCGCAGCCACAGGCGTAGATTTTGCTGGACCCTTTATGTTCAAGACAGAGCGTAAGGAAACACGAAAAGCATAGACAGCAATCTTTACTTGTGCAGCAACACAGGCTGTACATTTAAAGCTCTGTAAGGACCAAACAGCCGAAGAGTTTCAACATGTCCTGAAAGAATTTGTGGCTCGACGAGGAACTCCAAATCTAATTGTGAGTGACAATGCCAAAACATTTCAATCAACATCAAAGTGGATACGTACACTACAAACAGACGAACAGTTGTTCAACTACCTCAATTCACATCAGATAGAATGGAAATTCAATTTATCAAGGGCCCCATGGTGGAGAGGTTTCTTTGAGAGACTGGTTGGGATTATGAAAACAAGCCTATCGAAATCAGTTGGTCGTGCACTCTTGAACTATAACGAACTCGAAGATACATTATTGGACGTAGAGTGCTTCATGAATAACCGTCCTCTTTGCTATATTGGTGAGGAATTCGATCGACCCGTTTTGACGCCCAACATCTTATTGCGTGGGACACCTGCACGTTTCCTAGAAGAAGACTTGGACAAAATCAATGACTTTGGTGAGGTCACGAAACGCGTCAAATATTTGAAGACAATGCCGAGAACAGCCACGAAAGCGGTGGTTGTCGGAATACCTTAGAGCGTTGGAAGAAAGGCATCGTAGAATAAGTGGTACTGACCAAGCATTACCGACTGTCAGATCAGTCGTGTTACTGGCGGACAATGTGGCCATTAAACCAAAATGGACACTCGGCAGAATCGTTGACATCGTCAGAGGCCGGGATCATGTGATTAGAGGATTCAAAATCAAGAACGTCAATGGTTACATTTGCGAACGACCTATCTAAATGGTAAAGGATCTAGAAATACATCCAACGGAGCTCGACCAAAACAAAACAGGAGATAGCGAAAAGAAAAGCTCTTCGGAGCCAAAGGAAGCGAGACCATCCAGAAGAGCGAAGACGTACGCAAACGATAAGATTGGTTTGGCATTCAACGATGTAAGGTTTGGCATTCAACGATGAAGAAGAACAGGTCTAGTATTAAAGCTGGCATTTAGCACTTTAATAGGGGGAGTGTGTGGAGAACTGGAGACAAACTTTGATATGAACTTTGAATTATTATTGTTAATCCTATTGTTTTAATTCTTTTGTTATTCGCTTTATCCTTCCTCGTGTTTGTTCTTTTTATTTGGTTGGTTGCGCAAAGCCCCTCTCTGATTTTCTCAATTCTTGCATAGCCTTTCCTTACAACCCTCTACCAGCCACTAGGGGACCCAACTAAGGGTCTTAATACGCGGCTTTACGCTAGTCTGTTCTGAGTGGCTGGATCTGGGGGCCTTCTTCTAACAATTTGCCTGTTTGTTTCCATCATTTTCCTTTCCTATTTGCGCAGTCTCTGGCTCTGCCATTTCCCACTCAACTATTATGTGCTCAGCATATCAACCGGGCAGGAAAGGTAAAAATGATGCGTTTCTCGATGGAAGGCCTGCAGGTCCGGCCACTCAGAGCCCATCAGTTAGCCTCAACCACATTGTGTAAGGTGAGGTCTGACCATCTTGATCCGGGCTCTCTGCTTGCTGCAGAAGCCTCTTCGAGTGCCTCCTTGATTGGATCCGATTTCAGAACCTTGAACTCATTAGCGGGTTTCACGCCCCTTCTCCCTTCTTAATCTCATTTCGCTACTTCTCAATTCTTTGAGTTTTATCTGAGTATTGGACAGTACAAGCACAATGCAGAAAATTGGATGTATTTTTCCTGAGTATTTTCTACCAGTACATATTGGGTTATCGGCTTTCAGACTATAGCGTCCTCGCACTCTCCATATCTTAGTCAGTTTGAGAGTAGAACAATGGCCCGCAATGACGATAGGTTACTATTCTCACTGAGGGCACATTCGTTCAAACGAGAACTAAGATTATTTGACCACTCTTATATCCCTGTGGGCGCTGCACGCGGTGGCCCTGGGCCCGAGATGACTGATGCGTGGCTTTATAGCGGTGGGGCATCCACATACCACGCCCTTTTCAGTCTTCACTAGCTTCAAGCGTTACTATACCGAAATTTCCCCACCCACCTCCCGCAGCGACGGCACTGTAGCCAATTCTTCTTCTCTCAAACAGCGAGCCTCCTCGCACTCTCCATATCTTAGTCAGTTTGAGAGTAGAACAATGGCCCGCAATGACGATAGGTTACTATTCCTGTCCAGTATTTGTTGCAAGCCTTTAATCATTACATATCAGAGGATGAGAAGGAATCTTTGGGAAAATGCATCGACACCGATTAAGAAGGTTATAATTTAAGTGAGGATGAAGATGTCCTCCTGAGCAGTTACAATTGCTATAAGCAGCCTTCAAGGGAAAA
Organism: Sanderia malayensis; assembly: GCA_013076295.1. Classification (NCBI taxonomy): domain Eukaryota; kingdom Metazoa; phylum Cnidaria; class Scyphozoa; order Semaeostomeae; family Pelagiidae; genus Sanderia; species Sanderia malayensis. The sequence continues at coordinate 2,722,194 of RQOL01000374.1, read as the reverse complement.
CATTGGGAAAATAATCCAGGAGCTAGCCTACCAAGAGTTAATCCAAAAGCCACGTTACGTAACAAACTGCTAGATGATAATTTTAAAGATATTGACAGCATCAATAACATGTATGCCTCAAAAATTCCAAGTGGCAAAAAGGTAGTCAAGTTTCTTTTCTCGGATTGTGCAAATGATGCTGATCGCAGCTGTTTGGATCATTTAAAGAGATCATTGAGTCTTTACAAAGAAACATGCTTTTTTTAAAGATTTTTCACTGGTAGTGATCATTTGTTCAAAAATTGTTATGGCTTACTTGGAAGTAGATGGTATTGGCAGAAGACCAGTTGCACATACTTGTGGACCATTACTTGAGATACCATCAACATATCAGTCTTACAATGACCTCAGTGAAGAATTCAGAAACTTGTTGCAAAACAAGTTCAATATTGTGTGAGCTGCGGAATGTTCAGGCTATGAGGGATTTTACTGTTTCATCGAATGTAGAACATGTTTTAATTCATTAAGTTTTTAAATTTAGGTGGCAACTTCATTGTTAATGTTATCTCAAGAAATTGGGCCGTTATCCTAATGGCTCGGATTGCTTCAGCAGAGAAAAGCATTTACAGTCAGTGATTCCGACAAACTCCGTCCACAGAACACGTAGTGTGACCACACAGATCCCGAACGTAAACACTACAACTTATAATACTCATTCCTTAATTCTAATCTTTATTAATTCTACTTGGCTTAGGAGCTAATAATTCCTCCCCTCTCCCTAGACAATAACCCTTACCAACGGCAGATCAGGAACAAATGGCTACGCAAAAAGTTAATATGCAATCAAAAAATCATAATGGAGGCACCCAATTGATGACACCATTGGGCAGCCGCTGGTGACCTCCTAAGAAAAGTCAATGCCAAAATGCAGGCTGTAGGCATAAGGCCACACGAGCCCAAAAAGCATGGCATTTCACGGTGGTGCTTTAAGCTGTACTTAAGATCAGGTATTAAACACTGTATCTTCAACGAGGTACTAAACACTGTACCAACGAGGTACTTAACACCGTACCTACAACGAGGTGCTAACACTGCACCTTCAGCAACGTACTAGACGCTGTACCTACGAGGTACTAAAAACTGTACCCGCAATGGGGTACTAACACAGGGTCCGTGTGTCATGTGCTTTAGGACCAACTTCTGATATTTTGCATCCTCAGGGTCTGGAATCTCTGCTGATATTAGTTGATCCACCTGATAACGAATGCAATAATCAACAATTTTATAATGGAAATGACATACAGAACAGTTGTATTGTGCATTGGATATAAATTTAAAAATGAGAGAAAGAATTATTAGTTCATGTCAAAAATACCTGCTGTGGTGTTCTCGGTTTATCAGCTTGTGAAAGAAACAGGATCATGTGTGCATGCGGTAGTCCTCTCTTCTGAAATTCTATGACATATACATGTGCAGTGACATGTCCAAGAATGTTGTTGTGTAGTAAATCTTCGAGTAGTTCTTTGAGTTTGAGTTGAAATACTTCTGTGACAATGTGCGGTCGATCACTGGCCGTCTGATACGGATGAATGTTTTCTTCTATCTCCTTCCATTTAGGATTGGCAGTCATTGTGAGGAAGATGTCTGGCTTGCCATACTTCCTTACGATTGTCATTGCATCTTGAAAATGTTGATACATGTTTCTTTGGCTGCCTGGAAAGGATGACGGTAGAATGATAACACGGCCAACACCAATATGTATGGGGTGATTCGTATTGTTAGCCCTGGCCATCTGGTTTTCGATTTCAGCTCTTCTGTGGAGATGATCCATCAGGCCTCAATAAGTGTCAAGACGAAGCTGACGTTGATTTTTCATAATGCAGTGCAGTTTATTGCCTTCTATCTTCGTATATGCATCTACCAGATACTGTTGAAATAGAAGTGATGCAATGTGGATGGTTGAGAATGCATCCCTGACCTGGATTCTGTATGAATAGTATTCAGCGAGGGTTAGTCTGGTGCGTCGGATACGATTCATGTTTTGCTGACCCCTTACGTTTGCAGTCGGCAATCGTTGCAGGTCCAAACTGTAACCACTGTCACCGTGAAAGAATATCAATGGATACGTGAGAGGATTGGCACTTGGACTGGTTGCGTAAATCTTCATGAGATCTCCGTGTCTTGTTTGAACTTGCAGTTCTCTCTCTTCAGGATTTGGTGCACCTCCATTCTGTACTGTGTATATAGCTGCAATTTCTCTGGCAGTAGGATTATCGTATATGCGATCTTGTTGTGGGCGACCTGTTATGATCATTTTGAATGCCGGAACAGGCTGATTGTTTGCAATAGCTTGCTGCCGCTGTTCCTCCAATATTTCACCCATGCTTCGATAATGTTGTGCAAATCAATTGACTGCCATTAATTCATTCTTGAGAAGTGCAACAATGTCCAAATCTAGACATTGTTCTCTTGCAGTGTTTTGCCGTTCCTGCAATGCTTATTGCGTATCCATGATGTAGAGTTCTGCATATTTTCTGGATCTGTCTGTCTCTGTTACACCTGTTAATGATGCAAAGCATAAGTTAGGTAAATAGAAAATCAACTTTAGCCAACATAAACAAATAATAAATTGTATTGATAATGACTGGAATCATATTGTATCAATTACCTGTCATGTGATATGCCTTTCCGTGAATTGTGATAACTGGTGTTCCAGCTCTAGCATGACGTATGATATTAGCCTTCCATGATGCCATGGCCATTAATGAGTTGTATTGGCGGAAGTGCTTTAAGAAATATTTTGATTCGGCAGTATCACCAGTGTTTTAATGCATGACACTTACTGGAGGTGGTTCAATTTGATCCAGAGCAATTAAACCTCCCCTGCCACATTTGTTGTATTCTTTTTTTGTGTTTTGTTCTTCTTTGAAGTACATTGCACCACAATGAATACATGTTCTGTTCATTTTATTCAAGTGGTGTGGTAATGGGGAGAAGGGGATGAGGTTTTCAGCTTCATTGTTCTCGGGGACAGGATTTTCAACTTGCATTTGCTGATCTTCAACTGGTTCTGGTATCTGATTTTCATCGGGTACTGGAACTACATCTTGCATCTCGATGTCTACAGGTTGTCCTGCTGCAGGAAGCCCTTGGTTCTGAATGGGAAGCTCTGGTTCCATGTCCATCTCCATTGGCTGTATCTCTGGAAGAGGACACTGTGCTGGAAAGGGCTGATATTCAGGGGCTTCTAGCTGACGTTTTTCGAGCTGCAATTGTTGAAGATCGTTGACTGCTGCCAGTGGGTTATCCGCATTTCGCATCTGTTGAGGATGAAGCTGTTGGTTGATGTGTCTCCTATGCTGCACATTCTCCCGCACTTGATTTCTACGCCTGTCACCGGTTATACTTCTCCTGGACTTGCGCAGCATTGTGCAAGTTATGATATGAAGAAGAAGTATAAAGTACAATTAGGCAATACTATTGTAAATGTTATTGCCTGTAGACAATGGCCTCAATAGCGGTGAAAATAATTATAGCCTTGCATAAAGCTGCCACACAAAGAAGTAAATATTATGTATTAAAGGGTATGGTAGTGTCATGTATAATTTTGTAAATAAGTCATTATGATAAAAGTAATGCTATGTAACATAATGTAAATTTTATGAAAACCCTTACGTTAAACTGTGCTCGTTTCTGTAATATAAACAGTTACTAAAATGGAAGAAAGTAAACCGAGCGTATCCATGATGTAAACCGAGCCTTGTATCCTTCAAAACTATGGTAAGAAAAGAAGGATAATAGTTATTATAAACTTGAAATAGATATTTAATAAAAATGTGATTCCTGAACAACACGTAACCTGTTCTTGCCATGAAATGCATAGAAAGAAGAGCAAAAATTATTGACATTATTAAGGGAAAAATAGCGATGAAGAAGCTTTTTAGGTTATAATTATAGCTTGTTAGAAAAAAACAATATTGATAATACTTACTCAGCAATAAATAATTCCATATAATTATATCCTATCGATAATTTGGACAACTAAATCAAATTAGGCAAAATCTAATTGTGCAAATAATTAGAGGCAGGATTTCTATTGTACTATACAGCTCCCACGATTGGTTTATACACGTCACGTGTTTAAAAAGGCGGGAAACTTGTCAGTGAAAAAGGAATTCCCCTTCATCCTTCAGATTTGTTATAAAGGTAGGAGGGAGAAATTGCACGTGAAATTGAATGACATCATTACATCATGGCATGGCAATGGCATGCCATGCCAAGTATAGTTCGATGAGGAAGAGACGCAAGGTGAGAATCCAACTGCATCTTCTTAAATCATTTCCATTTGAAGAGTATGTATAAAGTATTTTGACTCACTGTTGAAAATGTGTTAAGTCCAGTCTCATTTTCTGAGCTTAGATAGCAAAAATGGCATAAAAAGGAATCATACTTGGGAATAAATGATCACTGTTAGCACCATTACTGTGCCAACATTACATTCATGAATGTGAATACCATATGGAGGGTAAGTTTATCAGTGAAGGTTTTCCAATGAAATCATGCAGACATTTCTACCTTTTAAAACATTATGAAAAAATAAAGAATATGATTGCAACATATAGAAATATGGGAACATATAATCTTGAACTTTGTGAACATACAAAATAGGAACATTTTTGGAAGTTATAATTGGAACAATTAACAATAATTAAAAAATGATGACTTTGACCATGCATGATAGAATGAATTATTTAAAATTTGTGAATGTTTTGCTGCCAAAAATAGGATACTTGAGTTTGTTTTGTTAATTTTAGGAAAGTTGATTGTATCATGCATGGTCAAAAGCAGGACATGCGTAAAGTAGTTAAGAAACTATTCATTAACTAATTTACACATGTCCTGCATTATTTTAGCAGCCCTTTGGGTGGGCATGGCCACCATCATTGTTCTGGAGAATTCTTTGGTGGCCTTCCCACCCCGTTATTCAATTTTGTCCTTTCTGTGGCCATTTGCCAATTTTGACAAAGGCCTCCTTCTGTGATCTGTGAATACACAATTATGTTACAGGTTGTTTTTCTGGTGAAAGGATATACAATATGGAATATTTGGAAGATATGAATTGAACAACTGAGCTAGAAATACAGAAATACTTACACTATTTCTTTTGTAGGGAGTCTCCTCCCTTCCTTGTCAATCAAGGAGAATTTTTGTTCCTGCCCAATTCTTCGAATTAAGCAGCACATTCCCTTTTGAGGGTGAAGATGTTTGTGTATGTTATTTCCTAGAGTACAAAAGCAAACAATGAAAGAATTTGCCACGAAAACCGTAACCATTAAATATGAACTAATTATTCTGAATTGTGCAAAAAAACTGATGAAATATGAATTAATATATTTGCTATAATTACTTTTGTTTTATCACCAAGTTTGATGATAATAGATTGCTCTTGTTCTGGCTTCTTTTTACAACTTGGTTCTGGCTTCTTTGTACAACTTGTAGCCATAGTGAACCATTAAGCAGACAAATAATTGTTGTTTTTCTTTAATAAGGATAATTGGTGTGTGAAAAACATGAAGTGGTACTGATAGAAAAAAACATAATATGGAACAAAACCAAAGGACAACTGCTAAACTGCAAATACTGAAAAAGCAATAACATAATAGTGATTTAATTGGCAAATAGTAGGTTATACATATGCCTTGTGAACGTAATAGTAATGGAGAATCTCATTATATAAGTAATATTGAAAGAAAAGTACATACCGAAAAAATCTGAACCAACTAAGAATCAAGGCAGACAACTGTCAAACTGCAAATACTGGAAAAAGATAATTATGATTTAAATGGTAAGTAGTAAGTTATGCAAATGCTTGGTGAAGATAATAGTAATGGAGAACCTCATTACCTATCAAATTAACATTGAACTGAAAGTACATATCGAAAATCTGAACGAAAAAAAAATGAAAGGGCAACTGCTGAACTGCAAATACTGGAAAAAGAAGAATATAATTGTGATTTAAATGGTAAGTAGTAATTAATACATATGGTTGGTGATCATAATAGTAATGGAGAATCTCATTATCTAATTAACATTGAACTGAAAGTACATACCGAAAATCTGAACGAAGTAAAAATGAAAGGGCACCTGCCAAACTGCAAATACTGGAAAAAGAATAAGATAATTATGATGGAAATGGTAAGTAGTAAGTTATACATATGGTTGGTGATCATAATAGTAAAAGAGAATGTAATTATCTAAGTAACATTGAAAAACTCCATACCGAAATCTTTCTTTCTTCAAGAAGAAAGGTTGAATGTAAAATTGGAAAACTGAACGAAGACTGGAAAAGGAATATCATCAGTGATTAAATACATGGAAATAGTTGTGCATGTAATAAAAAATTCGGATATTATTTGTAATTGTCTTTATTAATATGTAAAAGTATAAATTATTAGTAATGAGTTAAAAACAATTTACCTGTTGACTTGTGGCTCCACTTTTGGCAATGACGAAAACGAACAGAAAATATTTTCGGCGCGTTGCGTTGTGAAGATAATTTTGAATATGAACACTATAGCAAGAGAATGAAGATGGCCTCGTAGAATAAAATATAGAGAACTGAAATCAAGGCCTCCTGGAAATGTCACAGAATGCGTAAATGTGGTTAGTATGTGGGTGGAAACACCCTGGTAGTGGCCTCATAGTCTGAAATTTAGTTATGAGAAATGACAACAGAAAATGAAGACTTTCCAAAATAAGCATATGTAATGTTGCACGCCTCACTGGTAAATTATATTCAGGTAAATAGTACATTTATGTTGTAAGATATAGAGTTTTTGTTGCAACTATAAATTATAAATTCAAGTCATCTCCTTTCAACCTTTGTTGTGTGTTCTTAATATTCTATCATCAATCATGTATTTTCTTCATTCTCTGTTTATTTATCAATGAAGGGTACTGCAAAGTATGGAAATATATTAACAAATTGGAGCACATATGATTGGCTACAAAAACTTAAAAACTGCTTGAACATGCTATTAAATACACCATTAAAATTAAAAAATATAAATACAAAGCTACATCATACCCAAAAATACTATACATGACCATGCAATACTATACTGTATCATACTATCTAATATATATATTCTGCGGAGGTCACGTGACGGTGGCGAAACTCTGCCTAAAACAATAGATTCGACCCGAAACAATAGGTCGAACGCCTCAAAACAATGGGACGAAACGGCGATCAATAAGGCTTTTTTCAATGGGGTCGCAAAAGGTTGACACTTGCATGGAAAGGCTCCGTTTCTGGAGTAGGCAAAAGTTATCTATTTTTGCAAGCCTATTTTAAAAGAATTTTTGAGTTATTCCATTAATTGCTCCACTAATTGTGCTATCACGAAAAAACGACGGTTTACGCTGGCGAAACTTCCAAATTCGCGTCCCCGACTCCATTTTCGAAAAGAGTATTCGCTCTTCACGTGACCCGTTTCGCCTTTTCCTGCAATTTGATTGGCTCTTTTCGCGTGACTCATTATTCGCCCTCGGGTTGCAGCAGGTACTTTTGGAGAAGACGCGTGTTTTTCTTTTGCACACAAAGGGCGCCTTGCAAAGTGTTTTACGAGCTGATTTATCTTTGTAAAGAGCTGCTAATTGTTTCAAAGACCCCTGGAGAGTTGCAGGAAGCAATTCGGAACGCAGGTGAGGTGACAGCTGTATTTTAAGTTGAAATAGTTATGGTTTTTGTAGTAGGCGTTGCTTCGGCATGCTTGCAACGGTTAGGCCCAATTAAAACAAAGTCAAAGTTATGAATTTTTCAGGCGCTATTTGCACGATTTTCCCCATTTAAACTTTCCACAAGTGTTTGTATGTTTGTATAGTAGGTATAGTATGTATAGTATGTTTTTTTAGTAGGTATAGTATGTTGTTATAGTAGGTATAGTAGGTATAGTATGTTTTTATAGTAGGTATAGTATGTATAGTATGTTATTATAGTAGGTATAGTAGGTATAGTATGTTTTTATAGTTTGTATAGTAGGTTTTAGTAGTTATTGTATGTTTTTATAGTAGGTATAGTAGGTATAGTATGTTTTTATAGTAGGTATAGTATGTATAGTATGTTTTTATAGTAGGTATAGTAGGTATAGTATGTTTGTATATAGTAGGTATATAATAGGTTTATATGTAGGTATGTATGTAAGTATGTATGTATGTATGGGCATGAGCGGCAGCGAATGCAGCGCGCGAAGCGCGCCAACCAGATTAAGCTTATTTTCACTGGACGGGCTCCGGGGAGGGAGCAAAGCGACCGAGCCCGGCTCATGTATGTATGTATGTATGTATGTATGTATGTATGTATGTATGTAGGTATGTATGTAGGTATGTATGTATGTATGTATGTATGTATGTATGTAGGTATGTATGTATGTATGTATGTTTGTATGTAGGTATGTATGTATAGTGTGTTTTTATAGTAGGTATAGTATGTTTGTATAGTAGGTATAGTATATTTTTATGGTAAGTATGGTATGTTTTTATAGTAGGTAGAGTAGGTATAGTATGTTTTTATAGTAGGTATAGTGGGTATAGTATCTTTTTATAGTAGGTATGGTAATGTATAGTATGTTTAGTAATGTATAGTATAGTATGTATATTAAGTTATAGTAATGTATAACATAATGAAATTTATAGCACAGTAGATGTATACCTTAAGTTATATACCTTGCAGAAAACTGCCACATTCAAAACAGTGATTGAGAAAATATTGTATTGTGTTTACATAATAAAGAAAGACAATCAAATAACAATCCATCAAACAATAAATAATATATAATAAAGTCAGAAATATATTATAACTTCTAGCATGTGAATTTTGATACTAAATAGTGTTGTAATTTCATAGTGATTTGTAGGGAAATGAAAGAAGTTTACTGAATGATCACAGCATTATTTAGTGTGCGAGTCAACCTTTAATTAATGTCCATTTATATCTACTTATGCCTTACCTGATTATTATTCAACTTAACACACCCTCTCTATTTTTACACCAATTCGTAGTTCACTCTAATCCATAGTCCTTGCCATTCTGTGGCATTATGGTAACATCGGAATTCACCCAACGCCACGTTGTTTCCATACGTCCAGAAGACCTCGATCTCATTCTTTTCCAAGGGGCCATCTTGATATTGTTGCTATAGTTTCAAAAGACAATAGCTTTTACTCGAGCGCGCGAAAAACCTTTCAGATTTCGATCGCACCAATTTCAAGTAAGTGAAAAATTTTCTAAATGACTTTATAAAGTTTACAAATTTGAGAAAATAGAGGCAGATTAACTAAAAGAGCCTTAAAAGGAATCCATAGTTATTAACAAAAAGTTTACACTTATTGTGTACCAATTTTTAACACTACTTACCTTTGTTTACTTCAGCATTGTTCATAATCACACCTTACGTGCCCAATTTCAGATTTGTAAGTATCTTTCCTATTATTAATATTTTCAATCTTTACTCTTCATATATTAATTCACACAAATTCCATATTATCATAATATTGCTAATTGAGAACTACAACATTTTCTAAACTTTCATAAATTTCCCAGCATTTCCTGTTAACCTTATTACATGCATTTCAACATTTCATTTTAAGAACATTTCAACATGGCAAATGCCAAGGCAAAGGAAAATAACATTGCCATAACTCTTGGCAATGATACCAAAGTAATTATATTAAATACATTAATATATTTATTAGTAAATTTCCCATCTTCATAACTGCTATCAACCATTATTCTTGGCATCCTCTTTTTCTCCTAGGAAATAACATATAGCAGTATACCTGCATTGAAGAAGAAATGTGCGACCAATTTCCGCAATTGGCCGGCAAACGTTTTACTTTAGTGTTTCCGACTGGGAGAAGAATCCCAACAAATGAAATTGTGTACGTACACCTTTTTACATTGTATTTCACATGCTTATCATACACACTTTAACAATGGCATTGCATCTTTTTACAAAATGTTAACAACCTTTAACATATCAGTCTTATGTGTGTTAATTTACAGAACACAAGCAGAGGCTTTTATTAAAATTGGTGAAGGCCAACGAAAAAGAAAGGCCCCCAAAAAGAGTGTGGGAAGGTGGTCACCCAAAACCCTTCCCACAAACTTACGGCAGAGCAGGCCGAATTGGCACGCGGTGCCAAAATTGTAAAAATTTCCTACTTCAATATGTAAATAGCGTAGATACAGTAAAACCTGCAGATAAGAACCTCCTATTTTTAAGAACCTACCACCCTATATTCCATTTTTCGATTACCCATTCTTTTTGTTTCTTCACAACCAAAATAGCCTACAAAATAAGATAGAGGATCTTATATGCAGGTTTTTACTGTTTGTAGATAGTTTTTAAATAGTTTTTAGTTTGTAGTTATGTTATTCGATAGTTTGTAGTTATGTAGTTTTATAGTTTGTAGTTCTGTTGTTATCTAGCTTAGTGGCCTTGATCATGCATGAATTATTCATACCCAAAATAATTTACCTTTTTTGGCCTGCAATCAATCTCACAAATTTCCCATATTTGTGCATAACCAATGCTTTTTCCTGTTTAAATAGTTCTAAATTTAGTTCATTGTTGTATTCAGTTACATTCATATATTATTGTTCTAATCTTAAAACCCACATATTAATTAGACACTTACCACACAAAAAACCAAGTGGGGACATCCTTTCCTTTTTCTGTTCAGCAATCAACACCTGCAACAATAACATTATGTGGAACCATTAACCAAACAAACAGTTTCAATAATTCAGAATACTTCCCACGTTAGAGCAATGCCAATTCATTGCTTATATCAGGGTCAGCTAGCCCACCAAACAAAGAAGCAGAGCAGATTTCAATTATTCCTATGCAACTGCTCTGAATTTGCCTTTTTTTATTATTTCATACAACAACTAGAGTAACAAACTTACCCAGGCCTGCCATGAATGTTGACTATTTTTTATGAAAGGTTGCATACTCTCTTCCAATATGTCGAAATTCTATAATTGACAGATAACAATTAAAGTAAAACGCACCATAACTCATTATAGTTTGCTTAATAGTGTTTGATTGAAAAGATTGACAAAGATCAAATAATATTATTACCATATGATCTTATTCCTCCGATTTGATCGGCTCTTTTCGTCGTCAACGCTATCTACCGAGGCCGAGGCTTCTTTTCCTTTACAATGTAATAATAATAATTTCGCAAATAAAATTCTGGCACATGAGAGATTGTTACAATGTTTCCTTTGTTTCATTTGTCTTTGTTCTTTTCCTTTGTCTTCTTCTTGCAGGGACAGACGAGACGTGCACACGTGCCTGCCCCATGGTGTTAACGAGGCTTACACTCCAGACGCTATCGGCCACTTTTTATCAACTTGATGCATCAAACCCTGGGATCTCCATCAACTTGCCCAATTGATCGATAATATATTGTTGAAAAAGTACCATTATTGTTAAACCAACCGTAAATATTCAGTAAAATGAGCATAACATAATATTTAAAAGTTTATAATGTTTCTTATCTTATCTCCTATCTCTTTGAGCCCAACCAGTCTGTCACGTGCTAATATTCTCCTTCCCACCTTTAAAAGTCAGAAGGACGAAGGGGAAATCCCTTTCCACGAGAATTTTCCCTCCTTTTTCATCACGTGACGCGTATAAACCATCACGCAGGAGATGTAGTACAAAGAAATCCCGCCTCCACAATTATGGATTTTGTCTATTTTTAACCGGCCAAATTTTCTAAAGCTATAATTATAGTTAATCTTATTGTTATATTTATCGCTGAGTAAGTACCTACTTTCAACGTTTTTAATAACTACAAGCTAGCCCGATTATTTATTACTACTTCGTCTCATATGTCAAAAATTATTTTTTCCTGGTATGCTTTTAAATACAAAAACAGGTCACATTACGTTTCTGCAGGTATCATTTCTTTATCAAATATTTTACGTTTACAACTATTGTGATTTCTCTTTTGTTTCTACCCATAGATTTGAAAGACACAAGGCTCGGTAAGAAATTTATTATTTGACACCGTTTTCCTTGCTCACTGATATATTTAACTCTTTAATTGTTTGTTTTCTTATGAATAAAGGCCCAGCTAAAACTATTTTCAAATAACGACACTTCTCTTCACAAACTCATTTCGACAAAATAAACTTATGTTTTGATTTTTTATTCTCTCTTTCCAAATGAGCCTCTGTACAACAAACTATTTCCTTAATTCAGTGTTTCCTTCATGGATAGTAAGATATTAACAACAATTTCTCAAATCGTGTTTCAACAAATTAGTAAAAAACTGCTGCACTCAATTCAACCGGTCCATTTTTATTTACCAGTATTCTGAGCTTTGCCCATTATTCATTTCCTTTTACTACTTATATTTTAATTATGAATTACTCTATTCCATTTTAGTGACTTTATCTACAGAAACACGACAGTTTAACGTAAGTATATTCATTAACATTAAATTAGATTAATAGCAATACTTTTCCATTTACTTCTTTACCAATTTCAACTTATCATTATGGAACCCTTGAAATGTATTATATTTACTTCTTTGTGTTTCAGCTTTACACAAGGCTATACATTATTACTTGTTGTTGCTATTAGGACCATTGTCAACAGCAATAACATTTACAATAATTTGGCCTAATTGTATATATCATACTTCATATTTCTCTTTCATACGTGCACCATGCCGCGCAAGGCCAAGAGAAGTATAACAGGCACCAGGCGTAGAAATCAAGTGCGGGAGAATATGCAGCATCACAGACAGATCAATCAGCAGCTTCAACCTCAACAGACGGGAAATGCGGATAACCCACTTGCAGCAGTCAACGATCCTCAACAAATGCAGCTCGAAAACCGTCAGCTAGAAGCCCCTGAATATCAGCCATTTCCAGCACAGTATCCCATTCCACAGATACAGCCGATGGAGATGGACATGGAACCAGAGCTTCCCATTCAGAACCAAGAGCTTCAAGCAGCAGAACAGCCTGCAGACATCGAGATGCAGGACGCAGTTCCAGTACCTGATGAAAATCAGATACCAGAACCAGTTGAAGATCAGCAAATGCAAATTGACAACCCTGTCCCCGAGAACAATGAAGCTGAAAACCTCATCCCCTTCTCCCCATTACCACACCACTTGAATAAAATGAACAGAACATGCATTCATTGTGGTGCAAAGTACTTCAAAGAAGAACAAAACACAAAAAAACAATACAACAAATGTTGTATGGGAGGTTTAATTGCTCTGGATCAAATTGAACCACCTCCAGTAAGTGTCATGCATTTATATACTGGTGATACTGCCGAATCAAAATATTTCTTTAAGCACTTCCGCCAATACAACTCATTAATGGCCATGGCATCATGGAAGGCTAATATTGTACGTCATGCTAGAGCTGGACCACCAGTTATCACAATTCATGGAAAGGCATATCACATGACAGGTAACTGATACAATATGATTCCAGTCATTATCAATATAACTTATTATTCATTTATCCTGGCTACAGTTGAATTTCTATTTACCTAGCTTATGCTTTACATCATTAACAGGTGTAACAGAAACAGACAGATCCAGAAAATATGCAGAACTATACATCATGGATACGCAACAAGCATTGCAGGAACGGCAAAACACTGCAGGAGAACAGCGTCTTGATTTGGACATTGTTGCACTTCTCCAGAATGAATTAATGGCAGTCAATCGATTTGCACAACATTTTCGAAGCATGGGTGAAATATTGGAGGAACAGCGGCAGCAAGCTATTGCAAACGATCAGCCTGTTCCGACATTCAAAATGATCATAACAGGTCGCCCACAACAAGATCGCAGATACGATAATCCAACTGCCAGAGAAATTGCAGCTATATATACTGTACAAAATGGAGGTGCACCAAATCCTGACGACAGAGAACTGCAAGTTCAAACAAGACGCGGAGATCTCATGAAGATTTACGCAACCAGTCCAAGTGCCGATCCTCTCACGTATCCATTGATGTTCTTTCATGGTGACAGAGGATACAGTTTGGACCTTCAACGATTGCCTACTGCACATGTAGCACACAAATCGTAACCGTCGTACCAGACTAACCCTCGCCGAATACTATTTATACAGAATCCAGGTCAGGGATGCATTCTCAACCATCCACATTGCATCACTTCTATTTCAACAGTATCTGGTAGATGCATACACGAAGATAGAAGGCAATAAACTGCACTGGATTATGAATAATCAACGCCAGCTTCGTGTTGACACATATCGTGGCCTGATGGATCATCTCCACAGAAGAGCTGAAATCGAAAACCAGATGGCCAGGGCTAACAATCCGAATCAGCCCATCCATATCGATGTTGGCCGTGTTATCATTCTACCGTCATCCTTTCCAGGCAGCCAAAGAAATATGTATCAACACTTTCAAGATGCAATGACAATCGTAAGGAAGTATGGCAAGCCAGACATCTTCCTTACAATGACTGCCAATCCTAAATGGAAGGAGATAGAAGAAAACATTTATCCGTATCAGACGGCCAATGATCGACCAGACATTGTCACAAGAGTATTTCAACTCAAACTCAAAGAACTACTCAAAGACATACTAGACAAGCACATTCTTGGACATGTCACAGCACATGTGTATGTCATAGAATTTCAGAAGAGAGGACTACCACACGCACACATGATCCTGTTTCTTTCACAAGCTGATAAACCGAGAACACCACAACAGGTAATATTTACATACTCGGATATAAAGATTGTAATAACTCTTACTCATATACATAATTATATCTATAACATCAAATGTAGAGTATGTCATGATGGACATGTGCTACAAGCTATTCTGTACGTGATCTCAATAATAGTAGCTATTATCATGTTCATTGTCAGGTGGATCAACTCATATCAGCAGAGATACCGGATCCACAGGATGCAAGATACCACAAGTTGTCCTAAAACACATGACACATGGACCCTGTGGTGTTTTAAATCCTCATTGCGTGTGCATGGAAAATAACAAATGCAAAAAGCACTTTCCGAAAGAACAAGTTGCTGAAACTCAAATCAATGTCAACGGCTATCCTCTCTATAGACGACGCTGTCTTCATCCAGTCAATGTGAATAATCGCATTTTGGATGATACCTGGGTAGTGCCACACAACAGACACCTACTCATCAAATATCAGTGTCATATCAACGTGGAAATATGCAGTACAGTTAAAAGTGTCAAGTACATTTTCAAATATATCCACAAAGGACATGATATGGCACATGTTGAAATTCTTGAAGAAAATCAACAGCAAGTACCTCAAGATATTGAACACGACGAGGTGCGCCAATACATCAACGCAAGATATATTGGACCACATGAAGCTGTCTATCGGCTTATGCAGTTCCCCATGCACGACAAAAGCCACATAGTTAAACGGCTTTCTGTTCATCTACCATTTGAGCAACAAGTCATCTTTCATGACAATGATGACGAACAAAGGCTCAACAACATTGGTGATAGAACAACACTTACAGCATGGTTTGAACTCAACCAGCAAGATCCAGCTGCACGTCAGTACCTCTACCATGAGATACCAGAGCACTATGTCTTCCAGGAGCGTTCAAAAACATGGACAGCCAGACAACGTAGAACAATGCCAATCATTGGCAGAGTAACTCAAGTGCAGCCTAGACCTTGCGAGCAAAAATTCGCCCTCAGACTTTTGCTGTTGCATAAACGAGGAGCTACGTCATTTGAAGACCTTCGAACGGTAGAAGGTAATCTATGTGACTCCTTCAAAGATGCAGCATTAGCTTTAGGGCTTTTAGAAGATGATGCCGAAATCACACGCTGTTTACACGACGCAGTCATCTTTAATATGCCACCACAACTCAGACAGTTGTTTGCCACATTGCTACTCTTTCAAACGCCTTCAGACATAAGAACACTCTTCGACACCTTCAAAGAAGCAATGAGTGAAGACTTTGTCAGACGTGATCAACTCAACAATCCAGACATAACCTTCCAAGACAGACACATGTATCAATGTCTACTTGATATTGACAACAATTTGAAGGTCCATGGTTTGTCAATCACCAACTACGATCACCTTCCTCAGCTACCGGCCGACTTTGTCATTCCAGAACAAGGTGATTTACAACTTAACATGATGATATTACTGTAATAATTTGCCAATATACTTCTATTTACCAAATTAACTATTGTTTATGTTTTCAGAGGAGGATCACATGGATGTTGAAAACGAAAGAGAGCAAGGAGAACAAATGCGCGCTGCATTGAATCCAGAACAACAAGTGGTATACACAGCCATTATTCAAGCAATTGAGGCGCAATCACAACATAACTGTCACTTTCTCGATGGACCAGCTGGCACAGGGAAAACATTTCTCTACAACACGTTGGTTCGCAACCTCAATGCTTCTGGACACAAAGTTCAGTGTATGGCTTGGTCAGGAATTGCAGCAACACTGCTTATCAATGGCAGAACATCGCATTCACAATTCCAAATTCCAATACCATTGAAGCTGGAATCAACATGCAATGTCAAAAGACAGAGCCGAAGAGCACAAGTGTTGCGTGAAACAACCCTGTTTATATGGGATGAAGCTTCAATGATACCAGCATTGGCATTACAAGCAGTTGAGACTGCTTCGGGATATCACAAGAGTTGACAAGCCATTTGGTGGCAAATTCATGTTACTTGGTGGCGATTTTAGACAAGTTCTACCGGTTGTTCCCAAGGCAGGAAGAGAGCAAATCGTATCAGAGAGTCTTAAATCATATCAAATCAGTGATTTGTGGGCACAGTTTCAACAACATCGCCTGCACACAAACATGAGAGCTGTTCAAGATCAATCGTACAGAGAATTCTCAGAATGGCTCCTAAGACTCGGCAACAAACAAGAACCACATGATGCACTTGACAATATCACTTTGCCGCATCAAATATGCACATCTTCGCGAGAGGAAATGCTCAACTTCATATATCCTGAGCCTAATACACCACAGTCCCACCTCATGCTGGATCCGGTAACCATGTCAGAACGTTGTTGTCTTACCCCAAAGAATGACTTCTCACATCAAATCAATGACATCATTCTGGAAAGACTGCAAACCCCTGAAAGAACATACTACAGCACAGACAGTGTGATAACAGAGGATCCAGATGAGGAGGCGGCATATCCAATTGAGTTTATCAACAATCTAACTCCTATGGATGCCGTTACACCGACTTAGACTCAAGGTATAATCTTCCTATGTAATAATTACGTATATGAAATGAAGTCCACACTAATAGCACTTTTTTAAGCCTGATTATCCTTCATTATCATCACAGTACTATAATGCAATACACATTGTTATTTGCAACTCTCTTTGTTTAAGGTTGGTGCAACAATCATTCTTCTGAGGAATCTAAATCCAAAGAAAGGTCTTTGCAATGGCACAAGACTTATTGTACGCCATCTCCGACGTAATGTGATCACAGCAGAGATCATCACGAGGGAACACAGAGGCCAGCAGGTCATGATTCCCAGAATAACATTGTCAACACAAGACACTGAGATGCCGTTCAACATCAAGCGACGGCAATTTCCAGTCAGACTAGCATACTGCCTTACTATAGGCACAGGGACAATCTCTGAGGTATGTTGGTTTGTATTTACCTGAGCCCGTGTTCACACATGGTCAGTTATATGTGGCCATGTCAAGAGCAACATCATATGACGGGCTTAAAGTATTCCTCCCAGAGGAAACACACATGAAGACAAAAAATATTGTCTTCCAAGAAGTCCTGTAAAGGTCTTCACAAACTTTTGAGCATAAATCGCGTTGCTCTCAAGGGCGTCTACCAAAACACACACACACAAATCACGAGGGCTCAGATTGTGGTTCTACCGGATCGGTGCTTTGTTGCACTTTATAGTGTGATGAACATTCATTCCTGGTTTGCCACGCCACTCCAGTTATTAAGATCCACCAAGAACGATCCGGACACTTTCACAACACTCCAGTGTCCGGGGGTGTTTATCAACAACAACACGATCTGGGTCCTGCGTAGCGCCTGTATCAAAAGAGATATGCTTTGCCATGCTCTCCGATATTGCCTATGGGAGTATGGCTTTCCTTTTCTCTGTGAAAACTGCAATCTGTCCATTGACAATAGTTTTTTTGGATAAGAAATTGCATACAACATTAAGATTATCCCTCTCTCATCCCAATAAGTAATGATAACTAATGTACTTATTAAAATTAACTCTTGAATATGTAGTATTACATATTCCAAATTAAAATTGCAGTTTTCATGAACACCAAGGAAACCTCGAACAAAGGTTACCCCTTGAAGTTGGTGTTCGAGCTTTAAACTAATGTAACCGGCAATCTTCTTTTTTTACTATGACCAAACTTAATGGTGAGAACGCACGAAGCATCGAGAGAACAGACATCCGTGTCGTTGATTTGTGCCACGCAAGTGTGAATTTGATATTGAACAATGCTGTCAACATCGCTGGACACTCCACATGATGAATGAAGACATTAATACAATCTACAGACGGAACCAATTATCTCTCATTCATCTTCACCATCCATTGATAACTGTCAAGAATAATAATTAATTGATTACTATTTTTTACTAATGTAATTTTTTTACATATATAAAAAGATTGCAGGATTAATCTACTCTCTATTAGTATCTAATAACCTTCATCAATGTTAATTTTTAATGACATGCATTTCTATAGTTTATCTTAACCAATAATAGAAGTTTATCTCACATTGAAACGAGGCCATTGCATCACATTCAAAAAGACTTTGGCCTCTTTCCATCAATGGCAGGCACCGCTAACTTTTAAAATGCCTTATGAAATAGGATGAATTTGACATGAAACAGCTAAACTTTGGCATCACAAAAAATTATCAAGAGGACAACTTTAAGTTTGAAAACTATCTCCAGATTTAACAGAGAGCATTTTCAATGTGTCTTACAGGTAGGTGAATACATTTAGATCTTATATTTAACCATTTGCAATTCAATTACCAGCTTAATTTTTGTTAGGCCATCCAAACTTCACTGATGATTGCCCCGACACACGACACGACAGTTTCTTCAGTTAGGCCATGCAAACCTCAACAATTGTTTTACAACTTTACAGTTTCGCTGATTCAAAAATAAATTTCTGGTGCCCTGACTATATGTGCCTACGAGTGCCAGTTTGGACTCAAAATAATTCTTCCAGTATTTGCCACTTTATGGATTCCTTTGTGTTCATTGCCTCTATGTGTTACATACATCAACATCTTCTTGAAACTGAAAGTTTTTTCCCAATATTAATGATGAATGACCTAAAAATCATCTTCAAAGGCTTTTCCTGTTTAGTTCCATTGCTGTATGTCAAGGAAACTACTGTAATGGTGTTTACAGTAATAATTGTATTAAGCTCTAGGAAAACTAACCTGGATGTTACATACACACACGGTCAGGTCATCTAATTAATAATTCATGCATTACATGAACATTTAACAATTGACATTTACCAGCCTCTTAATGCACAAGTGCAGAAAGCCAATGAAAATATATTACAACAACATGAAAGTTTGTTTCCACTAATTGATAAACAATCTCTATCTACCTCTTTCTATTAGTACATCAAGTTATGTAGCAAAGCATAAATATAATTTTCACAGATTTTGCATTTCAAACATGTTTTTGAAGTAATCCACAAAGGGAATCACTGCAGCTTCACAACTATCATATTGTTCTATTGTCCTGTATTATTTGGCACTATTAATTATTTCTTTTTTCCCATATGATACTTAGTGAAACAAATGCTGAAGTGCTGAACCAAAGCTGTCAATGTCACTAATGTTTGCTATTCACACCATGCAATTGTCAAATGGCTCAAAGAAACATTTACTACAATATATATTTGAAAAGTCAATGGAATCCTTAACAAACTCATGGAAAAAGAATTCTGTCTATGTAAGTTTCAATCACATTTTAATTCCACTAGCCTTTTGTGACAGGCTATTGCCTCATAATAATTGACTGAAATGGGAAACTGCTAAAATGACAATGTATTACCTACATCATTGATTCAAATGAAGTTCTTGCCCAATATCAAACCTCATCTGTTATGACCTATGTATATTAGTCAAATCTAAGTTAACTTACGATTTACATTAATTAGCTTTTCACTAACCTTTCACTAAAAGTATTGTGTTTTCAGAGGTCTATTGCCACTATATGATCCATTTTTGCCTGTTCACCAATACGAGGCTACATTTCTCAAAACAAAACTAATCTGTCAATCTCTATTCATACACCCCCAAAAGTGTGATGTACTATTGGAAGCATAAGCGAAAGCGAATAGAACACACGCATGCGTACCAACCAGTTAACTAATCTCAAAAACAGACTATCAGGCGAGCGCAGCAAACCAATCAATTGGACGGGCATGAGCAAGAGCAAATGCAGCGCGCGCCATCCAATCACCCGTTCTTGATAACATACTCTTAGGCGAGCGGAGCGAGCCATTCTAATCGATGGGCATGAGCGGGAGCGAGTGCAGCGCGCGAAGCGCGTCAACCAGATTAAGCTTTTTTTACTTGACGGGCTGGGGCGAACGAGCGAAGCGAGTGATGACCCTAGTCTAATATATATATTCTGCGGAGTCACGTGATGACGCATTTCCTTGCCAAAAACAATAGACTCGACCGAAACAATAGGTCGAACGCCCCAAAACAATGGGCCGAAACGGCAAAACGAATCCATAAAGGCTTTTTTCTGAGGCCCTTCAATTTGCCCTATTTTTAAATGAACTGTTCCTTGCCGGCTGAACCAGAAAGTTATCTATAATGAGAGCTTACAGT